>WEKX01015126.1:440117-502188 GCA_013390025.1 Pitta sordida | reverse complement strand
CACGGGGACCCCCGAGCGCCATCCCCCGCCGCCCGGGAGGCGGTCGCGGGGCCGGGTCCCTCGGAACCTGCGCGGGTACCAAAGGCAGCGGAGCAGCCGCAGGACGGGGATGGGCGCTGGCTCCCCGCCATCACCGATGCCAAAGGGCCGCAAACTTGCGCTGCAGACAGGGATGCAGGCACAGCACATGCAGCGCTGCAACTCCAACCGGCCAGCTCAGGAGAGAGACCATTCACTCGTGGATCAGCACACCCACTGCCTTTAGAGGCCACCGCATCAAAACCCTTGCCCAGATCAGTGTGCATGGCACGTACAGCACTCTCAGACACACGGCAAGGTAGTTGTCAACTCCTGCAAGTTCTGCCACCTGCGACTTTCACCTTCCAGAGTGCAAAGTCTGCTGCAGAAGCTGAGTGAACACTCTACAGGCATCAGGCTGAACCCACAGCATGTTCATCAGGACAGCTCTGCTGCTACCTCCACCCAGTTAGAGCTCAGGTACCCACAAACTGCAGGTGGAAATACATTCCCAGAGTTGAGTGAAATTCTGAGAGCTGAAATATTCCTGAAGCTGAAATCCTGATGCAATTTCAAATGTTCACAGCCTCTGGAGTTCCTACAGGTATGGCATAACTCCCCTTTCACACCTGCAGTCCAGACTTACTTCTCCATGCAATATGTATTTACAGACGTTCATCAACTTCAAGTATCTTTGAGAATGTCTAGATCCACACCTCCCAGTGCTCCTGTAAATATAAATACTTGCTACTGGAAGGACTGACGGAAGAATGACACAAACTCAGGACTCACTCCTAAGACATCCCAGCTGGCATAGAGTTCAGTGTTACGTATCTCATGTCGGAAAGGGCAGCCAACTGATGGAGGGGGGGCAGGGGGGAGAAAGGAGAACAGGAACTCTGAGAACTCTAGAAAACTGTTCCAGGGAGGAAAACTGAAATAAATGGCACTTAACCTAGAGAGAAGGCAGAGAGGAAACACTGTTCTTCAAGAACTGTAAGAGGTTACTGTGAAACAAAGGGAACGAACTGTTCTGCGTACACATTATCCAACTAAAAGAGGTGAGTGGGCTTAAAATCCACCCACAGATAATGACTTTAGATATTAGGAAAAGCTACAGTAGCTTACTACTGGCAGAGATTTATTTGGGAGAGCATAGCATTTTGGGAGCACACATGCACTGGGTTGCTCAAACAACTGACTGAAGACAGCTGCCCAGATAGTAAACAGCCTCTGCTGACTTTGATTGCTCCTTGGGCTCCAGGACAGGCTGAAATCAAAAGGCTAAGTGAAATCTTTCCACAGCCACACAAGAGATGGCTGGGAAACAACAATTCTGAAGCAACCATCCAAGATGTGCTGTTTCCTACACTTAAATACAAAACCTTTTTGCATACAAGTGCACATAAAGCTCCAGGTCCCATTACAGTGCTTGATACAGAAGCTTAAAACCCAACGTTGTGGGGTAAAATTAAACATCTCACTCTAGCAAAATTGCTTATGAGCATCTGAAAAATTTAGTGTGTTCACAATGATTTATCTGTACAGGGACATCCAGAATAGCTAAGGCACAGCAGTGACAGAGTACATTGACACATGCTGGATCTTTAGGCAGAGGAAGCAGGGCCAGTCAGATGCAAACCCAACCAAGTTTAGATGAGAGGCAGCTCTGGACCAGAACAAGACACTCCACTTGAGAATAAAATTTCACTTTAAATGAATCCATGTTAATCCTACTTGCTTTACTCTAACATCTCTGGATGTCCTCTTGACGACAAGTCCTCTGCTTTTAATGATGCCTGGTTTTAATATGAATATGTCAGTCAAGTGGATACCCTAATTCTGAGACGGCAACTTTGGTGACAAGAGACAGACCCTTAAAAACAAGCCACAGAAACATAAGTTTAGAGGAAAGAGTCCCTCCTCCATGTCTCCTTGGTCCCTGGTTTCTTAACAAGCAAGGCAGCTCCGTTCAGCTCTAGGTTTCTGCTCGTTTGGCCTACAGCATTTTGCCAACTGCCATTTGGCTTAGATTTCAGATCCCTGATTAATCTTCTCATTTTTTCTGTTCAGAAACCCTTCCTACAGGGCCTTCGAGAGCAAGTGAATTGTAAGAGTGCCATAGCACCAGTGTTCTTAACAATGCTTTTGTCCAGCACATCACCAGACAAACTCTTAAACCTTCACCTGAAAATAGAAAATTAAGTAAAACATTGAATAATTCCTATAAACCCCTTCCTCCCCTGGCCTCTGAGGTTTAAGAATCCAAAGGATAAAAGGACTCATGTAGCATGACCAGGGATGAGAACAGCACCTAGTTAAAAATTTACTTTCATTTTGGTACATCACAGTTGCAGGATGTGCAGTTCTGGGTCACTCGCAGCTGTTCCAGCATACAGATGATCTACGAATGTTCTCTACTTTGCAGACAGAGCAGCAGCAGCAGTTCCTGAAGGGACAGGGAGGAAATGTAGAGTGTATTCACACAGCCCCCTTGGAAGGGGTCCTTCCCAGCAAGGAATGCAGCTGAAGACCCCAAATCTGACCAAAGGGAATTATCATCCTGGGAAAAGATGGTTCTTCTTTGTTTATTTTGAAAAGAAGGTACAGATTCTGCAAAGGAGGAAAAATCTTAATACAAAACCCAGTTCTAAGTATTTGATCAACTGTAGTCCTGTAACCTGTGGTCCAGACTGGGGAGCATCCTTTTATATTTTTGCAGTCCTTATGCAATCTGAGTAGGAGGAGAGCCTCTGGAATGAAAGGGTCAAGCTAATAGGTGCAAAGTCCATTGTCATCATAGGTGTTTTGTTAACTTGCTTGCGGAAAATGTCCATTAATGATTGAAGGGGAAAAAAGGTGAGGAGAACAAGCAGTAGTTTGACTAGAGTTTAATTTAAGGAGACATATTAAATATTGATGCACTGACAAAGTCTAAAGGACATTCATTTGTCTTCAGCAGCCTTTGAAGGCAACACTTCTGTCGTTATAAATTAACACTTCATGTGAGAGGTGGAAAGCATGAGGCTTGTCAAGTGCTATTTGACCACACTGAGCAGGGTCACTATTCCAAATTTGTGCAGAAGGTAATAAAACTGGTTAAGCTGCAAAGAACACAGAATTCCTATGAGATGCCAGTGAAGAAGCACATCACCAGTGATGACCCTGGTGTCATCACAGCTATGCTGTCAGGGAACTTGGCCTACTTTGTTTGGGGAGATGTGGATCTAGAGGCAGAATTGTGCCCACACCCAGTGGTGTCACTGCCAACATGTCATGCAGGATGTCCACACCACCCTCTTCTGAAGAGCTCCCATAACATGGGCAAGGCCTGAAGCAGGTGTTCAGGTGAACTGTAGCACCAGTCTAACCACCGTCTGACAAATTTCCGCTGCGCATAGGCAAGATGGAGAGGAACTTTTCACAAGAGCATGTAGTGTCAGGACAAGGGGGAATGGCTTTAAACAGAGAGGGAAGGTTTAGATGAGGGGAAAGTTATCTTAATTAAAAGTAACTTCCTTCTCGCTTAAATTCTCCTACTATGCAACACAACCAACCAATGCAGTTGCAAAGAATGTTTTTTCTAGATGTGGAAATGGCCTGAAGTTGCATCAGGGGAGGTCTAGGCTGGATATTAAGAAAAGGTTCTTTACCCAGAGGGTGGTCGTGTGCTGGAACAGGCACCTCAGGGAAGTGGTCACAGCAATAAGCCTGAGAGAGTTCAAGAAACCTTTGGATGGTAGTCAGTCACACGGTGTGATTCTTGGGGATAGTCCTGTGCAGGGCTAAGGGTTGGACTCAATGATCCTTGTGGGTCCTTTGCAACTCAGAATATTCTGTGATTCTGTAAACTTGCTTAATAAAAGTTACTTGTAACAAACGAGGGAACTACGAAAACTTTTACATAATAGTCTTCTGAATCAGCTGCATGTATTTATGTTCTGTAAAATGATACAGGAACTATTTGGACTGGCTAAATAATGAAGTTTTCCACATTAGAACATTAAGGAAAATCACAGTAATTAAAGGTATTTTAAAAAACACATATACGTCCCTTCGAACTAAAATGCAAAAGTGCACATGACAAATTAGCCCTGGCAGCATGAAGCACATCTAAAAGTGTGAAATGGAAATAAAATCAGTGCTGTATCTACAAGCAAAGGAATTTATCAGTTCTATTTTCTCTCAGGAAACATCTAGTAGTGCATTTTTATTACAGTGTAGGCTCTTCATGACCTCTAAGTTTGCCATAAATTCACCAAGATCAATGCTAGTGCAGACCACAAGTGCTATTTTTACTGAGACAAAAATTTTCTCTTGTTCAGCCCCATTTTTCCATCCTTGATCCTGTTACATGTCCCTCACAGTAAAGCTAATCCCCAGTTAAGATGGTGCACATTATATTTGGATAGCTCAGAATGCACTCACTGTTGTAGAAAAAGGATTCCATCTTCTTTGTACGTTGGAAGAAGATTCCTTAAAGAAGAAAAACAAGAGTCAGAGGCATGTCATATAGGAGTGAATCTTGCATATGCTCATCTACACATGAGCATGTATGGTTACATCAGTGAAAATACCAGCATAGTGAAAAAAAATCACCATACATAAATAAACAAACCACTTCTGCAGAAAATAACTTCCTTTTTCCACGTCACAGCTTGTTCTGAGCTATTGTATATAGAGCACATCAAGTGCGTGTTTAACTAGAGGGAGGCAGACTCAGTTATGCTCCCTCTGCTTTGTTTGTTTTTTAATCTAGAATATCAGATTTCTTTCCTAAGTTTTATTTTACATCAGCCTCACAGCTTAACAGGATAGAATAACAACCTTTATGGGAAAGTCCTATGCAAAATGGTTAAAGATACTTTTGCTTTCACCAGTGGATGTACAGAAAATAGAGAACTGGATCTGCAGTACTGCTGAAAAGCAGCACAAGCCAGAACAGGGCAAATACCAGAACATGCAACAGCAGGATGGCAACAGGTTTGGCTAGGTTAGGTAATAGGAGATAGGTTGGACATGATGATCTCTATGGTCTTTTCCAACCTTACTGATTCTGTGATTCTGTGATCCCCTCTAGTCCCACGCTACAAACTCCAGGCTGAAGGCTGCAGTAATCAGAGCTTTGGCAGAGGGCATGATGAGGTTCCAAAAATGCATTAAAGAACATCCTATAAGAAAATAATGACTCATTTGTTTGACACAGAACTATCTCCAGCTTCCGCCTGTCGAGCACATGACTTGGAGGGGGCTGTTACCAACCACATCACAGGCCTGCTGGCTCTCCAGTGGGACTCTGTACACTACTGTCTCAGCTCTAGAAATCCTCAGTTCCCCCCTAGAGTATAGCTTTTAGTCCTCGTAAAGACCTTGCAAAATAGACTTTGCAACCATGGGCCACAGAGATGACTTCATCTCCAGAGCAAAAAGACGACAATCTCAACAAATCAAGGGCAAGTATTTTTGTTGAGGTAGTCACCATGTAGAGCCTGAATCCTGGAGATGGTTCCTCAGGAGTGTTTGCTTATTCCCTGCTGACATTTCATCGCCTCCTTGCCAGCAGAGGCTACAGAAGTTTAATGGCACACATTCACCAGGGCAGGAAGCAGCATAATGCATTCCTGTGAGACTCTGCAGACATACTCTTTTCATCTTGCTTGAGTACCAAGTTCATTTAATAGACTCGAGTTAGCTTTTCCCTCTCTTATTTAACTATATTAAAATACTGAGGAAGGCATTTATTTTCTGTCAATTAAATGGAGATGATAATAGTAGCAGTATGAAACAGCCAGCAACCTAAACTCATCCCATTGCAATCTCATTTCAGTGCAAATGCTGTCAATTTTTTCTCTAGAATGCACTCCTGCCAGTTGAGATGTAGCATTATTTCCAGTACTGCCTTTAGCCTAGTCTTGGATCTTCACAGGTTGAGACCACCATCCCAAATTACACTGCATTTTTCTAGTTATGCTTATGCATTTATATGTTGGCAATACAATACATGCTAAAACAGTTCATAATTTATCTCCAAATGTCTGTTAAGAGCCTCAGGAAGCACCAGGTTTCCATTTTGCACTGCCATGCCAAACTGGATGACTGGAGGGACAAAAGGGAAAGAAAGATTCCACAATGTGAGAAGGTTATTTTAAGCTTATGTCAGGCTGACATCCAGGGCTTGCCTAAATATAGATTTGTCCATTGTAAACAGCCTGAGTCTGCATTTAGTGCAGACACACGCGGAGTTACTCAGCAATGACAAGCAAGCTTTACATCCATACCCAGGCCCACAATAACTCAGTCATTACTGATTCCTTAAAAAATAGGTTTTAAGTGGGTTTTTGCATCCGAAGAGAAAAATTAACCAGGAAACTCTTAGCTCCTTCTGTTGGCATCACACCTTTGACATCAAAGCTCTCAAGATGAGAAGCTCTCCAAGGAGCTGCAGCTTTCAGGCCCAGATCTTTTACTCTCCGTGGTTTCCAGAGGACAGGCAAGCAGGGGCTGCACAGACACATTCCTTGAGCTTCTGCAGTGGCTCACCTGTGACAAGGCAGGAAACAGCCTGTGCTGGGCAGGTGTGGGGCATTGTTCTGCCACTCATAAATCCTGGCTTCCATACCTTTGTTTCCTGCTAACTCCCGTCCTCCACTTGTTAATGCTTGCTCTGCCTCTGAATCGTCAATCCCTTTGTTCTGGAGCATAAACACTGTGCTATGCTCAAACCCTCTATCTCAAAAGTCTGGTAATCTCACCACATCTGCAAAGAGCTTGGACAACTTACCACCAATAAATTAGCTTAAAACCTACTTGTTCTGACAACTACAATGTAAACATATCCTGTGTTCTATCACTGCAATGCGATACTCTCTCCAAGTTTATGTGAATCATCCCCCCAGTGACTGTGAAGAGGACTGGAAACCATTGTTTGTTTACTGATTATCGGAGCTTCCTTACCAAAAAAGTACAAACACACACACAAAAAATGTCTTCAATGAAACAACTCCTCTGTAACTTCCCTGTAAGCCAGACATAAATATTTAACTGCAATTGTGTTAAACTTTATTTGGATTTTGAGCTCTGCTACTTCAAGAGTTTATGGCAAAGATTTCCAAAGCCTTTGCAGATGAAAGGCTAAGGATGCTGTATTTCAGCAGGCTTGCAGCCCAAGTGCTGTGCTCTTGTTCTGGCCTGGAGGCAGAGTTGTGCAGGGTGAGCATTTGGGGTAGTTCCAAACCTCAGTGCAACAGTGAACCTAGAGGGGCTTTCAACTCAGGTGTACAAATAACATGATCCACCTTCAAAATTTTTGCAATCTACTTAAAAATGAATTATTCCAACTTGCCCAACAATCATTGCAGCAAGTAATGGAATGAGTATAAAAATTAGAAAACCAAGTGTTCAGTACATATATGCATGATTCAAACACATCTCTGTCCTGAAAACAGAGCAAGGGAACTTTCTTATTCTCAGTGTTGCAAATGACACTTCTAATGCAACATATCCACCTACCAAGCCATGTCCAAAGCTCTACAGTAGTCCTGTACTCATTTTGTGAGTTTCATGATTTCATTTTTTTGCTGTTGCCATTGTCTGTGGCTTTTTCCCTACTTGAGGAAGACTCCAGAATCCTGTCACAAAGAACACTCCTTACACAACATGGGCAGGCTGGGGAATTTGAACAGTGTTAAAGAGCATCTGTTGCCCACTACAAATCAGGCATCAGATGTACACTGCCAGCAGCAGACAGAATCACATGGGAGCACCATGGTCATTCAGCTCTTTGTAACTGCTGTTGATCGTTAGAAACATTAATTCACTTTTGAACATGGCAGAAAAAAGTCTCTTTTTTTGGCAACTCCACCACATTCCTAGGCAGCCCATTCCTATGCTTAATCACCCTTTCAGTGAAGAAATTATTCCTGATGCCCAAGCTGAACCTTCCCTGGGGTAGCTTTAGTCTACATCCTCTCACAGTCTCTGGATGCCTGGGGGAAGAGGNGCATTATTTCCAGTACTGCCTTTAGCCTAGTCTTGGATCTTCACAGGTTGAGACCACCATCCCAAATTACACTGCATTTTTCTAGTTATGCTTATGCATTGATATGTTGGCAATACAATACATGCTAAAACAGTTCATAATTTATCTCCAAATGTCTGTTAAGAGCCTCAGGAAGCACCAGGTTTCCATTTTGCACTGCCATGCCAAACTGGATGACTGGAGGGACAAAAGGGAAAGAAAGATTCCACAATGTGAGAAGGTTATTTTAAGCTTATGTCAGGCTGACATCCAGGGCTTGCCTAAATATAGATTTGTCCATTGTAAACACCCTGAGTCTGCATTTAGTGCAGACACACGCGGAGTTACTCAGCAATGACAAGCAAGCTTTACATCCATACCCAGGCCCACAATAACTCAGTCATTACTGATTCCTTAAAAAATAGGTTTTAAGTGGGTTTTTGCATCCGAAGAGAAAAATTAACCAGGAAACTCTTAGCTCCTTCTGTTGGCATCACACCTTTGACATCAAAGCTCTCAAGATGAGAAGCTCTCCAAGGAGCTGCAGCTTTCAGGCCCAGATCTTTTACTCTCCGTGGTTTCCAGAGGACAGGCAAGCAGGGGCTGCACAGACACATTCCTTGAGCTTCTGCAGTGGCTCACCTGTGACAAGGCAGGAAACAGCCTGTGCTGGGCAGGTGTGGGGCATTGTTCTGCCACTCATAAATCCTGGCTTCCATACCTTTGTTTCCTGCTAACTCCCGTCCTCCACTTGTTAATGCTTGCTCTGCCTCTGAATCGTCAATCCCTTTGTTCTGGAGCATAAACACTGTGCTATGCTCAAACCCTCTATCTCAAAAGTCTGGTAATCTCACCACATCTGCAAAGAGCTTGGACAACTTACCACCAATAAATTAGCTTAAAACCTACTTGTTCTGACAACTACAATGTAAACATATCCTGTGTTCTATCACTGCAATGCGATACTCTCTCCAAGTTTATGTGAATCATCCCCCCAGTGACTGTGAAGAGGACTGGAAACCATTGTTTGTTTACTGATTATCGGAGCTTCCTTACCAAAAAAGTACAAACACACACACAAAAAATGTCTTCAATGAAACAACTCCTCTGTAACTTCCCTGTAAGCCAGACATAAATATTTAACTGCAATTGTGTTAAACTTTATTTGGATTTTGAGCTCTGCTACTTCAAGAGTTTATGGCAAAGATTTCCAAAGCCTTTGCAGATGAAAGGCTAAGGATGCTGTATTTCAGCAGGCTTGCAGCCCAAGTGCTGTGCTCTTGTGCTAGCCTGGAGGCAGAGTTGTGCAGGGTGAGCATTTGGGGTAGTTCCAAACCTCAGTGCAACAGTGAACCTAGAGGGGATTTCAACTCAGGTGTACAAATAACATGATCCACCTTCAAAATTTTTGCAATCTACTTAAAAATGAATTATTCCAACTTGCCCAACAATCATTGCAGCAAGTAATGGAATGAGTATAAAAATTAGAAAACCAAGTGTTCAGTACATATATGCATGATTCAAACACATCTCTGTCCTGAAAACAGAGCAAGGGAACTTTCTTATTCTCAGTGTTGCAAATGACACTTCTAATGCAACATATCCACCTACCAAGCCATGTCCAAAGCTCTACAGTAGTCCTGTACTCATTTTGTGAGTTTCATGAATTCATTTTTTTGCTGTTGCCATTGTCTGTGGCTTTTTCCCTACTTGAGGAAGACTCCAGAATCCTGTCACAAAGAACACTCCTTACACAACATGGGCAGGCTGGGGAATTTGAACAGTGTTAAAGAGCATCTGCTGCCCACTACAAATCAGGCGTCAGATGTATACTGCCAGCAGCAGATAGAATCACATGGGAGCACCATGGTAATTCAGCTCTTTGTAACTGCTGTTTATCGTTAGAAACATTAATTCACTTTTGAACATGGCAGAAAAAAGTCTCTTTTTTTGGCAACTCCACCACATTCCTAGGCAGCCCATTCCTATGCTTAATCACCCTTTCAGTGAAGAAATTATTCCTGATGCCCAAGCTGAACCTTCCCTGGGGTAGCTTTAGTCTACATCCTCTCACAGTCTCTGGATGCCTGGGGGAAGAGGCCAAACCCCTCCTGGCTACAACCGCCTTTCAGGTAGTTTCAGGTAGTTCAAAGCAATAAGGTCTTCCCCAGGTCTCCTTTTCTCCATGCTAAAAAAAATCCCCGACAGTGAGAGCAGAAGAGAGAGAGATTAAACCACCAGCCTACTGACTTCAATCTTGGAAAACCCAGTGCCCTCGCACACATAAATAGAGCCCCAAGTGACAGATTTAGATGGCATTTGGACAATGTCACTGGAGAACTTGCAAGTGAAGCACCCTCTAGTAAGCATAAATGGGTCTGCCTGAGGAATCCTGTAGCATGTTTGTGTCCAGTTTAAACTTACTGGGAGAGTTTCTGGGTAGAGGCTACTTTGATCCTCGTACTCCTTACAATAGCTGAACCTGAAAAGCTTCTGCCTGAACAGTTAGAAACTAGACTACACCCCACATCTAATATAGAGAGTGAAGCCTCAACCTTGAATTCGTAAGTTTTGGGAGATTTTGTTGTTACAGTTTGGCTTGGGTTTTTCCCTTCAGCCAAAGTCGTGTATTAAAGGCAAACACTGATCACTTTTAGCAGGAATTCAGAGAACTTCATGCAAGGACACAGCCCCGCCTTGAACTGTGGGACTGTACAAGTCAGACCGTGACATGAGACTGAAAGCCAAGCCAAGGGTCAGCAATGGGATGCAATTTAGATAGGGTTAAGGCTGGGCTTGGTGTGACCTTTTCAGATTCTTCTGTTTACAGATGAGTCTTGCCTCAGAGAAAGCTTATTCCTCGGGATTACTTTCACATCCCTCAGAAGAGGCATAGGATGTCCAAGGGTATTAAAAGGATTTGAGAGACTTTGAGATAGAGGAAAAAAGTGTTCATTTGACAAAAAGGAGCGCCTTCCTTATTTGGCTGCACTTATCTGTACATTTCAGAAATACGTAGTTGAACCTCAGGTGAAATTTTGTTCTAAATATCTCCACACAGGCTTGGAATTTATATTTAACACACAAAGCATTCCTATACAGTTAATAGTCATGCAAACTGACACTTGAATTTCATCTTCCATTTTCTTTCTCATTCCTGTTTTCTCCTCTCCCACCCTCCCCATATTCCCATTAAGTCTCTGTGGTTTGCCCAAGAGACCATCTGGCACAGACTTCACATACGATAAGATGGCATCTTAAATACCAGACCAGGGTCTTCATAGGAAATGCCACTGCTTTAAGTTGCAGAAAAGTTTTTTTCTTAAATATTTTTTACGTATCCACCAATAAGGAGAATAGTCTTAGAGGAGATTTACCCTAGTTAATGAAGTAAAACAGATTTCAAAAGATGAATTGTAAATTTGAATAAGTCACCAGTGAATTAAAGCCGCATTTGCAGAAAGTAATTATTTTTCTTAAAGGAAAATTTTCTGCTCTAGGGTTGGCTGACAAACCACCTTAAGTTTCTACAGTCCAGAGATGGAAAACATCCTTAATGGCTTCCGCTAACCTATCTTTGAAGTCCTGCAGCAATTATATAACTGCTCTGGAAACAGGAGAGGCTCGGCCAGGAACCCTGACTCTGAGCAGAAAGCACTTGGGAGGGGAAAAAATAAACAAAAAAGTCTTTGCTGAATCCTTGCTCTTTGTAGAGACCTCCCCCCACCTCAGCCTCAGGCCAACTTGGATGGGAAAGCTGCAGTAAGTGTCAGGCTTTCAGTGTCTGTTCTATTCTTGGGGATTTGTTGTGGAGGAAGAAAGTGAAGCCTGAGCACCATGTGAGAAACTTCAATCTGAGGGCATAAATGCCAGGAGAACAGCTCCCTGGCTCCTTTGCCCCTGTGGGAATAAGGTTGCTGTGCCTTTCCTTGAACTCTGAGATCTGAGGCTTGGAGGAAGCGTTCACTTTAGAAACCACGGTTACATTTCCAAAAAGGTGTAGAAGATGTCAAAGCTAGTTTCACAGCCCACTCACCCATTCGCAATTTGCAGCCAAACTCAGTCCTCATTTTTGTTTTAATAAGTCTAAAATAACCTCAACGTAGTTATTTCCTCAGCATGAAAAACAGCTGACCCACAATATCCAGGTAAGTGCCAATTTCAGCCTTCAACAAATCCAAGTGTTTTGGAAAACTTATCAAAAGTTGATGGATTTTTGCTGAAATACATCTTAACAGATTCCTTGCATCAATAAATTTCAATTAAGATCAGGTAGCAATTCATAAATGCAAGTGGCAGCGCTGGTAAAAACCACCCCTAACAAACCAGAAACATGGCAATTTTTTTTTTTCCTCCCCCCAGGACAGATCTAAACCCAGGAATTTTAAGAATAAGAAATGTCTGAAAAGCATGTGAGAGTCTGGAAGTTGCACTGACAGCAGCAGACAAGAGTAGAATCTCCTCAGGTTCATTGTCATCTATAAATTACAGGACATTTGCAGCATTGAAGAAAAAAAATTCTAACATATAAACTAACTGATAAAGGAAAGCAATTATAGGAGATTGCTAAAATGCAGTATGGACCAAAGAGCAAGACTTGCAAGAGAAGCAAGTAGCAAGCAAATAAAACTGGCGGCATGTTAACAAAAAACCCCAACCTAAACACACGCCAAAAAATCAATCACCAAAATAAAACATCCAAACTAAATAATGAAGGCAAGAGGATTAAATATATTTTCATGCCAGGATAAATATTCAAGATGTGAATTTTGTAGCCTGAAAGTCTCTCTCAGTAGTCTCAGTCACAACCAGTTCAAAGTGTCTAGTTTATTCAACATTTAATGGTTTGACCTTAGACCTGTAGAAAGTCTTGAGCAAATTTTATTACTATCATGAGACATCCTGACTATAATCAATTAAACATGAGGACTTTTTGAGAAAGAAACTTGCCTGCTTTTATAGTTTTATTCCAAGAGGCACCTTGGGAAAACAGATAAACCTTTTTATGTTTAACAGAAACATGAAACTGAGAAATAGCTTCAAAATCAGAATACTCCAAGTATTTTAACAGAAGAAAGTTCTGTAAAAACTGAGTAAAGTGAAAGTATTTGGGAAATCCAAGCTATTTCACTAGCAAAAGTACCACAATCTGGTCCATTTCCTGTAGGAAAACAGGCTGGATTTCCCCCTCATTCCAGGCCATGCAAAGGCAAGTATTTTGCTCACATTGTGTTCTCCTCACCCTTGTTACTACTCGGATGCAACCAGTTTTCAAGCATTACCATAATGATTTTTTTCATTACTTCAATCAATATTATATAAAATGGAGGGTGGTTAAGGTAACCTGTTAAACATCAGAACAGAAACAAAGTCTTTCCTTGCCTGACAGTCCTGCCCTGCAAACAGTGCTCTGTGGTGAACATCAGAAACTCCAAGTGTGAAAATCCTTCAGGAGTTCTTGCTCTGGTTGGAAGTGGGAGATGCTTTTCACAGAATCTGATTAATTCCTTCATGTCCAGGGTCTCTGGGGCCCCTTGCACACAAAGGTAAGAACAAGCAGTTTAAACAAGAGTCTGTCATGAGCACTCACCACACTGGTCTCCAGCTTCCATGTTGCCAGTGCTAAAAACATGTTACAGTATATGTAGTCATCAAAGCAAAATGTGGTTGGCTTTACTTTTCTCCTACAGATCAGGGAGATGGTCAGAGTTAAAACAGGTGGTAAAACTAGTAAGACATGAATGATACTTCTAACCCCAATTGCACATGCATGGACATTTCCCCAGGGGGAAAAAAAAAAATCTCTAGAAAAATTAAGATCATTATGCTCCAAGCAAACTTAGCAAGGTTATTGCTGTCAAGACATCATGTCTTCCCAAGAATCCAGGTGAGATTTGAGCTGGAATTTTAGTGCAAAGGGCCATCATTTCAGTTAGGTGGATTCCTAGAATATGCCATAAAAGAGAAGCCAAAGCTTTATCGTGCAGTCTTGACTCACACAAATAGTTCTGGCAATAAATTGTCCCTTAAATCAGGGAGACTGCTGGAGGAAGGGCACAGCATTCATGGAGCATCTTTGGAAAGCTTTTGGGTGTTTAATCTGAAATTATACATCCCTCTCTTAATTCAGATACTAATTTCAGTTACATGGGGTCAATATATATACATTTAGTAGTAGGGGATGCTTCAGAAATTATTTACAGAAACCAAATGACTTTTCACATATGAAACAGTTAACTTGAAAACCCTTAATTACCTTCAGGAACTAACAGCATTAAAAAATGTCCTTAATTAAACACTCAAGAAAACAGCCAGACTAATCCTAGAGTTCCTTAATAGTGTCAGGAATGCAGTAATTTTTAGCAGGTTTAAGTCCTTAGTATGTTGTCATGGCTGACACTCATTTCGGAAAGAAAACTCGGGAAAATAATTTAAATAAAACTTATGACAGGCACTGGTCAATATGTCTGCTGTAAAAATCTCTGTGCAGGAAAAGCGAAGAGACAATTTTAAAATTATACAGAAATACATCGTGACAAGCAAAAGCAGCTCAAGTACATATCAAATTTAAGTACCATAATTGTTTTAATCACCCATTCACAGAAACTAATTTCTAGCAACAGTTTCTGTGAAAAACAAGATTTTGCAAATATCCACTGCAGCTGTGGATTTCATCATATTTAGCAACTTGGATTTCACAGAATCACAGAATCATCTGGGTTGGAAAAATCTTCTGAGGTCATCAAGTCCAACCCAGCACCACCTTGTCCACTAGACCATGGCACTCAGTGCCACATCCAGTCTCTTCTGAAACACCTCCAGGGACGGTGACTCCACCACCTCCCTGGGCAGCCCATTCCAATGGCAAACCTCTCTCTGTAAAGAACTTCTTCCTGATGTCTAACCTAAACCTCCCATGGTGTAATTTAAGACTGTGCCCTCTTGTCCTACTGCTGGTTGCCCAGGAGAAGAGACCAACCCCCACCTGGCTACAACCTCCTTTCAGGTAGTTTTAGAGATCAATAGGGTGCCCCCTGATCCTCCTCTTCTCCAGGCTGAACAACCTCAGCTCCCTCAGCCTCTCCTCACAGAGCTCGTGCTCCAGTCCTTTCACCATCCTCATTGCCCTTCTTTGGACACACTCAACATCCTTCCTAAACTGAGGGGCCCAGAATTGGACACAGGACGCAAGGCTCAGCCTCACCAGCACTGAGGGCAGGGGAAGAATCACTTCCTTGATCCTGTTGGCCATACTGTTCCTGACACAGGCTGTGTATCCACAGCAGTTTTTGCTGTTGACAGCCAAGATGAGTTCACTACAAAATTACAACCAGGTTTAATTAAATTTGCACACTAGAGTTTACTGAAGGCTTGAGTAAAACTGTATGGGACATAGTATACAGCATTTCCAGTAATAAGCAGAATTTGGAACCAATCTTGTTCCATTCTGCAAACACAAGCCATATCTAGTTCCCATTTTTCCTTTCACTTTAAATATTCCAACTTTTGCTCCATACCACCCAAAGGACAAGTCTATCACAGGAGGCATCACTCACTGTTCACTGGTTAACAAGCAGAGGCTTTTCCATTCAGGAGCAGAGTAAAGCCACGACTGACATTCATCAAAAGTCCCAAGGCTCAAAAGCAAAGTTCCCATCTCAGTCTCTCCAGTTCTTGTATTTACTGTTTGCTGCATTCAAGTGAACTAACAGTTTATATACGTACCTTCAGTCTCCATTTGGGATCTGCAGGACTGACTTCAACTCTTCTTGCTTCTGGGCAGAAGGATGGATATACTGTGTACTTTGAAAGGTATGGAATGGTCTCAAAAGCATGTGAAACAGACTGATATCCAAGCCAGCATTTTTACATACAGGAAGGATTAGGCTTATTAAAATTGCTTGCTTTGCAATGCTTTGCAGTTTCTCCCACTCTCAGCAGTTTATCAGAATTTCTAAGTTAACTCCTGCAATGCTGAGAACTTGCTTTCCTTTATAAAGGGGTACAAGCATTAAAAGAAATACAAAAGAACCAGCTAAAGGGGAGATCACCTGGACAAGGCAACGTGAACATAAGCAAATAATATGCATCACCTTTCCCTTCTGCTCTTCTGAAAGTAGGCAAGTGACTCATTCTGTTCAGGCAAATGTCAGAAAGAAAATAAAGGACATGTATGAAGACAGACAGCACCAACACAGCCCATTCAGCCAGCTACAGACCTGGCTGTGGCACTCAGAGACAGGCAGAACAGCTGCTGGCTCAGCATTTGCAGCAGGGGAGAGAGCAGAAAGGCACTTTAAGAAATACCACCTGTGTTCCAGGAACAGAATCAAACAGATCACCCAGGTGAGCACTCGTTGGGTGCCCGGAGCACAAGAACCTGCAGCCATCTTAATACAAGGATTTGACTGGTCAAAATGGAAGAGCACAATTCATTGCATGCAGGAACCTGTGCTGACTTGAGCAGAGCAGGCGGTCACAGAGATGAGCCAGAGTGGGAGCTGAACAAGACAACACACACAAGTGGATTCAACCAACAAGTTTAGCAAGACTCCAGACACAGAATACAGGATAAACACAGGTAAATGCTACTGAGACTTTCAGACTTAAGCCCAGAAACTTGGCAAAACACCAGACAGAACAAATTGTACCGAGAAAAGCTATTGAACCACACAGGATAGCTCTGGGTTAAGTTGATGAATGAGTGCACACAGTAAAAAAAAAGTGACAAAACCAGAGACACTGCCAGTGATGGCCCAACAATGTACACACAGAATTTACACCGCCAGTGATGGCCCAACAAAGTACACACAGAATTTACACAAATGTATACAGTCCAAAGTTTACAGCATGCTTTAAAGTTATGGATGGATGAAGTGTGGTGCCCATGGTTCCAAGCTTGTGAGCCTAATCCCTGGGTGGGCTTGGGAGTTGGACTAGATGATCCTGTGGGTCCCTTCCAACTCAGAATAACCTGTGAACTGATTGAAGTTTCAGTAAGAAAAGATGTCAAAACAGTAGAAACCATGGTGGATCCTTAAGACAGATCTCCATCAGGGAATGACTGAATCCATCAATTACGGAACTTGTTTGAACAATAAGGTTTGATCACAGGACACCCAAAGTGAATTAGACCACCAAATACCATGACAATTACAACTACAACAGAATACCAAAAGCACTCTTTTCTGAGCTGCAAAATACACTGCACACCCCTTAGCACAGGCAAGGAAACACTTCTTGCCTTCTCTTCATCTCACATTTAGTATCAGATTGCAAAAGCAGCCATACTGCCATGCACTGCTTTTGACTCAAAACATGTAGGATGTTTATCTACAAAACTTTTCACATGTGCACATCTGTTTCCGTGAGCTCAGAAAAACTGGAAAACAAGACAAAACTCTGTTCTTTTCCTACCTCACTTCCCCCCACAAGGAAAAGTATCCTCAAGATAAGCAGGCCTACTAAGGCCAAGAGACTCTGCAGTTCTTGCGGTGGCTAAAAAAGCCTGAACTGTCACTGGAAGGCAGCTGTAAAAGGTTAAGCAGACATGTTTAATTCACAAAGGTAGTTCGGAATTTCCCCACAATAACAGCACAAGAAATACAGCTACAGTCTTCCAAGATACAAGCAGAACTGATGGAGCTAAGCGTGTGTTGTACTTCAAATATTCCCTTAATCCAAAGTGAGAACCTCCTATGCAAACTTTATTATGCAAATAGGTTAATCCCCAGGTTTCACACTCAAACATTTAAGTGAAAGTATCAGAAATGGCCCAACTAGAATCAAAGATAGTAAAAACAAATACACACATGTATCTTCCATGGATTCTTAGTTCTGATTTTTCTTCCTCTTTTTCCCAGTGACGACAGGCTGACAGAGAGAAGTAAATATATATCCACCCAGTAGTCTTCCATAAAAGTAAATACAAAAAAATCAAGTGTTTATTGGAAGTCTGCATGAAGGCACAGATGAGCTTGATTACAGACACATTATAACAATTACAAATATATGCAAACACCTTGAGATATACAAAAAAGCAATAATACAGCTAATACAGGAATAAAATGTAACCTGCTAAAAAACCCCAAACTTTATATCTGAGGTTCTTACAATAAGCTCTGACCCACACCAACACAGTGTATCGCTCTTAAAGTCATCACTTGGATTCATGCTGAACAAATCTGCACTTTGGCCATTGTTTGATCCAAATTCGAACAGGCTCACTTCACTAGGATCAAAAAACAAAGGAATAACCAGCTAGACACCCAATCAACCTATAACGAGGCTTCATTGATTCTCTAAATACACAAGAGCAATCATCAAGGTACTGAAATGATACATATGTTTCAGTAAAGCTCAAGGATGCTTGTTAGGCTGTTACTTGCAGTTGAGGAAATTGCTGTATTTCTGCAGGAAAGGAACAGTCTACAGCTGTCAGGTGATTTTTTTTCTTCCTCCACAGGAGGCTTAGGTTTCATCTGAAACACCTGCCAAAACAAAAGTCAGCAATCACAAACTAAAGTGCCTTGGATAGCTTAGGTTTTACCACTAGAATAAAACATCTCCATTTACAGATCCAGCATTAAGATAGATTATCAGAAAACCCACCTTTGCACATAGGAGACTACTTCCAATATTTCTGTGGAAAGGGAATTGGGTTTTGTTGGTGGTGGGGGGGTTTTTTTAATTAGATGTCAGTGCCATAAATTTAAAGAATGGCAATACAGCATGTTTTCCAAGGAAATTACACCAAAAAATAAAGTAGTTTTAGTACAGACAATCTCCAGGCCTAGACAGAGTACTCTGAGCAGCAATTTACTACAGGGACACAGTGTTCACAAACTCAACCCTCAACCATCTGTCCTCACTCCTCCTCTACAAATGCTTTTAACCTCTGGAGCCCTGTCCCAGTGAGGAAAGACTCTTAACCAGGTAACACACGCAGAACAAAACTTAACACAGCTACGACATTTCTCCTGACCCTCCGGCCACATCATCCCAACCTAAGATGAGGTAGTACTTTTCTTTGGAGCTTAACTAGTTGAGTAGGAACAAGCACTGTTCTCCCTAATTTAGTAGCTGTCTGTAACGCAGAGCCAAACTCCATGGTTTATCTCCTCAGGACACACCTCTAACCCAAACCCAGCACCAGCTACTTAAAAAAATAAATCATTGCACGAGCACACACTCCCGATTTTATGACTCCAATGTAAAGGCCGTGGTCTGGCATATTCAGTGCACATTCCTGTGTACAAAGTGGCAATGACTCTTAACCTCTGCACTGGGACTAATGGCTATTACCCAAAAGTAACATGAAGATATCCTAAGTATTTATTACAGTGAGACGTGGAATTTGGACTAGTAAAAACTTTAATTTGAATCCAAAAAAAGGCTGGAAGAAGAATTCAGCTTCTCAAGGAACTAAGGAAACCAGATTGTCTCTATGCTTACAGTCCATTTGGCAATGAGGGGCTCTGCTCTCCCTTCAAGAGGAGAGATCTCCTCAAAGAAGTTGTTGTAACATATGCATGGATTATAATTTTATACCTTACTCAGGTTTCTTATAAGATGGCTTGAACTGGAGAAATACGCTCTGCATAGGCTGTGCTCTAGACTCCCAAGGCTCAAAAAGAAATAGACTGCCATGACTGAAACAAAAAGGAAACACCAAAAAGAGTTGAACAGTACTAGAATTTGTACTGCCTGTAAACCTAAGCACTAGGATTAGAAAAAGCACTGTAAAACTTAAACAAGATCCCTGGATGCATCCTCTTAGCAAGCAATCATCAATGCCGAGGATGAGAGACTGTGTCTCTTGGACTGACAAACTATTCAAGGCTCTTATATTTGTCTCCATGATGAGTTTCCATTTATTTAGCAAAATATACACTGTATATAGTCTCCTGCCAGCAGCACCACTTGCAGAGATCCCAAGAAGTTTTCTCATTTTCATTGCTTCCAAGGCTGCATTTTTCATTCAGCTGAAGCACGCAGGGATTCCACCCAGGCAGCTGGATTCCTAAATGCAAACATTTTGACAGGAGCGGAATCTATTCCATTCAGTTCCAGTACAGCAATTGCCAATAGAAAAGTACTGACACTTTCTGGAAAACTCTTGACAGTACTTTCTGCCCTTGGGAATATGCTCTCAGAAGAGTACACGTAACTAAAAGTCTTATCTGGCTTCCAGCTAGAAAGCTATTTCCAAACAGTCTCACCTTTTCTTCCAAAGAATTTCTCTGGAACAAATTGTGGATAAACCAAACCCTTAACACTCTACAGAGTAGCCTCTGCATTCCAAGTCCAGGCCAGATCCCTCGAGAGAAAACTTAAGAAGAAAACTACTTGATTGTCAGACAGGAAAGCACTGCTGAGACAGCTAAAAGATTGATTTTTTTTTTTTTAATCTTGTGCTGTAAAGGGGTGTACTCACTCACAAAACGCACATCATAGCTAAAATTGCTTCTGTGGCCTTCCACAACTAGTGAGGATGCAGTGCGCAACTGAGGCATTAGTGAGGAAAAGGACAAAAGAAACCCATCCAGGCACTGCTGAGACAAACCAAGCACTTAAGCTCTCATAGTAAGCTGGACCTCACTGTCCAGTGAGTGTCTCCAGTCTAGAGGAAATCCAATAAAATCACAGCTGCGGAATCATAATTCATGACTATAATTCACAAGGACAAATGAAAATGCATTTACATTTATTAGGAGATGGTTGTGCACAATTTCTCATCTTATTCAAAAAGTCTACAAATAGAGTTTAACACTTCCGATTGCAAGCAAATGTTTGTTCAATGTTCTTAGTTCGATAAGGCCAATTTAGTGCCTTGTTACACTTTCAAGATTTAGTACACATTTGTCAGTTCTTCTGGTAACAGTCCCACTGGAATAGTAAGGAGAGTTCACTAAGACACTTTATAACAGCAGCTGAACTTGGGTTATGCAAATTCAGTTCTGGAATATGCTTCAAACATAAATTATTCTAGGCAATTTTCCATTTGGAGATCTAACACATCATCACAGGCTCTTCCTCTCCCACCCACATTTGTACTACTACCATCATGAGCTTGCACTCCATAGAGCCGTACGTCCAAGAATCTCAAAGCACTTCAGAAAGGAGGGCACCATTTCAAATGATACTTGAGCTGGAATCCTACTTAAAAAAGAATAATTTTTTTTATTTGTCTTATGTTTACAAAAGGACAAGCATCAAACTAAACCAATCCTATCCTGACCTTACTCCCACCTCGGACTGCCTGTTACTTTCTAACACACAATCCTACCACTGATTCAGGAGCTCTCTAACTACAACGCTCACAGCTGAGTTTCCTCTGTGGAAAGGTGAGCATCTGCTCAACTGGTCAATTATCTGCTCAAATGGTCAGTTATTTTCAGACACAAGCACTGGTCAAATTTTAGGTCTGTCACAATCTTGAGAATCACTTGATTGGAGAATCACTACCATATTCAATGTAATTTGATAATGCACTTGATCCCATATTGGTTTAAGAAGTTTAATAGACTATATATGCATTTCTCTAAATTCTCTCAGAGCTGAAACTACACAACTACAGTGAAGAAATTCTAGTTTTTCATTAAGCAGAACATTTTACATTATTTTAACTTACTACTTCGATTTAATGCACTAATTTTATAAGGACTTTCAGCTTGCAATTCTGACTGAATAGGTGAGCTGCAAACATGACAATATATGTACAAATGTTAGTATACTACCAGAATGCTGTACTTCTTTCTTAAAAATGTCCTTAATAAAGCATTAGGCATGTCAAACAAACTTTTGTAAACAAAAGATAAATTACTCATGTTCTGCTCTGATTATAGCCAGATACATATTCTCATAAAATAAACATTCTCTTGTCATTTTCCATGGCCCACATATCCATATAAATGAGGTAAACCAGTTAAAATTATCAATAACACATAAACCTCAGTACTCAACAGGAACCTCAGGAAAAATGTAACCGAGTAAGATGGCAATATCAAGAAGTGACACTTTGTTCCACTGCAAAGTGAAACCAATTTATTTGTGCTAAATGAATGGAAAGAATGTATTCAGAATACATTTCTTTATACATTGTACCGGCTTAGGCTGCTAAAGAAGCATTCATTAGTGCCATGTTGTGCTACTTTCTTGTACTCTGTTTCTACCAAGCAATACAAAGTTCCGGCTTTCACGCCAATAGATTCCTCTATGCTCATCTTATTTTCTAACAGACTTTGGAACATTTAGAATACATGTTCAAACTTTGCTTCGGGGGAATAACAATTAATATATTTTAACAAGAAAGAAATTATCATCAGTTGTTCTCTACAATCACATCGCCTTCTGCAGCAAAGAAAAAAATAAAGAGTACACTTGAATCAGCAATCAGTAACCTGTGGCAGGACCACACTTACCGAGGTCATTGTGACAGCTCACACAGTATGGGCAGCTTACAGGTTAATGTAAATGTCAAGTGACATCATCAAATCTTAAGGTCCACGAATTGTACATTCCACAGACTCCAACAAGCCAGTTCCCTCAGTGTAAAATTCTGACTGTACCATATATTTGAGGTGCTTTTAAAAGGGAGAAATATGGATGTGTTCTGTGTGCTGAATTAAGCTCATTTGCTACGTAATACAATAGAGTTTGTGTCTTGGGCACTGATTTAGGGTGTCTGACTCACTTTTGCACTAGATGCTATTATTTTAAATGACGGAAACATAGTGCTGATTTTCCATAAGCTTAGTAAACACTGTAAGATTTCAGAATTTATCACGTAGCCCATCATGCCTTGAATTTTCTGCAAATTGTAATGAAAAAATATAAAAAGGTATCCCTTTAATTTTACAAACCTAAAAGCCAGGAAAATGAAGCTTTGGAGCCAAGCTAAACGACATAATGCCGTATTACCAAACAGAGTAGCAAATGTTCCAGCCAGAGAATGGACATACATGTAGTTCAAGTAAACACTGATGGAAAAGTTTGTTAAGTTAGTGTTGTAGACCCACAACACTGGCTGCATTTTATACAAACGTTTACAACACAATTAACAGTGAAGCCTATATAACCTCAGTGCAAATAAGTCAAATCCAAATATGCCAAGTAAGCCTTTGGCTTTTAGTAAACTGCTCCGTGTTATGAGTCCACTTCTGACATAGAGACTGCTGAGCACATGCACTAAGGCTGAGAGGAGGGATGCACTGAATGTTGAAAATTGGCTGCCTGCGATGCTGCGGATGGGACTGGAGGCTGCACAGGTGGTGGAGGTGGTGGCGGAGGAGGCTGCACTGGGGTCTGCGTGTTTGGAGAAGGAGGAGGAGTGGGACGTTTAAATTTGTCGGGGCTGTTACTTCTTCGTGGTGAAGGCCTCTGCAGAACAAATATTGAAATTACATTTAACACACTCCTGAACAATGTTAGGTGCAAGTCCTTTTAATCATGGCAAAGGGAAAAAAAGTTACACAAAAATAACAGAACAATTACGTGGCAAGAAGAAATTTCAAAACATTGCAAGAGTCACAATGTAACTTTTACATAAAATAAACCTTCCTCTGAAATGGAGTAGCAAAGGGAAGGGGAAGTAGTCTTGACATCAAACAGAACCTGCATTCCTTCCTGTAGCTTGCAGGAAATGAACACAGTTCAGGTCCTGAAGATATGTTTACCCACCATGACCAGAACCTAAAAAGAAAGGAGAGATGATGCAGGCACAGCACCTCCCAGCTGTGCCTACCCAACCAGTAGGTACTGATGAATCTTTAACTTTATGCTGCTGGCATTAGAGGTACAACTATGTGGTACCTGTGTGGGGGTGGAAATGTTTTGAGTATCAGAGTCTGCTCGGAATCTCTAGTTCCCTGAAAGACTCAGCCCACACACTGGAGCAAGACCAAAGCATAATACAAGTTGCTCTTCGGAGAACAAGAGAGATTATAACCCTTCCAGCTGCAGGAGTGAAGCAGTTGTTAAGAGTGGCTACCTCAACAGAAACCACAGATTTTCAACAATTTGCACATTTCAACACAAAGATTTAAACTCCACTTTATCTTTACAAGCCAGGGGTCTGGAAGGAGGAGGATGATCTTCTTTAACGTCAGCAATGTAAAAACATAAATGACACTGCTCAACACTAACTTCTGCACTTTTGAAACAAAAATGCCCATTACTTACCAATCCATTTAGCATTAATCAAGAACCTCATGGCATGACAAACCACCCACCCACAATTAATAATCAACCACAAGTGATCAACTTTGGGGAGAAGCATTATTACAGCTCTATACCAAAAGTACTACAGGTGAGGTCAAATTTACTCTATAACAGAGATCAAAAATGAAGAGTCAAGAATCAAGCCGTAGTTTAGTCAAAGTATATTGTATCTGTTTTACTGCACAACTATGTACAATAGATTAATATTCCATGTGAAAGTCAAGGGATTCTTGACAACTGACTGATGTCTCTGAAACAGCATCATTTATTGCATTTGCACACATCTAATTATATGAAGGGACCTAGGATCAGTATTGAGACAAGAGCTACTTAACACCTTCTCCAGAACAATTAGTGTTTTGTCCTGAAGTTGATCTTTTTTTTTTACAGTGACTCATTTAATTTACAGTAGAATTTCACAGAGACTGAACAGAACAAGCTCCTTGAAAAACTTATTTATAAAAGTAATTTCTAGGTTTCCCAGAAACATAAACATCTTCCTGTGACTAATTCATGTGACAGCCATGGGCTGAACTGGGACCAGCATTCCACCTTCCTGCTGAGCTCCATCTTCCTTCCTGTTCTACCCACCATTGTAGCATTCCCACCCACCTTTGCCCAAGGAAATTGCAGTAATTACCTTTGCACCCTCACCTAAACCATTGCAGAAGAAGCCGTATTTCGGCATTGTACTGAACATTCTATTGAAACATGTTTTTACATCTCAGCATGACAAGAATAAGCAAAAACCTTGAGGGATATTAACATACTACCATACCTGCTGAGAAAAATCAAAATGGTCTTGACACAACGACTGTAAGGTATTTTGCCAAATGGTTAATATTTAGACTCTGTTTGCTCATTAAACTCCACAAATATTTAGAAGAAACATGACGAAACAGAAACGCATCAAACATTGCAGGTAAAAAGGAAATAAATTCCGTTGAAAGATATGAGAAATTGCCCTAACAAATGTTTATATTAACTTTCTTCTTTGCCAATGAGAATAGAAAATAAGAGTTAACTGCCTGTTACAGTG
Source organism: Pitta sordida (assembly GCA_013390025.1). NCBI lineage: Eukaryota > Metazoa > Chordata > Aves > Passeriformes > Pittidae > Pitta > Pitta sordida. Next base: position 476,893 of record WEKX01015126.1, on the reverse strand, counting down.
ACATGATGGTAGCATTGTGTGTCATCCTGAAGAAAACCTGAGCTTGAAGCAACCTCAGATGACTCATCCGTCAGATGGTGGAGACTAGGAGAAAAATGAAAGCAATGTTTTTACTTCCTGGGATAGGCTTAGTAGCTTAGAACATCACTTTTCACACCCTGACTGCTGATCCATAAGATGATACCTATTACTGTCCTTAAGATGATAATACATCCTATTCTTTTGCAGAAAATAAGGTTCTCCAAAAAGAATCAGTTTCTGAGGGGTGAAGAGGAAAATCAGGGTTGAAGAAAGCAGCAATAGATATCTTGGAGTAAGGAGACAAAAACAAACATTTACAAAAATGTTTCGTAAAAAAGCTTAAGGACAAGAAATCATAACTTTTAAAAGCCAAAGTGTATTGGTAATAAGTATTTACTATTTTAAATACTTACTGTAATACCATGGGATGGTCCCATATGTTGCACATGAAGGCCTGGGGAATTGTAGTAAGACATTCCAGCTCTAGTCAGTGAAGTTGGTGGTGTGAAACCAACTGTGTGACTTGCATATGACAGACCTAAAATTATTAAAACAAAGTAACATCAACATTCTTATTTGAAATTAAAAAGTAAAGTGTGAGGGGTTCTCTACAGTTTTTGGTTCTGAGTCAATAGGCTAAGAGCTGGTAACTGCTGAAGATTAGACCAAAAACATTCATCGTACTTAAAAATGGGAAATAAAATTCTTTTCCTGCATAATACTACCATGTATTTCAAACACAGAAGGTTAAAACTAACTTTTCACTTAAGATAAAGAATGCTCCCCTAGCAGCTTAGTTTTAGGCCACAAATACTTCCATGCAGCATTCCATTTCTCCACGGAGGAAAAGGTTCCCTAAACAACGTAAGGTCTGCAGAAGCAGAGGGGCTGTGTCTGGAGAAGGGATCTAGCACTGGGCCACTATGAGATTCCACAAAAAACTGGCTCCTCCACGGCACACCAGATCTGCACCAACGTTTCCTCTTTTGCCTCAGTGTTTTAAAGACCTTGGGGGCTGTGAAATTAAAACATTCTGGAAAATGTTACTGGCTGGATTAGGCTAGCAACTAACATTTAAAACTACAACCTGTCTTATCCACATTAAGGAAAGGCTAATATTCAAAAGCCTAATATTCTAATTTTTTATCTAAATATTTCGTTTCTATAAAAACTGATTTATAAAAATGCAGAGTACCTGTATAGCTGACCAAGGTAAACAGACAAAGCAACGGCTAAATGCTTCATGTTCAGACGTTGAAGTTTTCCGAACAGCTTGAGTAATTCTCAAAAGAATACATTGTCCAAAACGTTTAGCTTGTTTCTCCTTTCTGATAAAAAAGTTTCTGAAGGTCTACTAAAGTTTTAGAACACTTTATAACACTACACTGGATTTAACAGTTTCCACACTTCAACATGAAAGCAATCCAGAACAGTGCCACTGCAGCTACAGCAGGCACCACCAGCCAGCATCATCCCTGACTGCGTGTACCTGTGTTTCTGCCTATCATACATGAGACGAGCTCAGGGAGAAAACAGAACATGCCTCAGATCACTAATAAAGTCATACAAGCAAACCCACCCCCTGTTTCCCTCAATTCTGTTCGATTGTTACATCCCCACTGTACCTTTGGTGCAAATTACAAGTGAACCCCATGGAATCACTGCCAGCACAGAGGAACAACAAAATTAATCTGCTTTTTGACTACACAAGCTAATTGTCTGTACAACACATGCGTTACATGTAAGTGCTTTTGTATGCATAAGGTCAGAAACAATGCTCAGTGAGGTGACAATGTGTTACAAGTCAGAGGTAAGTGCCTAAAAATAAAAGGCAAAACATGCACTTCAAGTCACCTTTGTAACATGACAAATTCGAACTGCATTGAGATAACCTAGCTTCACAAGCTTTACAAATGCCAGTCTACATGGCAGACAAAAATGCAAAAACAGGTAACTCACCTCTGCAGCCCAAAAATCTCTATCTAGCACAGCTGCAAAGGATTAAATAGTTTATCCACACTGAAGACTAATTGGTAATTAGATCAGTTAATCCCCAGCTGCCCAGGAGTAGCAATAATTACACTGTCTTCAAAGTTCCAAGCACTGTGCTACAAATCTCAGCAGTATCTCAGCTTCAAAGAGTCCTCAGGAGTAGCAGCCCAGCCATGCAAGTACAAAAGGCTCCGGGATTCAAGAGCTGGAACCTGACCCATTAAACAAGACCAGCTATTCACATGAAATAATAGCATTTCTAACCACTTACAAACTAGGTTTCCATACATTCAGGCATATCATTACCCACACGAAACATGCCATGTCATACAATTACTTGGTGCAAAAGACAATTCATTCTGTGCTGGTGCTTCTGACATTGTCTTACTGTACTACTTCAGATACTAAGCGCTCTCAAAACCTATTTGTTTTCATCCATCACTGAATTCATATATTCCAGACAGGTCTACAAAATTCCCTCTTGATATCATTCATTCTCTAACAAACTGTTATTTCTGTATTCCTGAAGTCTGAAACTTCCCAACTGTGGATATTAATTTATCAGATGCAAAGGAGATTGATGCAGCTCCCTGTGTAGAAGCGCTAGCCCGGAACATCTACTGCATCAAAATTTCCAAACTCATGAACTCTGTTAGAAATTATCATTTCAGCTGTGCTATTTTTAACCCTGACTCAGACTGTGTTTCAGCATCCCCTGTCTGTGGGAAGTAATTCCCACTAGGACACAGCACTCTGGTATCAACTACCGACGGGAAGTCCGCAGGGAACAAGGAATACGCTTCAGTGCCAGGGTAGGAATAAACTGGCAGAGTACTCGTGCACTGACACACCAGCATCTAAATAGGGAGCATTGCTAAGAAGTCTAAAAGTTACCAGATAATTAGTCCTGCACACAGCTTTAATTACAAGCACTGTGTGGACTGCAGACACAAGGAGCACTTGAGCACTGCATCATTAAGGCTGCCCACGAACGCCCGCAGTGGTCACCCCAGAACTGCTGCTGGCAGGACATTTCTGTGCACACAGTCACAGGAAACGGTTGAGAAAACATGTATCATTTTCTTGGTAACATATCTTGCAAAACATTGAAAGTCAAGTGATTTGGCTCATTTCAGAAGCAGCAAAACCTCCTGAAAATTCACAATCATGATAATGCTAATCTCTAAAGCCATAATGTGGCTTATGGCCACAGCAAGTTTTCACACGTGCTTATTCCTTTTTTTAATGAAAACTATTTAGAGTCCTTGGAAAAACTAAAGTTAACCCTAAAAAATTAAAACAATTTAGACATTCCATATGTTCTAGCAGACCTGGGTAATAAAATGCCTCATTCCCACCTTGCAGAATGTGTCAATACAGAGCACATCTCACTTGCCCATGGTGTCTGGCAGGCTCTAAAGGTGCACTTGGGAAAGCAGTGTAGGATTCACCTCACCATGTCCACGTGAGCTCGTGATTGCTATTTACCATGCACAGCCAACAACTGTTAATGGATGTCCAAGTGTAATTTTAAGGCATTTTACACTTCAGTCAGTAGATGTGTTGGCAACATTTCCTTTGACTTAAAATATTAAAATTAGAAACTTAGAAAAGGTTTGTTTGCTTCTGTTATATGAACTACCAGAGATGGGAATTCTTAATTTTATAGTTATGGTTTCATAATAGGAAATAGCAGAAGTACAAAAGACATTTCTGTACTAAACAGAAACGAAAATTTACTTTTTTCCAACACATTCAAGATTAGACTTCTCTAAGAAGTTTTGGTTCAGAGCACAATAGCAGTCTCATTCCTCAAGCTTCATGAAATGCTAGAAATCCATTTGAATTATGTATCCTGTTGGGCAACTTGTGGGGAGAGGGAGGTGGAAAAAAAGACAGCAGGAGAGAAAAGGAGAGTAAAAAAGAAATAAAAGTTCCAGTGTGAGAGCTACTTATCTGACCTTTAATATCTGTTCACCGATCTGAAATATATGATATCTGTTCACCATCCCAAAACATGCTGCTCTAGAAGACACCTAAGGCAAAACTATTCTTGCATTTATGATGCAGGATTTTCTCTCCAAACTAGCTTTGAAAGGCTACTGACCTGTATATATTAAAAGGGCACGTTACTATGTGATGCATACAATAATTTTAGAAACGGGGTTAAATATTTACCAGGTGATATAGGTCTGCTAGAACTTGGTGAGGGTGTATAAGGGATAGGACTGGACACAGTGCGAGGTCTTAATCCTTGTGCAGACATCTCATTAAAATATCTAACAAAAAAAGGCAAAGAATAATTAGATCAAACCTTTTAAAATGTGCCATGTTTTAAACGCTTCACTGTGATTTGTTCAATTCCCATAAGAATCACATTAGTAGTCACATTTAGGAAGTCATGACAGGAACTCTCAGCATTGCAGATATTTGGCTTAACTTTTCAGTGCAAACAGCTGGATTTCTCTTAGTCATTAAAACCATACAAGTTGCATAGGATTAGAATACCACATATTAAGGTCAGAGATATAAACCATGTCATCCAATCTGACCCATAAAAAGGTGGGGGGGGAAGCATTAAAGTACTAATAATTTGTTCCAATGGCTGATAACCCATCCTATTAAAACCATGCCTAGTTTCCTACTTTGATCCCTCTGGTTTCAATGTTTAGCCATTCGGACTTTCTTTCACTAAAGGTACTTCCACGTTGTGTTGCAAGACACCTCCCACACGTCACTGTGATAAACTGAACAGATTAGAACCTCAGGGAAGGCATTTTCCCCACCTGTAATAATGTTATTTATTTGTTCTTTACTCACTGAATACAGTGGCACTTCTTTACAGACACAAGTGCTATATCAAAGGAGACAAAAATAACACCAATTGCTCCTACTTTCCATTTACTGCTTTTATCTCAAAAGAAATTCTATGGGTTTTTTCCCCCCCAGCACTAGGCTGGCATATTTCAGATTGAGTTTCTTATGTATTCTCCTCTTACATTTTTCAGTTGCTGCCTAGATTAGATGCTCCCCTGCTCACCTTTTGCTGCACAGTGGTTGCAAATCAGTGCACTTGGGTTTGTATTATTAGATTTAGCCGTGCTTCTTTACTGGACACAGCAAGACAGCAGGAAAATTAGCTCCCTAACAGCCCTTTGACTCTTACTTGTCTCCCATTCTATCACTGTGTTCTCAGAAATCCTTAGTAGCTGCATTAATTTCCAAATCATAGGAAAAAAACTAGTAACATGAAGCAGCATAAAAATATTTCCATTTGAAGGAACTCACAATGATGACTACTTTGAGATCTGTTCATCAATTATTTGGAACATGCTTTGATACTGCATCTTGCTGATGTCTCATGAGGATACTCAGAATTACTAAGCCACATGTAGTGCTACCAAAGTTGGTTTGAATTTGGGTAGATCAGTAAATAAAAAGAGACCAACCGAAAACTACCAGACTGATAAATTAGGGTTTAATTAACGATGTGTTTTCTAAAGAACTCCCAGTGGCACGGTTAGTGAAATTGAACTGACTGGGCTTCCTCTGCCACACATGCAGACGTGTTACAGGCAGCATCTTTGGGGTTTAAACCTTGTACTCTACACAAATACAGCCTTCTCTAAGTAATCCCATTACCTTGGTATTTCCCTGCTACTCCAAAGAATAGAATGGAGGATTGAGAAAACAAAGCTATCACTACTCAGGAGGGAGAGGTTTTGGAAGAGCTGTGTTTTGCATTCAGTAAAGCATCTTCATCTGCCCCCCGCTACAAACAACAGGCATCAGCAGCTAAGGGAATGTGATTGGAAAAAATGGGGTATCTGATTCATTACCACCATTTTTAGGAAGAGGTAAGTTGACAAAAATTTACATTTTGTAATTATTACTGCACATAATTCCACAAGTATTTTGTCTACACAGTGCTTCTAAAACTAACCACTAATGCCTGCTTCATCCTCCCCTGGTTTATACTACTTACACTGCAAACACCTGCTTTGGAGCTGCTCTGTCACGCCTTTGTAGTACCAAAATCATCAATTTGACATTTAATTCCTTAGAAGTACAGAATACCTAATTAAATTTGCCTGTATTTTGTTGGTAACTATTCCCTACAAGTGGCTGACAAAAAAAAAAAATTAGGATACTCTACAATGTTGGATTAATACTGGTAATTCATAGATTTAGATTTTTACTGCATTTCCATTACATTTTGAATAGCAGAAGAAAAGATCAGGCTAATAAAAAAAGATCCAACACTAATACAGCATTTGCTACATTTCAATACCAGAGGTTAATATATGACAAGTTGAATTTCATTAAAATGGACACACTGCTTTGAACTGTAAGGGCACTGCTTGACACAAAGTATCTGGTACTTTGTTCTTGGTGAATTATGAATTATACAAATATACTCCTAACCCAAGAAGCAATCTCTCAGTATCAGAAGAATACAAAAGTAACTCTTTTATTTATTCTAAAGCATCACTATAAATCCAAAAGAGTGTAAAACAATACAACAAAATAGTGAGCATTTGATAAGAAATGAGGATATTTTATTCAAAATTTATGTAAAATTCTCTTTCAAGATATCACACTGTCATATGACTATAATGTGAGAAAACACTAAAAGGCATGATATAAACCCATGAAAAACTCAGGACTAGCTGTAAGGGCAATAGAGACAAAAAAAAAAATCAAGGATATTATTGTTTGGACAGCAAGAACCACCCAACAGTTCTGGAAATGCTTCCTCTCTCTAAAGCTTTACAGTATCCCTTTGTATTTGGCTGAACAAAGTTTATTTTCTGCAAAGGACAAATGAGCCCCAAGTCAGTACGTTGTTCCTACATCATAGAATTCCTTGCAGTGAGCAAGTGAGGGGCAAACCAAAGGTACCATGGTCATATTACCCAGGTCCACAGCTATATTTATTTCTATATACAATATGAAAACCCTAAACAATCTTCAGATACAAATATCCTCTTGCTCACTGTTAAAACTAATGCAATTTCTACACAACTGTGAAACAATTCTACTCAAGGTATTCCTGGACTCTGATGGAATTTGGAATGTATATTAAACCTATATACAGGTTTAATATTCTATAATATTTAAAAGCAATACGAGTACTAATAAATAAGTTAATGCCAACACATCTGGATGGCTAAGAAGTACCCACCTTTCATCATCCATCTCTAAGCTGGATTCACTTTCTGACAGTTGTCTGCACAGTGCTTCCCTACGCTCCATTTCCCGCTGTAATTTTCTTTGAAGTCTCAAGTTTTCCTCTCTCATATGTCGTTCCTCTTCCAAATATTGTGCCATCTTCTCTGAATCTGAAATTCACAATTCTGTTAGTTTGATTAAAATTAGATTTTACAGACAGCCAAATACGTTGTGCCTAATTTTACTCCAACACTTCAAGATGAGGGTGTAGAGAATGTTCAGGATAGATCACTCAAGATTTTCATCTCAGTCATTAGTTCAAAGCCTAACTTAGAACAGTAGCTACTAAAAGAAACTGTTTCACAGCAACTTGGGAAATGAAAATGTAAAAAAACCCAAAAAACCATCACCAAAAAAGTCCTCATTATTTATTTAAATAAATGTGAAAAGAAAGAAAAAGAATAATACATTACTAAAACAATTAAGAAGAAATACTGATTCCTGCTCCATTAAAATAATGCTACTCCACATTTACAAAGATGTTCCTACAAGATATAGAAGAAATTATTTTAAAAGTATATATTCATTTCCAAGGAGGAAGCACAACACAAGTTCTGAAACTCAAAACTGTATTAAAATTGCTACCTTCTATGTATTCTACAGAAACCTTTCAATTACATATTTTATCACAGAAATGACCAGCAGAACAGGTACCAATATTAAAATATTAATGCTAGAATTATATTAAATTACATTAAATTTTAAACAAGAATTTTACTCTTTACATCTTGAGTTTTCAATTCTAAACAAGTTCAAACATTACTTAAATGGTCTGGTATCACATTATTGAAGGTGATAAAAACAAATTATGGCAAATTATGAAGCATTGTGACAGATTACTTAAATAAAATGGAACACATGATGAAGACTTATGACACTTATAATGTACTTCGTCAGATTTTGTAATGTTTGATCAAGTTTACAGTTAAATCCTTGATATTTAAAAGACCTAAAATGATTCATTATGTTTTGTGATCACTTCTTTTGAAAAATCCATATGTTGAAATACTACTCTCGGAAAAAGAGATGTTTTTTTCCTGCCACAAAATATTCAAGAAATATTTGTTGATTCTTCCAGACATCCTTCCAGTAAAGCTAAACCTCCCCCTAAACTGCAGTACAAATACATCAACACTGCAATTATAAAAATGCTTTAATCCAAACCTCCCTTAATTTTTTCACTTCTACATTAAATTCAAACTCAAGAAAATACATACAAAACCTGACATTAAACAAGCTTTAAAAGATTTGAAACAATTGTTTACTCACGCTGTAACTGTGCCGCTCTCAGTTGTTTCTTTAACCTCTCCACTTCATTCTTTAAAAACCTGATATGTCTCATCATATTTTCTGGAGAGTCTATCTCCATTGATATGTCTCTGGGTGATGGTGGAGCAGATACTGGCTGGTCTAATTTCTCCTGCAAAATTCTACATGAAAAATAGTTCAAACTTCACCTTTCATTCTAATGAAAAGAACACCTCTTATATCACCCAAGAAAACCACTGCAAGGATTCCCACAGGTCTGGGAGATTTATTTTAGCTACTGGTTTTGAGGAGATAAATCTGGGAGGACTTGTACTGGATTTTTTTTAATTCAAAATAGAAAATTCAAAATTTGTTGACCAAGTACAGATGAGTTTTTTTAAATATCCAAACACTGACATGCCTAAATATTTCTTCATATAGTTCAGGAAAAAATTCTCAACAATATATATAGTTATCTCATGTAATTTATACTCAAGCACTACTTATTCCACAAAATTTTTGCGAAGAAAATTCATTTAATCTCTTACAGGTTTTTCCATTTATGCTCTTAGAGAAAGAACACACAGTGAAGATTAATGATGAGTAAAGTGTGTCTGTGGTGAAACACAAGATTTTCTGCATTTCGCCACTACCAAAAGAAAAAGCTTCACAGACACTTTCTGAAGGACAGTCAGTCTCTTGTGCTTTTAATCTCCAAATGGAAAGGTATTCAGTTATTCCACATAGTCAAGGTTTCAAATGCCTCCAATAACTGATGTTAAACCAAGAAGTAACGAATTTCCCTTATGAAATGGAAGATACTATATGTTCTAAGTGATGATTTTTGGAGTTAACACAGCCTGAAGGCACAACTCTGTTCTGTACAAGGAACATGTTGACTGGCCAGACCCAACTCTGCCCTGAAAAGTAGGGACAGCGCTACACAAGTCCAACATTTTGCATGGTGTGGTATCCACGTGCACCACACAAAGTGTATTGAACACAAAAATCCTACCAAAGGCTCCTCCTGGTATGGATTTACCACTGCTGAATATCACATGTAGCTCTTCAGAGCACCTGAAGTAGGGCTATATAAAATAAAGCTACAAACCCTGCAGTTGACTTAGGCTCAGGTGTTTTCTGAGCCACCAGTCAAGATTCAGAGTCACACTATCATAACTGCATTTAAACATGTAGGGAAAAAATATTTTAATCATCATTAATCATTATTTTCCCCTCCTCCTTCCCAAAAAAGTTTTTATAACATTAAAGAGATGGTTGCTATCTTACATAATTTTAATTTTAGCTTTCTCGGGAATATGAAGAGTCACTGTCTAAACTTCTACTAAAGAGGGATTGGGAAGTCTCAATGACATGAGTGTAAAGCACTGAGAAAATGCTGAAGCTTTCAATGAGCAGACAGGGGAAAAACGAGAGGTTCTTAAATGAACAAATACAGTAAAATACCATAAATCTAAAGCTGACCACAAACCAGGAGGTCTAAAAAGAGCCTATTGGCAGTTGAAATAATTCAGTAACTTCCTTCAATCTTTTCCAGGTAATTCCTTATATTATTTAGCATTATCTACTTCAAGCAATCAACAGCTTTACAACTGCTCTAATTTCCAGGGTTTCACAGATTAAACAACTCTTACGGGGCAGAGATGAACATATTTAATCCAGAACATTATGTATTAAAAATCTCTCCTACAGAAACAAGGGCACTGCAACATGACAAACCGTTTTTCTGCTTCAAGCTTATCCATCCTCTTCCAGAGACGATTCACTAGTGCTTCTTGTTCTTGTTCCAAAGTATTTTCGAGGTCAATCTTCTCACGCCTCAGCTGGAGAGGAAAAACAATTAATGGAAACTATAGCCATGTAATTCTTTCAAGGAAATGTTATTAGGAAAGATCTCTTCTCTTACAACACCATTTTAAATAATGCAAAAGCGAGGAGAAGGGGAAAAAGAGATAAAATTCAGGCACAGTGCTTTGGTCATAGAGCCAGTGACAAATCAGAACTCAGTAGCTGCACAGTTGTGATCTCCTTAACAGGAGTTCTTCTCACAGAACTTGTCTCTGACCAATAGGGGAGGATGAAACCTGGACACATGGGCACTGATGCATGACAATTCTACTCAAAGACATCCACACTATGTGCCTCTGAATGCAAACTGCATTTACTGTCCACTACACCAACATTTATTCTTCTGAAAAATTTTAGACACTTTTAGTGGAAGAATCACAGCTGAACAAGTCAGTTATTAAGGAGTAACATTCTATGCAACCATCACTGCTACAAGGTACTGATCCCCTGTGGCATAAGCAGTTTGGATGAAAAAAAAAGCGAAGGAGAAAGGACACAAAGCATAGATGTTCTCTATTTTAAAAACAGTGCTAGTGATAGATCCAGTAATGCAGTCCAGTTCAAAGCATTACTGAATTCCTCCTTTGAATCCCTGTTTAACAGGTCTTCCAAAGGTTTTGTGGAACCACCATGGCAATCCCTCCTCATAAATTCCCTACGTGTTCAATAAAGGTAACATGGCTCTCCCCATAACTTTTGGTTGTCTCTTGGTAGGTACAGCACATGGCCCAAAGGCTTCAGCTGGTTAATTAGCACAACAAGCTTTCTTTGTGTAAGGCGAGAAACTACTGAGGTCCAAAGTAACTTGAGATTTACTGGACCTTACTGTGAGAGAAAACAAAGGCATGAGGAATTACCTTTGTACAACTACACTTTTTGAACAATATATGCATTTGAGTGTAACAACAAGTTTCAAATTTGACGATTCCACAAGTCTGTCTGTCAAGAAAAATGATACAAACAGAAATACCAGCAAGATTCGAGCTGTGGCTCATGTTCAAAGACTACAACAGCTTAGGAGGTCAAGCTTACTTTGCATTTTCATTAAGTGGTGGCCACCACCACCTTGTGGCTAAGACAGTTATTTCAATCTTATGCTGATTTCCACGCTGGTTAAGGATTTGCTGGCTACGGCGTCTTCCTACCTTTCTATTTTTCAACTTGGTACACAGATCTGTCCATAGAGAATGTTAGCATAATAATCAAGAAAACTCATTTGATCATTTAGATAGTCATGAATTAATTTATCTAGGTCCACAGAAATAGGAGTCATATAAAACTGGGAGAAAAAAGTTCCACAGCAAAAAAATTAACAGAAAGAAAGCACTAGATTTACACCACCTGAATTATTGAACCTCCACACGCCAGAAAATCTGAAGTTTTTTAACAAGCCTACAGCTTTCATCAGTTTGCCTTTTAAATCAAAAAGTATTTCATAATAAGTTATGCTACTGATTTATTGCTTTGACAGTTGAACTGACTTTTCTATGTTCTTCATGTTGCCCAGTTTCTTACCTACTTAAAAATTTAAGTTCAAATCTAACACAAAAAGGTACTTGTTTTTTAATTCTGAAAGGCAGGACTTACTTGCTCCAGGGTGAGCTGCTTCGAAATTGTATCATTTTCCAGTTTTTTAATCTTCTTCATCAGTTTGTTCACTTGAAATTCCTGTTCCTGCTCTAAATGCTGCTCCAGTTCAGCTTTCTCATGTTGCAGCTAAAAATATAGAGAAGTGCAAATATTTTAAACACACACAAATGGAAGTGTGAACTTAGGCACCTTTTTTACATTTATTTACACATTCATTCTTAGTGCATGTTAAATTCTCTACACAAAAAGGAACTCTGCTGCATATTTACAAAGATAGAAGTAAACATTTCCAATTACTGAATTAAGTCAAATTGAAACCAATTATTTTATATGCTAGTATATATAATGTATTAGAGATGCTTCATAAGTAAAAGGTCTACCATAACATTGACAAAAGCATTTATTTTAATCTAAATGCATCATCTCAAGAGCACCCAAAGCACAAAACACTAGAACCAAAAAATACTCTAATTTATATTCCTATGCTATCACGAATCAAAATATTTTGATGACATAAAAATGCTGGTTATTTCAAATCAATGTTACACATTTTCTTAACACTCATGGCAATTCTTTTTCCATTGATACATCCAATTAAAAAAAAGTCTTTACTGTCAGGATTCTTGAGCAGATGTAAACAAGAAGCTCCCACCCCCCCATTTTAACACAAACTATGGCTTGGAGTAGAGTCAGTTTTAACATTAAAGTCAAAATCACAATAGAATCCCTCGAGACCCTCAAGATCAAGGGATCCAAGTCTTCCTGGGGCTAAAACAGTGACTGACACAATGGTACAAACATGTGAATCTGACTCAGGGAAAAGCAAATGTCACCAGAAGACCATGATGCAATTACATTGCATTCTAACCATCCACTGAAAATTGCAGGCACCTTCTGGCACCTGCTTATTTCCTGTGCCAGTTATGTACCACAGAACAACCCAGAAGAACATAGTGTTTGTATGTGTGAGGAAAGCCTGAGGAAATGGAGAGAGAAATTGCAGACATGGACACCAGTCAAGGTTGCTGGATATCCACAGTGAAGAAATACACTTTGATTTCAAAACAAGCTAAAATTGCTCATTTGTTGAGTTCCTTTTACTGCTACTTAGGGACAAAATGGTCTGTGAAGTGCAGTGTGGCAGAGAGACCAGAGCCACAAAGCTCATGTGGACAGAGCATGGGGCAGCTGATCAGAAAGCTACCAACTGAGGCCAGCAGAGATTTATTACAGATGTATCTTCTATTCTGATTAGAAAGGGACTGGGAATCAAAACAAGCCCACAATCACTTTCCCCTCGAGTGCTAAATGGAATTATAAAATGAAAATTCTCTTGGACACTTCGACGAACCCACATTATTGTGCCACTCCCCTTTACCCTTTGGCTTCATTTTTCAAAGTGGGAGAAAAATATTAATGACATACCCCAAAGTAGATATCAATTATGTCTGTCACTCATAATTGGGCAAAATAATTTTTCCCTTTTATTTGCTTCTATCACAAAACCAAACTAAAATAAACAAAACTCATATAATGCTGAAACCTGAATCCTGGAAAACAGAATTGCTAACAATGAGAAAATATCCACTGGTAAAACACTGGTGGATAGTGTTTTTTTTACTTAGCAAAGGAAGACAGTATTTTCAAACTGTTTTTAATTACGTGCAATTATAGTACCAACTATATATGTATCACAGATACACCTATGGCTGCCACCTACAGAGAAGACAAAATTGTATTAGAATGTGTCACCCTGGGGACAACGTCTCACAGACCTGGAATTCCGTATCAAAACTGAAGGAGAATTTTCAGCTACATAAAATTAGAGATGGGTTTGGTGCAAGAGAGACAGTGAATAGTCTGAAGTGAGACTGGGGCTATCACAGCAGCAGGAGTGTACGTGTCACTTCAGCCCAGTCCTACACCCACAGTAATAATTCTCCCTCCCTACAGACACAAATGTCCTGATAAAAGGGAGGAACACCTTTACCTTACTTCCTTACTGGGACTGCAGGAAATATTTTATGAAGTAATGGAACCAATGGAAGAAATTTCCTCTTAGGAAAACAACCCTCATTTAACCCCCAGACTAGGGCCTTGTACACTGTGCTGAACAGTCTATTTTTAGTACTCCAGGCCCTCAAAAGTTGTCCAATTCCTCCTTCACTGCATCCTGAAAGTCCTATTTATTAACAAATTTGTATCAGCAGTTTGCCTCCTCTGTGTCCAGATGTTCATCAAATAAATGATGGATGAGCTGACTGTTTATTCCCCACAATCCCATTTGCATCCGTGAGCTGACACATGGTATTTTGGAGAGCAGGAAGGGTAATAGCTTGTGTTTACAGACTTGTAATTTTTATAAGAATTGTCAAGAATCAGACTTGCACGAGCAGCATTTCTGTACAGACATCCAATTACTTAAACCTGCCTGAATACACATTATGCTGTTATATTGGTATGTCATTGCATCTTACTTTCATGGACAAGGTATTGAAAGAGAAGCCTGAATTTGATTTTGAAAAGGACTGTTGCACAATTTAAAAAATAACTGACCTTGTAAAATCAAACAATATCAAAAATTAAATTAATTACTCCTTGGAATAGCCTTGTTTCACAAAAGATAATTTTTCAAGATTTACTAGTTTAAATTTCAGAACAGTAACTCAGCACGTCCACACCCACTGCTGCAAGAAGAGAGCCTACATCAAAACACTTCTAATGATATTCTGGATCAAGGATGCTATAAAAATATTGTTCCAAGCTCTCCAGGGACTTCATCAGGTTAAAAAAAATACAGCAACTACATGGGAAAATACAGTTAATGTATATAAGACTTATAAAAACCTTATCAGAGATGTATGTGATAAAAAGCTTTTATTTACTCCAAAACCTCTGTTGAGATGCATGTGCTCCTTTATTCCTGCAGCATTCAGCCTAGAAAATTAATAACTATTCTAAACAAAGGAAATTCATCTAATAAAATTGTACATATATTCATTTGGGTTGTAGAGGATGAAAGCTAGTGCCAGACTGTTATAAAGAGGCATTATCGACAAAGGCATGGCACCAGGAGGACAGTGTCACTGCAGTAAAACACTTTTTATGTGCTACTGTGTATGTTTAGGCTCAGTCTGCATATAGCAATAGGTTTTAAAATGAATTTCTTACAATACTGGAAACCTGATGTCACTCTGTTGTATAACAGTGAAGCACATCCTGCTGAACTGGGACATTCCTGGTCGCTGTTAGTGAGGAGCTACAGCTTCCACACTGAAAACCTTTCAGCATTCTGGGAGCTCATTCCAGATGCCAGGCTGAATGCAATGCATAAGCCCCTACAATTACCACAAACAAAGGTCTGACAAAGCCAAAAACACACAGGCACTAGGAAAAAATTCCCTCTGTTAGGTGGCTTTCAACTGAATAATACAGCAGTAATTGTGGCACAGACTTGAAAGATTGAGAGACTGAAAATCATATGCAGTTTACCAGAAGTACACTCCTCCTCTGCTTCAGAATGCAATGCAAAGTTTTAGACAAAACAACAGATTCATATGCAATTTTATTTTCCCTTAGTCCTACAATAAGCAGGAAGCCATTTGATGCACAACGTCTGACAGAATGAATTTTGAAAGTGTAGTCCCAGGTCAGACCAACATTGCTTGGCAAATAGAGAGAGTAAGAGTTTAATCCCACGGAACAGTTGAGCACCAATTGGAGACGACTGTATTTCTGGTTAAGTCATCAGCCAAAGTCTGCATCTAACTTCACTAGAACTCTCTCCAGGGCAAAGACGCCAAAAATGGAAGTGGCCATTAATGAGTTCATTATTCACCTAATAAAGACAGAACTGCTACACTCTCGTGGGTAATGGTAAGTACTGGCACTCACAAATCTCAGGAAATTATGAAAAAAGGAACCTCTAATTATCTCAGCTTCCTGGTCTAAAAAAAGTTAGTCGGGAATTTAGCACTACACTTGTATAACAGGAAGATTATCCCATTATAGAAAAGAAATTGTAACAAACTCTAAACTGACCGTATGATGTGTGCTAATAATGCCTCTTTTATTAAAAAAAGAGTTTCTGTGTTTAAGAGAAGACTGGACGAGGAGCTTAGTGACATGGTCTAGCAGGGAGGTGTAGGGCTGGATGACGTTGGGCCCCTTCCGGCTCGGAGTGGCCTGCTAGACTGTGAGGGATCCAGGTTGGTGTTATGCTCTGCGATGTGCTCTCGGTCTCCTTACGGGTGTTAGATGGTGAGTTGGACTAGATGATCCTTGTGGGTCCCTTCCAACTCATAATATTCTGTGATTCTGTGATCAGGAGTTTCTATTCTTGGATTTTTAATATGTCAGTCTACATGGGTATAATTTCGAGAATCAGAAGTTTCAGACAACAGATGAGCTTCCAGAAAACAAAACCCAATGCCAAGTACTGTTTTCAGTTCTTTGTTACTTAAGAAAACTGCAACTCACCAATACTCTAATACCAATTTACTAATCCATGATCTTTTAAGAGATGAAAAATCACTTTCATGGCAACATACTGTAATATTCAAATGTTTCCTAATTCTACAGGTGAGCTCTTTACTGGAAGGGACCATTTCTTCTGCATCATTTATAAGCTGCTCACCATGTTACTAGTGTTTAGGAGAATGTATCAATATTCTGTTTTGCATTTCACAGCAAGTTTATCACATCAAAGACATAATCAAGCCATGAAATGAGATCTGCACTCAGCATACACACAAACAATAATAGCTCTAATATTAAACTGTTTGCTTTAAAACAAGTACCACACCTGTACTGCAAGTCTTGAGCCACCATAAAGGTACGAAAAGCCACCTGGATGTGAGGACAAAAAAACCTGCCGAGCAGTGAATTGCCTTAAAATCTCCTGGCTGACATCTTTCTCACATGCTAAATGAGGTTTGCAGGAAGGCCACGTGGAATGAAATCTAAGGCTGCAGGTTGAGACACTGTTTAATAAAAACAGGTGGTGATCAGCATTTCATCTTTGTGCGTATTTTCATTCTGGCCATGTACTTTTGTACTTCCTTTCAGCAGAAACCTGCAATTGCCTCCTGAAAGCTGAGTAGTGTTTACGGGATGACGTTGAATCTAAAACTGAGGATTTTCTCCATGTGCCATGCAAAAGGCAAGAGTAACTTCATCAATTTTATGCTTGTATTCTGTTTCTCTGAAACCCTCTCTCAGTCTAGTGAGAATGAAGTTACACCATTTAAGGGTTTCCAGAGGACAAACAGCACAATGTCCTTGCACTGCTTCATACACTACAACAAGGCATTGGCCTTTTGAGAACAGTAGATTGTTATCTTTTTCTTTAATTTGGGGCCCCAGTCAAAGGATACTTTCTGAAAGTCCATAGCAATAAAGAATAAAAATTAATTGTACTTTTTTAGGTCCACAAGAAACTTAGAATTCTCTTTGTAACGTGAGAATCTATTTTGCATGTTTTTACCAATTTAAGATCTGTTAAAGACAGGCCTTTAAGGCAATGTGAACTCTAGGGAAAAGGCTAAGCAAATTTTAAGCAATTACTAGACACAATTTAGTTGCTGCAGAACTTGCACAGTACAAATTTGTGAGCAAGGTCATTATAAGTGTTCAACAAAATCAAGTGCAATTCATGCTTTTACTTTTAAAGAAAGTTTTACTTTGCTCTATACAATGTATGGTAAAATTCCATGTAACTTTGTTCTGTAACAGAGTTCTACATCTCCCTTTCAATTAAACATTGTTCAACATACTATTTCTCCCTTTACTGCAAAAGACTTCAGTGGAAAGCTTTTTCTACAGTGATATCTACATCTTATTTCAATTAGAAAAGAACAGTTGATATTCCTTTTTTACTGACATCTGCTTCCCTATTTTTCATGAAAATGTATGACTTAGAAGGAAAACGTGTATCTTTTTCAGAAATATTCTTCTCAGTCCTCAAGAACAGCAAAGAGAAATAGAAATACCAGAGAAGGGCTATTTTATCTTGCTACTTAATTTACTATGTGGTAATAGGAACCAAATAGACAAAGCCATGGAAGGCCCAGTTTTCAGTAACAAAGCACCAGATGGGATTAGCTCGAATGTTGTTTTCAAACAGTGTATTTCCTAACTGCAGGGCTAAACAAGCCTTAAGTCTCCAGCTGCAGAACATAGAAATGCTTGCAACATACAAATTAGGTCCTTTTAAATTGCTTCCATGACAAAGATTATAAGTAATGCATGAAAAAAGCCCAGGGAGGTCACACTAAAAATTCACCTAAGGTAGTATCCTGTCTCCTGCAGAGGCACAAAGCAGGTATTTAGGCAAGACTATCGGAACAGGGCAAGCAGGAACAACACTTCCAGCAATACTTACCTGCTTTCTAAAAATTAACAACTTGGGTAATGAAAGCTACAAATTGTCCATTCATCTTCAGCTTTTATCTTTTGGCATCAAACAGATGTGTTTTAATTCAAGAGAAGCAACTGATTTGTTAGAAGTATGGACAAACTTACAGATAAAATCTCCTTCAAGCATCACTGCATATTCTTGTATATAAAGTTTAATATTTCAGGGCTCCTGTTAAATATCAAATACTCCAGGAAAAAAGCGTCTGTTTCACTAACACAGTAAATTAATCAGTACCTCTCATCTGGAAGACAGTTAACATTTACTCCAAGCTACAAACCTTGAGGTTCTCTACACCGAGCCACAGATGCAAACTTTAAAGCAACATATTAAAAAAGGTTACTCACTACACTTCTTGTACTTTGCCTTTGTCAAGTGTCAGCCTTACAACAACCTCACCACATCCCTCTGACTGCAGCCATGCAAACAAAAAGGTTCAGTCACCAGTCAGTCCTGAGGCTCCTGGGAAAAACATCAGTAAAGGCACCAATTACCTGCATCAGTTTTCTTGAGAGTTCATTAGTGAGAAATTCCTCTTCCTTTTCATAGTTTACTGCAAGTGTTTCCTTTTCTTTCTGCAGAGCTTGAATCTTCTTGAATAAAGTATTACTGATGAACTCCTCTTCCTGTTCTGCCCTTGCTTGCTGTGAAGTAAAGACACAGTTTTAAGAAAAAATGGAGCAAGTTTCCACATTAAAAGCTGCAATCATTGCATTCCCCTTCAAATGCCTGGAGAACAGTAGGCTGCACCTGCGTGCTTACAGCACCTTGTCTTCCATCTTCTCACTTGGGAAACTACACCAGTGCTTTAAAGGGGCTGCCTCCCAACAAAATGCACAAACTCCCCAACTTTATAAACCTCACAAAAGCATTACAGATCCACAGATACCTATTTTTACCTACTTTATGCATAAAAAGGAACTCCTCTCTAAATATCCTCCATTCCAAGGGGAAGCACAGCTCTGACTGGTGCGTTCAGCACCATGTCTTCTTTTCAGCCCCCTCAGACTGAGCCCTGCTTTCCAGGAGTCAAGTAATGTATTTATTCTTTCCTCCAGACGTGCCTGGCTGCTGAGCCACAGGCTCATCTCACAGGAACTTCTTCCCAACCACCAGCCCAGCAAAATAAGGATGTTACTTCTCAGACTGTTACTCCACAACACAAAACATCAACTTACAAAAGTGCCAAGCTCTACCCAGAGCTACCCTGGAAATCTTCCTCATGCACAATCACTAGAGGAGATGGTTTCCATTTCAGCTTTCCTATAGCACCCAGGCACTGCTCCAGAGAAAGCCAGCTGGGAGCTTGCTCACTCATTCCCTACAGTTCAGATGTTTGTATGTTTTTAAATATAAATAATAGAAAGTTGATAAACAGAACACATAAGTGATCTTTTCAAAACCTGCTCTAAAAGACCATGAAGGGTATTTCATATGGGCGAATGAAAGATCACAGCTACAAACTGGTAGAGCCAACAATTCCACAGTCCAAACAAACCCTAGAACAAATGAATGACAGAAATACCACATTTTACAAATGAGGCAAGGCAGTGTTGAGGAGTGGTTTTATTCCCTGCAATAAAAGCTATGACTTGAACTGCACAAATCACTGTGTGATTTGTCCTGATTCAAATAAAATGACACCAGCTTATAGATTATGCAAACATCCTCCAAGATTTATTTCAGTAAAATTTGAGAGAGGAAAATTTAAGAACTGAAACAGACACATCACTGAAAGCTTAGCTCCATAATCCTCTGCCCAAAATATGCCAGAATAACAATCTCTTTATACTTATCGCACATTGGAAAATGCTTGAAAGATTTTATTATGACAGTGATCTTCCATGTCTAGAAGAAAATTTAATTAAAGAACATAATGGTCTTCAAATTTGGTGACGCAATAGGCTAACTGCAAATGTTCCTCATGATAACACCAGTATCACAAAATCTAAAGCAATGGTTTGGAAACTTCTTAGCTGAGTGCGCCTTCCATCAACTTCTCTTCACATCTTTATCTGCCTTCTTGTCTCTACTCTATTGCTCTCCTTTCCAGGCCCTTTGCTACCATCTATCTGCCACCAGCTCCCTTCCCCTTGTCACCAGTAGAGCTGGCACAAACCCAACCTGGGGGGGAAAAAAGAAAAGGAAGAAAAAAAAAAGAAAAAGCAAGGTCAGGCATAGTTTATTAGCTCAGCAGCTTAGGTCCTGCACAGCATCTCCTGCAATGTTTTGCATCTCTATAGCAGAGAACCACTACTCCAGCATTGGTACTACATATTCCCTGTCACATCAAGAACATACAGAGATGTCCAAGAGCTCTGAAGAAATGCTAAATGGTCAGCTCACATCTCAAAGGATTAAAACTCCAGGAATCTCACTGACCTGAATAACATTATCTATCCGTTACTAAATGTGGCTTTAATTAGAGCTACTAACAATCTTATGTCTTCAGAGATATTTTGAAACAGTAAACAAGCCAAATTGCAAGGGCTCATTGTCCTCAAATCGTTAAAATTCATGCAAGCTGTTCCAAAATCAACTCCTCCACCACCTTCACCACACAGGATTTCTACTTGTCTGTTTTTCAATGGTTCAGACAATAAAAGACAGCAACACACACCAAACCTACCGAAAACTCAATTAGAAAGCACTTGATTCTAAAAAAATCCAAAAGAATGAGGGTGTTTCTGCTTTGATTTCTATTCATCCGTAACTCACACAGATTTGATCTGCTTACGCTTTGCACCAGTCAAAAGCTCTAAAATCACATTATTCCAGCCCCAAGCCTGCACAACACCTTGGAGCCAGATCCTGGTGTTACATTAATGATGGGTGTCAAAGCCAACACGACCAGGCTGCCAAGATCCAGGCCCACTCCTGGCCAAAGAGCAATGCCCCTCCTTTGTGCTCATGTGGCCAGGCACAGGGCCAGCACGGGCAGGAGGAGACACCCAAAAACTAATCCCTTCCCTTCCTCCTCCCATTTTTCTTTCCTGAATCTGCTTCCTAAGCTGGCACACCACACAGGCAGAGTGCTGCTATGATGGAAAAAGAACCAACAGCCTCCACTTAGTGCTGGTTAAAGTGCCCTGCAAAGAGCCCTGAGCCCACACGGGCCAGGACCCCGGCTCAAGGGGAAAGCTGAATATGATTGTACCTGCCTCCAGGTATTTCTCAGCTGAACAGGCACCATATCCATCTAAGGCTGACCTCTGAGCTCCAGATATTCATTACACTAAATGCAATGTGTGGGTGTCCATTTAATTAGCAAAGGGTCAGCAATTTCAACACAAAGATTTTGGTTAAAAAACACCATACAGTTATTGAGAGCAGGTACAAAAGCATGTCACTCATTACTACATCTTCTAAATTTCATTCTGAAACTTGCCCTTCATCTTGTTACTCATTACTTGGAGACAGTTCAATTGTATCAAGTAATAAAATAATTCATATTTACCTTAATATTGTCTAAAATCTTCAAATCTGTTACTCATTTAGCCAATAATAAAACAGATTTTTCTCGACTGTTTTTCCAAAAGGATAATTTGTCTTTTTATTAGGTATCTGTATTTGAAAAGAGGCTTGATTTCATCAGCAAAAAGAGAGAAAGAGAATACAGAAATCACAGACACTTGAGACTTCTATGAGGATACAGAGCTCTTGGTTTTCCTCTATTTTGCATATCACATTCAACTTCAAAGAAATACTAACAGCAATTTACTCTGTTCTGTGTGCCATATTACAAAATAAATGGCTATGGCACCGAGTGACACAAAATGATGACACCTGATCAGTCAATTTCTGGAAACCTGAAACAAACAATCTACTTCCACCACAGGTTTATCTGCATAACAGTCACATCCACTTTTCTCCTGTGTCTCAAAGCTCCATGTATCACTAACTCAGAACATTTCACGGATGCTTCCACTAAGGAGAATCTCTAATTCTTGTGGTCAAGACCATAAATGGCAAAGACTATAATGTTATTTTGCAAAAAATTCAGAATGAAGAGGGAGCGAAAAAGCACCTCATCCACATAAAGCACATAAACCCTCTCAAATTCCTTAGGAAGAATCCTACTATTTCTATTGCAACAGCATGTGAAATCCTGATTACTACTGGACCTGATGCATAAAGTGTTGTAAAAACCCACCTTTGTGACCTTAAAATCCAATTAGCTTAAAAAAACGAAGGAAGATGTCTCCTAAACTTTAAGTACTAATAACCTCCTGTATCACTGGACCTTATCCCAACTACTTTGCTCCAGTGGCACTATTTTATGAAGCTGCAAAATCCAGAACTTCCAAGGAGGCACTAGTTTGAATACAGTCAAAAACCCCACTAACTAGAAATCTTTTTTAAAATCCCAATTCTCTCTTCTCCTCATTGCTCTTCTAAAATCCTCACAAACCTTCCTGATACTGCACAGTAGGCAGGCAAGTTCAACAGTTCAAATTAATGCCCACTCCTTAGTCAGTACCAGCACATCAACAGTGAACTGACACGAACATCATTTTGCATTTTAGCTTCAGGACTCATTTCAGACATAATTTCAGCAAAAGGTGTTTTACAAAGTGCTCCAGGCACCACCTGAGAGCCGGATGCCAAGCACACCCAGCCTGCACATTGACACAGTATTTTCTGGCTCCAGGAGCATCCGGGGTAGAGGTGACACAACATTACAGGGAGAACAGCCTCCCAAGCACTGTTTGCATCTAATCCACTCCTCTGTCTTTAAGGTAGGAGCCACCGTGACCTCTTTCCCAGTCATCCATCTTTTTACAGTGCAGTTCCTATGGACAATGCAACCCTGCAGATGGAGCTGAAGAGCAGTTTAATCTGACCCAGGAAACTCAATCTTTGCTACTGAATATAGACTGAAGGGCTGGGGCAGCTTCGGGAAGAGATGATCTCAGTGGCTGCACATGTTACACTGAACTAAAGCTGTCACTCCAGAAAGCAGCCTTCCCCAAAGTCCTACTGAATTCAATGAGGGAAAAGGGCTGAGAAGTACAGAAAGTTACAGCGACAAGATTTTAAAATATGCAGTTCTTGCATTAAAAAAAAAATCTAAGCTTCCCAATTCTCTTGCAGTTCACACTCCTTCTCTAGCAGTACCAAAGTGACTTTCTGGCACCATGTTCAAAAATACAGAAAACTACTGATCTACAAATGTAACAAACATTCCAGTGAGCTGATACCGTTCCCTTAAAGGAGGAACTTTTACAGTGCAGCTGGTTTTTCCTACCAACCTTCCAGCTGCATCTGAAACGACCACGTTGCATGAAATGTGTGATCCACACAGGGAGAAACATGAACCACCACAAGAACAGAAGTCAACAGCAGCTCAGAGAAGAGCAGCTCATGCTGTTGCCAAGTGCAGCAACTGCCCAGCAGGACATTCCTGGCTGCAAGGGCTGCAGGACAAGGAAGTTACACCCAAGACCCAGTAATGATGTGGGCACAGCTTTCTCCTTCCACGTAAAGGTACTTGATGCAGCTGGGTGGCCTGTCTGCAGAGAAAAGAGTGAATGCTCTTGTGGTGACAGTGGTGAGCAGGAATTCAAGTTCTGGGGTCAATTTGTAGTGTGATTTCCTGTTTCATCTACTGCAAACCCCTAGGGTCACTTCCTCAGTTCTGACATAAAAGTGCTTTTTTCTTTTTCATTTTTTTCCCCTCTTCACTTCTTTAAGATGAGTTTTCAGGAGCAAGAGAGCAACAGAAGTAACAGAACTAAGCAGTTTTATTGTTGGGCATACAATCTCTTACAAGCCCTGACTAGGCTTACCGAAAGTTATTTTCAAAACACACTAAGGGAGAAAGAAATTCATTACTGAACCTCATCCTAGAGGCGGATAACTTCAACTACCCTAAAGGTTACCTATCCTGTAACATTAAAGCCACATGCAGAATTGCTTCAAAACACAAGTCCTATTACACTTCAACTATTCAGCAGATGAGATCTCCTGCAAGAGGAGAAAGGTATCTTCTAAAATTATAATAATAAAGGAATAACTTTATAACAAGCAACCATTTTAAGTGTTTAAATACAATCCCTTTTCATCTCCTTTTATAGTTGGAAATTCTCTCTCCCTTTCATTCCCCCACCCCCACCCTCCTTTTTAAAAGGTCAATTAGGTTTTGGCCAGACATGTCCAAATGACTCTGTCACAACACTCTGAGGGTAATTCCAGTCACAGCAAGTTTTTCCCTCGATGCCTACCAAGTGATCCAGCATTTTGCCATATGGATGCAGACTGACAAGAGCAATGAGCTGACTCAAACCAACACAAGACATATATTTTTCTCCCAAGTCAGATTTAGCCACAGCCAAATGTTTTCAGCTCAATGTTGCTCATGTGGCCTCATAAGACCTTCTCTCAAAACCTCCCTAACCTCCAAGACACAGCTACACACCTCGTAAGTCTGGGGACAGCACTTGAAAAATGCCTTCAGAATTGTCCAGCTTCCTAAACATAAAAGTCAGCAATATTTGTAGATGCTAAATAATTTCTCAGCATATAATATATAAGCATATAAATACTTCTCAGTGAAGTAAATTTTTTGATGGAATGCAATTCCATTTCTGGAGAATCACTCCAGGTGTGTACACAGTTCAAATAGCAGCTCTCTCTGCATTTTGATGTTGACCTACAAGAGTCTTGCACAACTGAATCATACAAGTGGCGAAAATGAAATAAGCAAGTTATGAAAACAGGTTCATTTGACAAACAAATATTTATAAAACCAATGCATTTGGTTAATTACAACATGTAACAAGCTATACAAAAACCATAATTAATCAAATCAGTTCCTGAATTCACTTACGTAATTTAAAAATAATTAAAACAGTTTTCTTCAAAACAGAAAAAAAAATAGTGAACTCTCTTCATGGGTTTTTCTTGTATCAGAGTACTGACCTTAAGTAGTTCATACAAAGGCAGCACATGAAAAAGCCACATTTTATGTGACAGAGAAAATATCAAGGCAGGGTGTGGAAAAACATATGAAACCTCAAGCAACTTTTACTTAGCAGTTTAACCACACATTGCTATGCAAGTCTTATCGTACCTGAAGATTATATGGTAATAATGCACCAGAAAGAAAAGGTAGCAAGGTTGTACAGGAACACATTAAACACTTCCCATTTCAAATGCTCCACATGACAACCTTAAGAACCTGACTATTCATTAGACATATGCTCTATAGCATTTATTTTTCATTCACTTAAACATCCCCATGTAGAACAAGCTCCCAGACAGTTATCAGGGCTGCAGTCTCTGCTTCCAGCACACAAGAGCTGTAACCTGAGCCAACACAAGTAATAGGCCAAGGCAGAAATGACCCAGCAGGAAAATTAAATCTAGTCCACAGCCCTTTCCAAATGGCTCCATTTCATGAGGCCATTTCTGTGCCTCACTGCTGCACGTTGTTACATTTCCTACACTTGCTGCATTTGCAGTAGCAGTGGATTTCCAAAGTGTGTATAAAACAAGTATAGTGCATATAAGCAACAAGTAAATCGTCCCTAAGTCCTCCTATTCACTGCATACAAGCAAAATATTGCTTCAAAATACACATTAAATGTTCCTTAGAAGGACTGTAATGACTGCACATGCAAACACAGCCAGGAAGGCACTAAAAATGGGGCTCCCCTCTGAGTCCGGCACAGGCATGTGACTATCCCCAACACAAAGGTCGGGCAGTATGGCTCCTGCAGAAGACAAAGGTAACTTGCTTTGCCAGGGTCTTCCCCACCTTTGATACTTTGTATCCAGCCCAAGGTTTACATTGACCAAGGCAGCCACTATGGAAACTACAGCTACAATGTCTTACCAAACTCTGAACCAAGCTTTGAAATACTTCTCTCTGATAATCCTTTACTGACATGAAAGAAGTTTCTGCTTTGCTCTTTGACATCCAGTGACACTGCTGGATTTTTCTGTACTGGAAATAGTTCACTAGTTAATCAATAGTGTAAAACAAACCGAAACATAAGCACATGGAATAGGTTTTGTCTTTGTTCGGCCTCAATATGCTGAAAAACATCACATGGATGCACATATACACATAACTAGACTTGTAGTTTTGTGATCAGTTTGTCTGAATTTTCAAAAGTGCAGGTTTTTGGACATGAAAGATAGAGCAAAGATCATATTGCTTATAGATATCACTTACAGCCACTGTTGTAGCATATACTGTTTTGTTGGGGAGATCAATAATCTTCCATACCCTGCATGATCACTGGAATAACCACTCTTTTAAACTGCTGTGGTTTTGCTTGACCTGCATCCACAATACTCAATTTTCACACAATCTCATTGTTGTGCAACTTAGAAGCCAATATTCAACAAAAGGTTACATCTTAGCAACACTATCATTCAGTTCTAGAACCTAAAAGAAACGCAGCACTGAAGTCCAGATTATTCAGTGATATCAGATGTCTAATGCATAAATGCTTCTTAAATTAACACTGTTAAAATAATTTTTAGCCTGTTGTCTGCCCATTGGTAAATCAAGATTTATCTTCAATGCAACCACACATTAACTCGTCCACTTTGCTGGACTGGCCAACTAGCAAACTCCAAACTGCACACTCCCAAAGTTTCAGAGCAGGAAAAACAAAAGATTCAGCACAAGAGCAGACTATTAGGTGACTAATTCAATACACAGCTCCTGCTCAGAGGGATGTATGTTGGTGCTAACAGGCACCGAGTTGTGTTCTGAAATAACAAGCTTTCGCCCAAAAGGTAACAGTAGTTTGCTGTGGCTGCAAGTATCTTTGCTGCCACAACTGTTTCTCTGTTCAAAGACAAAAGAGCACAAACAAAAGCAGTGAACAGAGATTTGAGTCACAACACCCCCCCCCCAAAAAAAAAAAAAAAATTTAACCCTTTTTTCTGTTTGGTTGAGTGAGCTGAGCTGGGAAGGGAATGGGACTGTTGTCAGGTTTTATTTATTTTATGACTGATTTAAATACAACTTAGGCAACCATCAGTGATGGCACTGTTTTTCCCCACAGGAGGAAGGTGTCCATAGTCCTCACTATAAATAACCTCTTAAGGGGGTTAAAATTTCCCCCAGTTTCCTCTTACACACATCGAATTTCCAGAGATACACTTTATCAGTGATACACAAGTGCAGATCTACATCTCAGGTTAAATTTACCCTCTGAAAAGAGTTTGCAGCTGCCCCTCCTCTTGGCCCAATCAGGATCTCAGGGTCTGTCAGGACAGGGGTTTTGCCTAATGAATCAATTCCTGAAGACACTAGCCAGGACAAAATTCCTCTTTAACAGATGTGAAAACCACAAATGCTTTAAAGCTCTTGTGAAAGTGGTGATTAAAACCCTACATTTTGCAAAATTCATAATACATAATGGCTTTTGCTGTTTATTTGAAAGTGACATGAAATGAAGTGGAAATCCCATCATCTGTCAAAAGCAGAAATTAAACACAGAAGGCACAGAAAGAAGTATAACTTCACACTGTGACCCACTAAACATTGCTGGGCTTTATCATGTCTTAATTGTTGAGAAACATTTATGCTTTCTCTCAGGACTGAAGTGTATCATCGTGGGAATTATTTGTATACGTGGTAGGAGTTTTAAGTGTGATTAGCACCATCAACAACAAAGGAACTAAAAAAACCTCAGCTTTACAGCAAGAAGCAGAAACATCACACCTTTAGGCAGTTTGAAGAGTTAAAGCATCTGAGAAAAGTACAGGTAGCTGAAACACTGCTGGGCCATTTCATCTGCAGCAGGGCTGAGGAGATGCTCATCCACCTCTCTAAACTCACCCTAGACTGAAACCAGAGTGTGTAATACCAATGTGCAGCAAATGAAACTTCCAGCAAAGTAAAATGCAGAATTAAAAGAAGAAGAAAAGGCCTTATCTGAAGAGTTTCTCCATCAATTAGAGTACCAGTCAATCTGCTGAGGGAATACCTTCTTTTCCAGAAAAGAACCTGCTGCAATAGAATGCATGAAGGGATAGAGGACTCTCAGGAGCTGAAAGGAGAGTCCCCGTAGGCAATAATTAGCCTACAGTGCTTATATTTTAACTGAAAAGTTGAAATAATTACAACTCCAGTGCCAAGATTAAAAATTGCTTTGCTTCAGCTTTCCTCAAGTAACCCTTGCACCCCACAGAGAGATGTGAAACCCGTGCATCTGTAATTTGTGCTTTGCGTTTTTCCTGTGCAATACTTCACCTCAAATGCCTTGCTTTCATTTTTACTTTGGATCCATCTCATACAGTGAAATGGAACAATAACAGTGCACTTAATTAAAGCCAAGAGACTTATTCAGTCAGACAGAAGGACTTGACTGAAGGAGAGGAACATGAGATGTTCCCTTCTGGACATCCCCAGGATGCTGCATTGGAAGCAAGACATCACAGGAATGTTTTCTGTTACAGATCCATGGAAGCTTGCTTTACATTGTATTTTTTGCCTCTCTTCTAGACCATGTTTTTGTCTCTCTTCCATTCCATTCAGATCCCAAACCTTGCATATAATTCAATTTGTACATTTTGTCCCTATTCTCCTTCATTTTGTGTTGTTTTGTTTCTTTTTTCTTTAAGAGAAAGACAGAAAGGATTCACCTCTTGCTCTCCTGCTAATTTCAGCAACTTCCTCCTACCCCCTGACCCAAAAAAGAACAGCAAAGCAACTGTTTCTCTCACTGTTTTTACCAGGCTAGGCTGAAATACATCAGATGTCTACCGCTGACAATTTTCACTCCTGGGAAGGAGAGCACTGTCTTGTTTATTTATTTCAAGCACATTTCAAGGTCTGCTTGTGAGATACTGGCATTGCATTCCCCTGCAGCATCCCATAAGTCCAGCTGCCTGAGCAGTCTCATGTGCAGCTGCTCTGGAGTCTCCATTTCAGTGGCTTTCTATTCCCTCAGTCCCCACCTGGAACCCCACCCAAGCACACCTTATGAGGCGCCGTGTGACACCAAATACCTTTGCTGAAATCTCTGGCAGACGCAGAGGTTTCCTCACCACAGCTGTGTGCCACGGAGCAGTGCTATGCGCTGAGTTACCACAAGGACCTTTAGCACTGAACAGTCTGTAGCTGAAAATACACCCCACGTATATCATCAACACAAACTTACCCAGAACTTGGAAATGAATAGCTTCAATAGCAACTAAAGTCAATATCAGCAGTAGGAGAAAACAAATAAACAGAAGTGAAAAGTGCAAGAAAACCACAGATGACCATGCACTTACTCTGGAGAAGAAAATACAGTAGTTTCAAAAAGTGAAACAGTTTTTCTTTATTCTTTGAAATCAGCACTAAAATTCAAACTCCACTGAAGTCAAAACCACAACTAAAGTAAAGTACAGAACTTTCAGGACTTGAAATTCATTCTAAACCCTGTCTATACTAGTTTTCTAATCTTGGGATTAGCAACAGCACGAGAATTTCTCACCTAAGGCAGCAGATGTCAATGATGCAAAACTTGGTATTGGGAATGGACTTTTGGGCAAGTGTCTAAAAAGAACGTTAACAATGTCTGGCAGATACACAGGAGCAGAATATATGGATATTCTTTTTCTTCAATGAAAGCAAACCTGTTGTTAGGTGCAAAACTAAAACTACTCGCTCCTTCAAAACACTTTTAAGTGACTGGAAATACACTAAGAAAGAATAGCCATTAGTCTCGGTGAAGGTTCAAACCCAGCAATAAAAATCATTCTTCAAATAAAAGCTGACTACAAACCAGTTCTGACAGAGAATTCAAGACAGAACCTCAACGAGAAAGTTCTAAGAGAAAAGCAGAATTACTTCCTATGCAGAATAGCAAGCCCACAGAAACACCAACAACTTTGCAATATTAAAAATTCCCAAGTGTACTCTACAACTTCAGTTCTTATTTCTCTTCCATCCCCAAAGTAATTCAGAGCAATATACCATTTTTCCTACTAACTGAAGACATTCCACCATTATTAAATACACAAGTATCAGTAAAGTAACTGAAAACAAGTAGAGCTGTTGGATCATAGTTAAAGGCAAGCAAGACACAGGTGCTTATCAAAGTTTGGCATCAACCCAATGGCAATACTGTAAACAAATCAATTTGTATAAACTGTATAAGGGACAGGAACATAAAATGGGTCATTCAGTATGGTTTTACAGAGAACAAGTTGTGGCAGATAAGCAAAGATTCATCTTTCAGCCAAGGACTATTTGTAATAAAGACAAACCACAAAGTGTAGGATGTGTCTAAAGCACCCAGGTTTTGATTTAGTAATACATGCCAAACATTATTTAAAAATGGTTATAAAATAATCAAATTATACATCAGGATTTCCAAAGTGCCTTACTGACCTCAGAAATACTCATCAGTGGGAAATTTCATTTCACCAATGCATACTAAGCAAGACATGGCTCCAAATGTTCCCCGCACAATTATTAGCACCAAATCAGGTGCTACTGGACAACTCAGCTGCACAAATCAGACCTGAAAAAGGCACAGGTGTGCTATTGTATTTCTGCCATATGAGGCAGAGGATACAACACTAAGCTCATTGAAGACAACTGACAATACCAGCTGAAAATGATACAAATCATAAATAAAGTTCTCAATTAAGCTATCGGAAACATTTGTGCAGGGACATTTAGACTAGACCAGTGCATCACATTAATCCAGCACATCAGATTTCCAGCATCTCAGAGCCTGAGAGCTCTGAGAGTTTAGTTTGTGAAAGCAAACTAAAAAATGCCTGTTCCAGCCTGTATCTTCTGGAGGAGAAAGCAGAGGATCCAGAAGACTCATTAACCTCACCAAAAGGCACAGCAGGAACCAACAGCTCAGCCTTGATGAAGCTGATGGGAAGAACAGGAGACACCAAAGCTTTTCCAAGCACAGTGGTTCTTCGCTTCTGTGAGTCTTCAAATTAAAACTGGACACCCTTCCCATAAACACACTTCAAGGTTATGAGATTCAATTTAGGAACAACTCAGAAAAACATGAAGATATGACACAAATCAAAGCAGATCATTAAGTAAACCTCTGAAGCCTCAAAATCCCCAAAAGTACAAATATTCCCGTTGGTTTAACTATTTGAGTAAAATTTGGAAACATCCACTTTCTGTGTGTAGTTTGTTTGGTTTTAACCAGCACTGAACAAGGCCTACAACACACACACAGTGCTTGCTATTAAAAACACATGGACAGAGTTTTTCCTCGGGAGCCCGACGGGCCAGGGGCTGTGTGCACCCAGAGGGAAGCAGATGATACTTGTACACCTTTCACTATCACTCTGCCAGCTGTGCAGCACCACTTTGCCCGTGACAACCTACACCCCAAGACAGCCAACACTGAAGGGCACCACAAGTTTCCATTTTCCTCTGTAGAAGTTTCAAGAGAAATTGCTGAAGAATCCGAGTGTAAAACCGAAACACAAGACAGGCACTTCCTATATGCCTGCTCTTGGAAAAACGGGCCTGAAAAACTACAGATGGACTTTCCTGGTGCATGAATTGACTAATCTCAGCAACAATGTTGCTCTTACTCTAAAAAGCAGGTGAGCAAAGCATTTCTAAAATCTGTTATTCCTGAGTTAGACTTTTAGTTTGGGCCAGCTACAAACTGGAGTTACAAATGCTGCAGCTGGATATAAAAGCCCCAAGTAGGTTTCTTAAACCTACAGAAGACACCACAGAACTGCAAGTATCTTTCACAGAAGCAAGACTTCCTTTAAAATAAAGAGTAAATAACAGACTGACAGATACATGTTTTAAAATACTAGTCTTTTTGTTTCCTTGGTTTGCTTTTTACCTTTTTCTGCCACTAATTGATTTCTTTCATTCCTTCATTCCCGGGCTCTCAGTGAGCACCTTTTCAATGGTTTGTATTTCAATTCAGACAGCTTATCCTGCCCTTTCCTCTACTATTAATAGATACATTCTGTACTGAAACAGGTGTGCTGCTTTGAAATTCTGGTGCAAACTCCAGAAAAATAGAAAGCACTTTTGCAGAAGATTTTTGACAATACAGCACACCCAGTCATCTCCCCACACGATCCATCCAGGCTGACATTTTCCATAGAGACCCACAAGAGCAGATCTCATGCTTCCACACCAACCCCTTTGCACACTTAATTGAGAACAAAATCATATTGATTCCCAGCACCTAGACCTGGTTGTTACTGAGAAAATTGTAACAAGTCGAGGATAGCACACAGGATTTTTCCAACCCACAAGTGCCAGAAAGACTGTTTGCTTTCAGGAGATGGCTGTTATTGAAAGCAACGACTTTCTTTAGGATTTAAGTAGGGGGTGAGGAAATAGGAGCTGAGTAAGGCTTTTTCTTCCATTGTTCCTCCCAACAGGTGGGAGGCTGTTCACACTGCTCTGCAGAATCCCAGAGGAGACCGAGGGCCAGGAAATGCAACTGCCCTCTGGCAGCACTCAGGGAATAAAAAAAGTTACACTGAGAGCCAAGGCGCAGAGGGGCAGGTTTAGCTACAGAAACAAGGATAGCAGAGGCCTCACAGTAAAATATGTCCTGCCACTCACAACACACAGCAGCCCCACGTCCCAGCGCTCCTTTGCCAGCAAGTGCTGCAGCAGGTGCTGCCAGGCAGTGCTAACTCATGGCAAGCTCACAAAAGCCAGCGTATGCCACGAGTGTTTTGGATCAGACTGTCTCATCTGAACTGATGATCTGTGGGGGATCCACACAAACATGGATTTCTAGGATAATTCCCTTCCCTACCAAGCAAAATGGGGGAAAGTTAAAAGAGGTGTTCTTGCAAAATGTTACAATGCATTAAAACTGCTACATGAAGCATTTTGGAGCAGGAACATTTTTAAACTAATGTGTCTGAAATACATTATATTCATCTCTGTTAAAAAACAAAGTAACAGAATAAGGCTTGTCATATTTTAATTTCCTAACTCCACAGAAAACGTCTGACCATAAACCAATTTACACAAATAAAGTTGCTGAATCTAACATCCTAGAGTAAGCGTGTGGCAAACAAGGACTAAAACTCTCTGTTACTAAAAGCACTGTTTGCATGAGGCCTGTCAGTTCAAAACAATAACAACGAAACCCAAAATGTTTCCAGTATCACCTAAAGGTCACATGGCTTTCACTGACCACTGAAGAGCGAAAAGAAGGAAGTTAGAAGTTCAAGCTCTACTGACTCCAAGAGAAACTTCCTGACCAAGACATACCTACACCCAATTCAAATCTTTCAGCTTTTGCCACATTCAATCTCTTGAAAAGCAGTCATCCCACCATCCAGTTTTGAAGGTACTCTTATTTAACTAGGGAAACTGTGTTCTCCCAGGCTTGGTCCATTAAATATGACACCTCCCTGGTAGACCTTTGTCACGAAAAAAATTGAGTTCACACAGGAAATCCACTTCTGGCAGTGCAGCACTATAACCTAAAGTCACTACTTCACATCTCAAAAACAGTATCTCACATATTCAGGCGTCTTTTTTTTTTTCCCAACCTAGGCACCATCCGTTCCACTTCCTAAAAAAGACCTTGCAGAAATACACTATGAGATCATACAATAAAGATTGCTAAATACATATAAATGAACTCTGTGCAAACAGCTCAAGTGGTCTTAGTCATTTCTTCTCAATATCTGATCCGAAACTTGGCATCTTCTGATACAGTGCTCTTGCACTGCCAGAGAACCCTTCAAGGATCCTGAGCCTTCTTGCTATGCTCCCTCCCTCAGTTCGTTACCAAGAATAGCAGGTGAGATAAAGTTATCACATATATTTACTTAATTTCACAGTCTTGCCCAAGAAGAGCAACATCATTTCATTT
Organism: Pitta sordida; assembly: GCA_013390025.1. Taxonomy (NCBI): domain Eukaryota; kingdom Metazoa; phylum Chordata; class Aves; order Passeriformes; family Pittidae; genus Pitta; species Pitta sordida. The sequence continues at coordinate 442,717 of WEKX01015126.1, read as the reverse complement.
GAATTTCAGGTTACTGGAAGGGGTAGAGTTCACACATCTTTTTGAACGTACACTTAGTTCAAGCTGGCTTTACCAATTTCAGAATGAAAGCAGCATCTGTTTTTATGTGTTCTGCATGAGTGTGCACACAAAGTTAGTGAGCAAACAAACCTGCCAAGCCACCTTCTCTCGGTCACTTCTCCAAGAGCAACTACTGTTACGTGTAGGTCTCCTACACTTAATTAACACTTGTTTTCAACCCTATGACACAGGGGTCAACTACAAAATAAAACCGATAGGTTCGTGTGAGGGAAGCAATTTAGGTAATTCCTAAACCGTGCACATCCACCCTGACACCAGCAAAACTGCAAACACAAAGAAATGTCGTATTAACACATCAGTACAGACACGAGGGGAAGGCAAAAGACCACCACCTTCTAACTGGCAAATTTTAATGGAAAAATACTCAAAACCACACAGACAACGATGGGAGCTATGGAACGTGAAGAATCTCCGTGGCCTTTGCTCAGCGAAGCTCAAACAACAGGATCAGCGACTGGCTCACAGATGAAGAGCCATGTGTTTCCAGGAGTCACCTTCACCTACAGCACACAGGTTAGTCATTCACCTGCTATTTTGGCTACCTGTCAGTTTTATTTGCACTTCACAGCTCGTCCTCAACACTTGATAAAAATCAAAGCTGATCTGTGTCATTACAGTGCCCACAACAGGAAACACACACAGCGCCCCGTCTGTCAGCACAGCAACGCTGAGGAGCTTGCCGGGTGGAGGAGCAAATTGATGAAGGTTTATCATCATAGTGGAGAAAAGAGGAAATTTTCTATTCATTTACATGCGAATGGCACACATTTCAACATTCCAATAAAGTTCATCTCCAGTCACTTGCATACTAGAGCCACACAACAAAGTACTCTGACTGCAAACGTGTTTACATTGTGGACTATGTAAACCACAGCACAAGGTCTCCACGGCCTGAAAAAAAGTTATGTTTTGCATTCATTATTTCACCGCTGGCTGAATTAGAAGTGGTTTACTCAGTTGTGCACACAGTTTAGCATACCAAAGCCAGAGCGTCAGCTAAAGATGTCGGTTTTCCAGAGAGCCTACAGGTTGCTATAAAAGTCTCACACCTTTCCTCCCTTCATCCAAGATGTCAAAAACACACAGAGTGAGTTTCCTATTTAAGAAAAATACTTCCTTTATGTAAATTAAAATCTGACGAAAATATAAGATGCGCAGTCCCTAGAGACAGTGCCTGAAGAACCTTAGTGCACACAAGCATTTTTTCCCGAGTTGTTTACAAACAATACACCTACCAGGGCTTCAGAAAGACGCTGTGCCTTTCCAACAGGCAGAGAGAAAATGTCTGACTGACAAGATGCCTTAGCCCCTTTCAACATTAGAAAGCACTCGGCTGCTACCTAATTAAGACACATTCTCCTCTCGTAAAGTATTAACAAAGCACACATTTCCCCGACTACCACTATATTTGTCATCCTTGAATAAATTACTTCTGTATTGTATTTCGTGCACTCTTCCGGCCCACATCCTGCTAGACACTTGAATGCTTACTACGGGGAGCAGATGAGAGGTTTGCCTAGGCAAGCTCCATTTCTTTGCTAGATATATCGACAATGGGGAAGCTGATCACCAATAAAACAGACACTCTGCTCATAACAAAGTACCCCCTGTGAAAAGTCAGACCACTCAAGTGAGCACACTCGGGTGGGACCGATCTCTGTCAAGGCATCTCCACCTGCACTGGCGAGGATGGACAGGACACTGTACAGAGGAGTGTAAAGGTTACCTTTAAATGGTGTTTAGCAAGTTACCTGCTCTGCATGGAGTCCATGACCCTTACAATACCTGAACAATCACTCCAACCACTGAATTAGCCAAAATCCCCCCAATTTCAACTCCTAATTCCCAACTCATAGAGAAGAAAACAACGTCATTTTCACAGTACGTTCATACGCACTTTACTGAGGACTGATGCACCACAGAGAATGGTGTTCAACTCAAGTTACCCTCACACTGCTCATAAACCAGGAGCTGAGCTCTTGCCGGGGCAGGGTGCTGTGTGCACTACTCGCATTATTTTTAAGGGGCTTATTTTAAATGGGTTTTCAAATAACCCTGAAATACCACAACTAACAGAACACTACAAGCAAATCAAACACTTCCTCATGACCAAGACGCGGCTCCTCGCTGCTGCACGGCGGCTGAGGGAGGGATAATCCGTAATCTCCGCAGATTACTTAAAACTCCAAGGAAATTCCTGCTTTGAGAAAGTTCAGGGGAGCCCCGAGCATCGCCCTTCCCCTGCCCGGCCGCTCGGACAGCGGGGCAGGGCCGGCGGGGAACCCGCTCCGCTCCTGCACCGGGTCACCCACCTGTGCGTGTGTGTGTCTGTCTGTCTGTCTGTGTGTCTGTGTGTGTGTCTGTGTGTCTGTCTCTGTGTGTGTGTGTGTGTGTGTCCCCTCCCGGTGACAGCCGGACCCGCCCGGGGTGACCCGCCCCGGGGAGCTGTGGGGAGCCCGGGGGGAGCCCAGGTGGAGCCCAGGGGGAGCCCAGGGGGAGCCCGGGGGGAGCCGAGAGGC
>WEKX01015126.1:340684-439971 GCA_013390025.1 Pitta sordida | reverse complement strand
GCGGAACCGCCCACAGCGCCGCCTGGGGGCACCGGTGGGAACGGCAGCCGGGACGTGCCCGGGGCCCCGCGACGCCCCGAACCTGAACGGAGCTCTGCCCGGGCACACCCGCCGCGTAGCACACCCATCCCCGGGATGAGCCCGGGGGAACTCTGTGACACACCGACCGCAGGGCCGGGATGTGACCGGGCGGCCCCGCTGCACACCGAGCACTGTTACACACGGGGCTCTGTTACACGCTCGGGCACCCGCACCCAAACCCTGCGGTTCTACCTCAATGTACCGCAAAACGTGACGGGGGGAGCCCTGGCGTCACCCGGCAGCGCTGCGGGGCAGCCCAGGGCTTCTGTACACGCGACTCCAAGAGCCCCAGACCTGGGGGTTCAAAGAATCCCAAAGGTCGCCAGGAGCTGCCCGGGAGGGGCAGGGCTGCCCCAGCACCGGCGGCACCCCCGGGCCCCCAACCCGCTCCCCTCACAGCGCACTCAGACCTCTATGCTAGGATACATATATCGAGGCCCATCTCTCATTACTAATGTATTTCCTGATTTGTGTGTGCATTAGTTTCTTTTCCTTTTTTTTTTTTTTTTTTCTTTCCCCTCTGCATTCTGTGGTACAACATTGTCAGTATTGCTCCTGGATAAATTAGTCCCCAAGACTGTATAATTGGTTTCTCAATTATTTATGAAGGGGTCTTTTAACAACAGTAATTTCTCCTTTAATGGCGAGTAAGGATTTCATTACCTCTGACTGCACTACCTTTTTGTTCCATGCCACAGTAAATTTCAAATTTTACTCTTTTTAATGGCTCTAATATATGAAGGATTTCCCTCTCTGTAAAGTAATTATTCTTTTCCCCTGCCTGGGAATATAAGTACAGGTCATTTTATTTTTGGTCTCTTAATCACAAGAAAAGCAGTAAAAGGGCTGTTCCCAGTTCGCAGCAGTGGGAACTGCTGGTTGTGGTGCCTGTCCATACGTCTGACCCCAGCACAAGGGGCTGCTGTGCAAATAGAGCTTAGAGTGGAGTGGGGGACAAGTAGATTCCCCATCCAGCAGTGGCAGAGCCCCACAGCTCTGCCTCAGCCTCATCGGAAGGCATCAGCTCAGGGCATTTCAGGCTAGAAAAGGTCCTGCAGCACCTCCCCGGCCCTGTGGAAACTGAGCCTCACTTCTCCATCCCCTCACCTCCAGACCGAGCCTGGACACACCATTAAAATGTAATAAAGCCATCAGCACAAAGGAACCCTCAGCACCCCCCTGGCAGCTGCTGTCCCTCAGCTGGATTTTGCATCTCTGGGCTTCATTAGGGGTGAGATTTCTTCCAAAACATAAGAGCATTTGCATCAAGAGATGCTGCTGTAGTTGCTCAGGTTTCTGCCTATGATGTTCATGAGGCCTCAGGAGACCTTTTCAGCGCTGCCCTAAAATGCTCCTGCAGCAACTCCTGGGGATCCCTGAGTCTGCAGGGGCAAACAAGCCTGACTGCCCTGGGCAGCTGTCAGCTCCTCTGCCCTGCAACAGTGCCCAGGCTGAGCCTCTCGGCCAACACGAGCTGTGGAATAAAACACCTGAGAGATCAAAATAGGATTCAATAAATAGTGGGCACTGTTTTGGACAGGTCTTTACAATTCAACAGAATTGCTTTTAAATAAGTCTGCTGGTATTTGGGAAGCTGGCTGAATTCTGCTGATCAGAAGGAAATGTTATTGCACATACAGCCTCCACAGCACAGGATATAGCAGGAAAGCCAGTTTGCCCCTCAAAGCAAACTCGTTTCTAAACGAGTAGGTTTGTAACCTAATGTTCTTTCTCCATCCATCTGCCCAGCTTTGATCAGCCGGCTATTTCCATTGCTTTCAGCAGGACTGCTCATGTTTGAACGTCTTGCTGAATCAAGGCCTAAACATTTTGAAAACCTGCATCAGCAAAACACGCATCTGCTCCAGGCTAATCTTACCCAGCAAGCCCCACGGCGAGCTTAACCTTAAGCCACTCTTCAGACCTATCGATGTTAATCTTAAGTGCTTTGCTGATTTGAAGCACTATAATTTTCCAGGGGATGTGTCCGCTGCTCTTTCAGACACCAAAGTTAGGCTGAAAACAGACCGGGAGGTGCAGGCAACATCCTCAATCCAACACCTGGGCCAGATTGGCTCAGCCAGTGGCTGCATCCATGAGATCACAGCAGGCTGCTGCTGGTGCTGCCTTCAGCAGAGCATTTCTAGTGTGGTGCAGACAGTGGGTATGGAGACAAGGGATCTTGTGTGGAGAGGGGAGCTTTCCCTTGGCTGCCTTGCTGTCCCTCTCTGCTGGGCTGGCATCAGAGGTCTCGCTCCCAGCCAGCACGCTGACTTTCATAACAGTAAATTATAACTTGGCACTTCTGTAGCTCTCTCTAGTTCAAAGCCATACTGAAACATTATCTAATTAATTCACACAATAGCCCTGGAAGGCAGGAAAGGGAGGTAGCGAGCTGAAGTACTTGCCCAATGACAAACACTGAGTCAGTGGAGGAGTGGGAGGAAAACTCAAGGGCCCTGTATGTTTAGATCTGAGATGGCATCCTTCTTGTTGTAACAGCATTTCAGTCACTTGAAAAATAGCACCTGTTTATTTAATTACAATTGCAGCCAACTACTCCAAATGAACAGATTAAATGAAAATTTTATCCTAATTAGCACCTCCTTCTCCCCCACCCCCCCCAAAAAAAAATCACATGCTTTTCACATCTGTAAGATGCTAACCAAACCAATTAAAAAGTAGAACTATGTGGTGCAAGCACACTGCAGTGAAGGGCTGGATTAGATGACTTTTAAAGCCCTTTTCAACCCAAACTATTCTCTGAAAAAACACTGCAACCACCACAGCACTTGCAGGACAAGGTCCCCACCCCTCCTTTCCTCAGAAGATTTTAATTGTACAAAAAGTAAATGCAAAACTACAAGAGAGCTAGGGGGAATGTTTGTTGAAATAAAGAATCTGAAAATGTTACAGGACAAGAGCAGACACATCAAGAGTAAGAAATAAAAAGGCAGGCATTTATTCACACAAATGACCATTACAGGAGGCAATGGGCAATTAGAAACAGTGTTTCATAAACTCACATCCACAGTAGAAATATTTGTATAAAATACTTTTCTAGGTGTGAGGGTTCAGAAGAGGGATGTTCAGATATTTAATGCAATCCTTAATATAATTCCAGAGGTCCATTAATCAGTTGGAAGACCTTCTATAAGAATACAATTTTATTTAAATATTCAGTAGTTATAGACTGAAAAGGCCAACTAAAGCTAATTAACCCTAGGAAAAAAAAATCTGTGAAGTACTCAGAGTACCTGGCTGAAATGAGGGGTTGGGGAAGAAGGGAAAGACAAAGTTCCATTAAAATGCAATTAATCACAAATACTGCTAGGAAAATAAACTGAGGCAGCATTCAAAAGAGTGTGTATACAATCAAATATTTAAAGGGGAAAATGGAGTACATATGTGGAGTAATGTTGTGGAAGGGTTGTTTCAGGGGAGAAACCTCGATTTGAAAGAAATTTGTATGAGTAGAAAAAACCCCAGATCATTAATATTGTGGATTAGGGCATCTATTGATGCAAGATATAGCATGTTTTCTAACAAATAATTCAGATAAAAATAACGTAATGCTTCTTTGCTTTCCTGACCAACAATTATTTAATCAGAAACCTGTATTAACAAAGAAAGCTCTTTGCAGAATAGAGTATCTGGCTATGAAAATGTGCTGTGCAGTAGCCAACCAGTAGCTAACACACCTTCAACCCTGGGGCTTTGCTTTTGTATCCTTGTTCTCCCGAGGAATTTTTTTCAGAGTTCATACTAGCTTGATTCTGCTGGTGTGGCCATGCTGTAACGATATCCAGCCTCTGGAAACCTTCCCAGGAAGTTGGTGAACAGGGGATTGCTGCACTTTGCTGGTTTACAGCCCAAATAGCTCTCAATAATTGAACATTAGCGTGATGGGAAAAGTACCAACAAAACTTTTATAATAAATCTATGCCTTCCTCCAGGACTTAGGGTCAAATAAATAGCGCCATGCACAATTTGCATACTGTTTTTAGCATCAGCAGTTATGAAAAATGTGGCATGTACATAGATTTTTCTTGAGCAGCTCATTTTTCTGTCCTTCGCTAACCTTTTCCTCTCCCAGTAATGGACTATTTTTTATGCCAAGCACTTTGTAGCAGGCTGGGTCTAAAGGGTCCACTTCTCCATTGCACAACTGCTGTGCTTTCAACCAAATAAGAATATTTTCTTCCCTACTATGACCATGTTTTTCCTCCTTCACTCACTCAGGGGTTAGAGGGGAGCTGAGGCCAGTAACTCCTCCAGCTTGGTAGGATCTGCCCTGAAAAAAGGGGTCCTGTTTGCATTCACCTCCTCCTTCCGTCCCTTGGTAATCCCTGCCATGATCCCAAGGCCAAGGACACAATGGGTCAGCAGTAGGTTTTCCATACATCATGCATATGGCTAGGACAAAAACCAAGCCCCTTGCCAATACCCTGCTCAGCATCCCTGCACCAGCCTCAGCCAGGGCAATTCCCAGCCCTCTGGCTTGATCCCCCTCCCTGGGAGAGGTCCAGCAGGGGCAGGAGGGTTGGCACAACTCCACATCTTGCGCTAGGACAGCTGCATGTGCTGTCCTCCAGGCCAACACACCCCGGGTTTGCAAAAAAAATTGCTAAAAATTGCCACTGACGGACTTCAGTGAGTTTCATCAAATGTTACTGACTAGATCCTGCCTCAACAAAGCTGCAGTTAGTAACTTCTTCCCTACAGGGCATGGAGAGGTTTTGGGGAGCATAGCACACCAGGCTGCAGTGGCCTCTGGTAGAGCACTTCTTGATCTCCTGCACAGTGCATGGTACAGACAAAGACTTTGTTAAACAACCCCTCAGGAAATTAGCATTAATTAGTAGGGTGCTGGAATCCTGCAAGCAATTGCCATTTATCCCTCTAATGTCAGCTCTGCACTATGGGAGCTCTTAGAATTTCTGACGTTAAAACTATTAGTGGCCACAAATAAAATATAATTGATATTCTTTCAGAAATGTGAAAAGTATGGTAGGATACTCTGCAGCATTATTAGGCAGTGCTAAATCAAATATCAAAGGATGAAAAGAACGCTGTATTTAGCAATTGAGTTTATTTTAATAGATGCAATCAGAGTCCCATGACTTATAATTTTGCCTCTAAAGGGAGTGTTCTCACTGGAGAAAACATGAAAAAAAAAAAAGTACACATTTAGGTAGGGCCCTCACTCACTCCAGGGCTGTCTGTGCAGTTTGCTAGTTCTGGCAAGATTTCTGTTTTGCTTCTCAAATGACCATTTATGCTTCAACCTTGTTTTTCCCCAATATCCTGAGGTACTGTTGGAATCAATACACTCAGTGCAAAACACCCAGAAAATCCTGTTTGTGCAGCATTTAATATGAAATTTTAAACTCTACAAATTCAGCTACAGAGTTCCCATTCTCTGTTGTCCCTTTGTATCAGAGCTTCACAGGAAGCAAGTTGTGACATTGCCATCCCGTGCAGCAGGAGCTGGGGACTGGGACCTGCCAGTGGTGGGGGCTGCCCTGCTGGGCACATGCAGAGCTGACCTGAGAGTCACAGTTATGGTCACAGCCTGCTCAGGCACCAAGTGCAACCCATGACTGGACCCATGACTAGGCCTTGCTGCAAAAACATCCTTGGGAGCCCCAAGGTGAGCTGGCATCTACTCACGTGTGCTGTCACAGTCAAGCCCAACTCAACTCTCTGAGCTAGAAGCTGCCACATAAATCAGTGCAAGCAGCAGGAGACCTGTCACTGCTCACCTACACATCTCTGCTACCTGCACAGGCAACCCCACCTTTCTGTCTACAGGAAGAGTGTTTCTGCCTGCCAGAGCTGCCATTCCAGGTACAATCACAGCTTTTTACTGCATCAGCATCAGGCACTACCAGGGAAGCAGGCAGAGGAGAAAGAGGAGTCAAACAAAATGCTGCCTTTTGGATGCTGCGAGAGCTGAAGTAAGGCTTTTCAACAGTGCAGCTCCTGCCTTCCTGCTGAGCATCACCACAGCCTTTGCTTCCACCTGTAAAATCATGATATAATATTAATACACCTGCACAGAAGTTACTGAAAACATTCTTTTTCATTCAAGTGAACTGGATACTTGTGAGCAGGAGGGAGGTGTCTGGATGGTGAGGTCTCCAGGAGGATGATCACTGCTGTTGGTTTGAGAACTGCAATGTGATGTATTGGTTCTCCAATGGTGTAGTGTGGCATTTGTCCTTCAAACTCTGGGGTAAGGACCTGAACCATCAGCATTGTACCGGCAGTATCCTGACCTAGGTGAAACATCACATTGCAACACAGACCAGCTGCTCACATGTTGAAAACTCCTTCATTTGCTGTTACTGCTTCAAAAGCTGGGCAGCCCTAGTAACTCAGAAACCCTGACAAACCAACCTGTTTCATTCTCCCGAAGTCAAGTGCTCTTCATCACAGCCAGGAGAGCTTTGCTGACTGACTCAGGTGAGGAGCAGTTCCTGTGGGGATCAGTAGATAACAAGAAGCAGACCGAAGTGGATCTGTAGCAGCAGTGCTTCCTCAGATGTCAAACTGGGGTGAAATATCTCATGTTCATGTTGCCTTAAAAGTCAGGTAAAACCGACCCCTCAGATATAAATTGTATTTACTGCGCCTAAGCAGAAGCCTGCACTTCAGAGCAGTGAGTGTCCTGTTGTTGTTTACAAACCTTTGTTTTGGCCACATTTTTTTATATAGTGGTCCACGACCTAAAATATACAGGAAGTTCATGCAATTTAATGACATCATGGGCAGTTGGTCAGTTATTGGTCTGACTGAGACACACTGGGAAGAAAACTGCTTTAGGTAGTGCTGTTCCTAATTCTTGATGGGACAAAAGACATTACAGAAGACCGAGAGCTCACACGTGTTGGAGAAGAGGCTGTGCACACCCCTGTTGCACGGGCCCTTTCCCCACGTCTCCTCCGTCCCATGGAGGCAGGTTTTCCTCAGCTTTGTTGGACATGTGCTGCTGCTTGCTGTGTTTTCTTCCTGTTCCCCTGACCTGGGGACAGCCTGCCATGTGATGGCCTGTCACACTGGGAAGATGAGGAGGTGGATCAGACAAAAGAAGCAAAGAGGAAAAGAAGCTGAAAGCCAGGGGTGGTTAACAGCTGGCCTTGCGAAGCCTCGCATCTGGAGGGTACAAGAACACTGCCAAATACACGTTATCCAAGAGTTTTAACACAATTTATTTTATGCTTAAATAATCAACTAGATCATCCAGTGTTTGTTGTTTTCATACATATGTAATTAGAGCTATTATCAATGAATGCTGTTTCCATATGAATATAATCAACAAATTAAAGTATTTCACCAAAACCCAAATAAAAATGCCCTTTAAAACACAGCAGCCTTAACAACCTAATATTACACTGCTAGGATGATTACAGATGATTGGCTTACTGAAAGATTCTACATCTTATAGCCAGTACACAATACAGTAATAATTTTACAGCGTGCTGCCAGTCTATTAGCTAATAATTTCTCTTCAGTTCATTTAAAAATATCCCAAACTTGTGCTCCTTAGAGCACCAACCCACTTCTAAAGCTGCAAGCATTACCCCCGTTATAAAGCGAGAACAGATAGCACCCCCCTCCCCATAATGCAACTACTGTATATGTTATGGGTCTTAGGTCATTTCATTGAAAAATTGGCAACAGCAACAAATATTAGATGAAGGGCTTTGTGTTTACAGATAAAATCTTATTTTTCATGTTGCGGTATAGTGTTTGCAAAACTGGAAAAGATTTAATCAAAATAAGGTGAAACACATGCATCAAAATATTAGTACTCTGAAGAAAATTTTTCACAGAACTACAGAATTCCTCATTTTGGGAATCATTTAAATTTGCAGCAGATTTTAAAGATTTTTTTAAAATCAAGCTAGCGTTTTTGCATATACAAACATTATAATTGCTAATATACAAGAATCTGTGAAGATACACCCAGAATATCCCAGTAGGTGCAGCCATTTGAGACACCTAGCCTGCTCAATGCATTTGCAATATTCTGTTTGTGATCGAAAAGGCAGTGCCTTATCAACATTTATTTTATTTTGTTAGAATTTATACAGTGTTATTTATTTACAGCAAAACTATTGATGTTTAAAAAAGAAACAAATAGTGTTTTATACCCTGACAGTTTGGGTCCAAGAAAAATAAGGCGAGCTGTTGTGGATTTTAGTAATTTTAGTGTCTTTCCATGGTTTGACCATTTCGTCTTCGCACATCCTCTCTGGCCACAGGAATTTATTTCTTTTGAGATGACTTCAAACTGCTTGAAAGAAGCTGTTAACAGCATGGCATCTTGTATATACACTGCATTGGTAACTGCGCACCCTCCAATCCTGTGAATGAACGTGAATTTCCATGCTCTGTAAATTGGCTCATGCTAAATTAATTTTTTTTTGTTTGGGATTTTTTTTTTGTTTGGTTTTTTTTTTCTTTTTGCATAAAAACCATGCGGTTAATGTGGGGAAGCAGCAAACACACGCACACTTTTATAGGTGAATGTTTAATTCCTGTTGATTTTTCTTCCAGGAGTGTCCCTCTAGAATACTGGCAGTAAAAGCACACAGTCCTATGGAAAGAAAAGAGAGCACAAATAATTTCGGAATATATTGTTAGAATCCATTTCAAGCCTTTCACCGACTAAACAGAAAAGTTGTAATTGGCATGATGGAATTCTGCAATAGGATAAATCACACATTTTCTAGGTAGGCAATTACATTAGTTGAGCTCCCAGCATGAGGGGAAAAGGCAGCTGCAGATGTCCATGCTGCTTGTGAACTGATTTACAAATACATTTGTCCCACACTGCATTTCATCACTGCAGACACAGCACCAGCTCATCAGATCCGATGATGACAAGGAATAGGTGCTTTTGTTGTGGAAGAAACAGCATCATTTCCAGAATGAGAGCGCTGCTGCTTCCACAGCACATTTTTCTTCATTGTGTGAAGCACCCCCAACAGTGATGGAAAACCTGCTCTCCTTGCACATCCACCTCCGCCAGTTGCTCGGGGAACGTGACTGGCAGAGCCAGGAATGCAGAGTCCAGCCTTTAGACGGCTTGATGGAGGACAAAGCGAGGAAGGGGAGCAGCCCCATCCATCTCCTGCTCCAGCTCCTGCTCTCACCCATCCAAACAGAGCCATGCATGTAAGGACAGCGAGTTTATTACATGTGTTGTACCACAGCCATGTCTCGCAACAGAGAGAGCAGGAAGCAGGAACACAAGCACACCAGTGAGCAGGAGCTGGAAGACCTGCAGCACCTGGGCACAGGGCAGCCTGCTGGGGAGCGTGGCTTGCGCAGTGCCTGTGGGATTCAGGCTGGCACGGACATGCCTGTTTACTAATCAGGTCACAGGTCCACACGCATTCCCCAGGAGTGCTTATGCTCTCCCTCCATGCTAAAGCAATCTGTCCTTGCCCACATCTACAGTTGTCAAATCCGTCCTGCTGCTAAAAGCCGCCTGTTCCCATCGCAGCAATCACGCCAGCTCACTCAGCGCAGTCCTGAGGAACTGCACGCAAGAGTTCTTGGCTTTTCCTTTCAACCTATATTTCACAATGGGTTTATTTGCAAAGGTGACAAAGATATTTTCCCAGCAAAATCTAGCTAACATTGTCATTTTTTTCAAACACTCAGAGGAAAAGAACCACCTCTGCCTCCCCAACAGGATTTTTTTTGTCTTTCGAGATTACAAAACAAACTGGTTTTCTATCAGAATCCCCCATCTGTGAAAATAAATTCACTTCTGCATCCAAATAAAATGTTTTCAATGGCCTCTTGATTGGCTTCGCTATTATTTAATGCACATTTTGTCATGTTTATCATATCAAAGTATTGGGCACAGAGACTTACACGACAAACTTCCCCCCTCAGCAAAGGTTCATTATCTAAGGCAGATTCTCCACGCTCCTCAGGGCCTCAAGCATGGAAGAGCTGCCTACTGGAAATCACAGGAGAAATGCACTGGCTGCCATGGGAGCAAATCTGGTCCTGAGGAACTCAGAGTTTGGCTTCCTGAAGGTCAGACTGTTTCATTCATTATGCAAGGACTGCCTTATTTACGTCATTTTATTTTAAAAAAGAAATGCTTCTCCCTTATCCCCAATATCAAGCTTATACGCTGGCAGGCTCTTTAGCTGCACTGCTTATGGTGTTCAATGCCCCATCCTGCCTTCAGTGCCTTTGAATTTATAAATTTCCTCTGGTTTGCCCCCTGCAGATTGACAGTGAAACAACAGGGGAACCAACGTGGGGCACAATTTCATACAAGTAGTGGCATCTCTTTGGCTCCCTTTCCTTTTGTATCCCTGAGCTACATGAATGAAAAAGATGTTTCAAAAGAACCAACTTCCTTTTCAAATCATTAAATATTTTATGAGTACCTTGAGCAGCAAGCCAGGTGAAGCTGTATTATTCTATTCACACACATGGGAGGGCTCTCAGTGTAAAAGCAGGAATTCAGCAGTTGTGCTAGGGGGATGCAGTAGGTGCTTGTCAGATGCTGAAGCATGCCAGTCACCTCACAGAGCTTGCTCCTTGGGGCTTGATCTCATAAATCCCTCAGCTAGATCCCACACACTGAGTGCTGCTTGTCTCAAATGACACTGGTCATACACACAGGAAGCCTGTAAGGCCAGATGGTTTTAGGGGCGACCTTACATTGCAGCAGTTAGAAGGCACTAGTGACTCAGGAGGGACTCTGCTTCTGTCCTTTTCCTCCACATCGCTATGCACAATGTTTTCAGGTCCTGTTTATCTTGTTCTTAAATCCCACAGTCAATCCTACACCAAATGTACAGGAGAAGGATAACATGTAGACTTGCACTTCAGAAACTCTTCCTCTGGCCAGTTCCTAGAACCCAACAAAGCTAAAAGAAGTTCTGAGTAGAACAAAAGACATGAACATAGTAAACCTAGACACCTGGAGCCATGACTGACTGACCAGCATTGACAGACACAGACAGGTTCCTCCCATATTTACAGGCACACTTCTGTGTGACTGTAGCTATGTCATGGAGACAAAGCAGCCTGTGGATTCGGGACACTCCATCACACCCTCACAGGGTGCAAAGGTATCTTAAGTCTGTGCATTTGTTTTTAGCTTGGGAAGCCCTTATACCATCAGCAACTGGTTTGCTTCAGTCATTAAGACTGGATCAGTCTAATTCACAAGGAACAGTTGGTAGGGATTATTTGTTGGCAAATATTGAGACACTTCATTTACAAGGACTTTGACTTGCATAACTGCCCTCAGATCACACGCCTGAGAGCTGAAGATGCCTTTCACTCCCAGCACATTTACTTGTGTGCAGCTCCTTTTACTATTTGTATTTAAGTTAAATTTAGGGGTAGAAAGTGCTGTGGATTAGAAATGCTGGACATTGTAAAACTCTCAGAAAGCTTATACATGTCTCAGTATTGCTTTGCTTCGTTCCAAGAAGTAAATTTCTATACATGAACACAAGGTCATTTTCTGCTTACAAGATCAAGGGCAAGCTACTGAGCTTTGCAGCTGGAAAGCAATGTCAGGGTAGCAGAGTCAAGCCACTGTGCAGCCCAGGTGCTATTCCCCATTCTGCAATTGCCTTCAGCAATGGAAGAAAACAGATCACACTGACCGTTCAGTGGTCGGCTTTCAGCTTTCATGAGTAACTTTTCTTCTCCACATGTCTGACCTCTTTCTTTGTCTTAACCTTATAAGCTTCTCCCTGCTTTAAAGGAAAAGTATAAACATTAACATAGTCTGCAGAGAGTACTTGCAATTACAAACCTGCTTCCAAATCAGGCTCCACATTTTGCTGTAACAGGATAAGTCAAAAGCAGTTAAATCACATTAACACTTCATTTCAAAGATACACACAATCTATTTATCCACTCTGCTGAGCTGCAAAAGCACAGGTCTGAAATATCATCTTCTTCAAGTAGAAAACACAGGTCTACAATTTCAGTGTGACCCCTGGGCAAGAGCACCCGGCTGGCAGAGTGCTCGGCAGAGCCCCTTGCTGTCAACTGCAGCGGGATCCAGTGCCACTGTCAGGGAAAAATCACTTTTCCCAAACAGCCTCCCAGGTCAGCAGGATTGTCAGGCATTTCCAATAGCATGGGCTGCGGCTGCTCTTATGATGTTTCACAACATCTGTGCTTTGAAGTGAGCAGGTTAGTAATGGAACAAAGGGAGGAGGAAGAAAGCCAGCGAAAATTACCACTGATGCAGCACAGACAGTGACAAGCAGTGCCGGTTTCAGTGTCTTTAAAACACCAAACCCCAAAATAACGTTAACCTTTGCTCATTAAAAGTAACTCAATAATCATCTAAAAATAAATACTCCAGTAATCACAAGCCTCATTCACATCCGAGAAAGGCATCTGTTTATGTGTGGCTATCGGCAGAATTTACCCCTCAGGTGATCTGCATTGATGTATTTGCAACTATTTGTAGTTTCTGACTAATCTAATCTGGTGCAGTAAATTGAAAATGTTCCCTCCTTGCTGGGCAGGAATTTTTTTCCCCTGATAAATGACTATGAAAGAGGAAATGGAAATGTTTGTTTCGATTCTCTTAGTTCTGTTACATGTGTGTCTCTCCTGTTAGTTTTTCCTTTTTTTATTACCAGTAGATCAAGAATATTTGTTATCTTCCTTTCTGAATCTGTTCTCACTCAACAAGAATTTCATTAACCCCAATGACAGTTTTACTGGAGCAAAGACTTCTGAGGGTCATGTGCTAGGGATGAAGACATACGCTCCTCTGAAGCCATTTACTTCCAGAGGTGATGCCCATTCCTCCCAGGCCTCCTTGGGACAGAGGACAACTGAGGCACGGCCTGCCTCACACACTCCTGCCCATACCCCTGGAACCCTCTGCAAGAGGGCCTGGGATGTGCTGGCACACAACACTCCTGTCCTTCCCACCATCCTTTCTTTTTCAAGGTGATGAAGCTGGGCGTAGTCCAGCCCTGCAAAAGGGCTTCCAATTTTAATCACCAGGGACCAAATCCTCTCTTGGTGCTTGCTTGTAAAGGACACCACTGCTTGTGTATGTTCTCATTCCCCTGAATCCTGCAAACCCTCTGTAACAAGCACAGGAGTATTACACAGGTGAGTGAGAAGCCAGTGGGATCAGACTGCAGCTTATTCCTTAGGGCTCATGGAAAACAACACAATACACCTACAGGTGTAAGGCACAAATTCTGCAAGGGCTTGACCAAACACACAGACACGGCTCATGTTGATGGCACAAAACAGGCTCCAAACCTACGGCTTAAACCTCCTGCTTGTTTTGCTGAAACAAAATGACCTTAATGCCCTGTGCCAACAGAATTCAGCCAGTCCCCCCTTGATGCTGCCCTGCCCACACACAGCACAGACACCCCTACCCCGTTACTCAAACGCACAACTTGCCAATAACACCAAGCACCGCATTTTGCCAAGGCTTCTTGTTAAATGCAAACCTCCAGCCCTTTAGCAGCACTTTCTAGCAGTCAACACAACCCTCTGCGCCTACTGTTATTTCCTGGTAGTCCCCGTTCCATTACCATTTCACCAACTTTCCTCTCATGGGGGATAACAACGCGTCTTACTACCTTCCGGGTGATCTGTGGGAAGTAATAGATGAAAAGTATCGATTTTTTTGCCCCCTAGATTCTAAAGGAAAAAAGTATGTTAAAAAGAAGTTACTTGAATGCAAAGACTGAGAGCCAGTGATGTAATTCATGATTACTTTTCTCGTGATGACGTTGCCTTCTTCGTCGGTAAACTGCTCCTCTGTTACAGATTCACCAGGAATGTTTTTTGCTTCCTCACCCTAAAGAACGTGTTACAAGATTAGCAACAGAGCCTATATTCTGTCAAACCCACACATATTTCCACACCAATCCAAGCAACAGGCACATGCTAGCTTCAACTTTATGTAACAGTTGGCTTTATGTCACACAAATTGTATGAAAGCCTTGTCCATTTAGCATGCCGATACCTGTGGGTTTATTCTACAGAATGTGTCTTTAAAGCTCTAGTGAGCTTCTAATATGTTGCTCTTATTAACTAAGTCATGACATGAAGCTCTCTGAGCAACAGAATCTTCTGGTCTCTCTGAGTCCTATGAGATGGAGGCACAAATTCATGACAATATAATCTCTAATCAGACATCCATTAGCTTTTCACAGATTCTCATTCCTCAGCACACATAGAGACATGGTCTAACATGGGGGAAATTTGGGATTTAGAAAGACAGCTCTGTCTATAGCTTGCGAAACACAAGATGTTCAACACACACACAGAAGACAAAACTTGTCAGTATTTACAAAATGAAGAAAGTTATCTTACGTGACACTGCCTGGCACTGCTTTATGCCTGCCTGGACAGAAAAGCCCGGCCTGTGACTTATTGAGATAAGCAGCACTCCAGCCATCACTTCTTGTAGTACCAGCAATTTATACAACCAGTGTAAATAAACTTAAAAATAGTTTCCTAGCTGCTACACTAGTGACTTAATTCCACCATAAGAATTACTACTCAAATCTTAAGTAAATGACATTATTTCAGAGTCTAAGGCTGGCCAGCAGTCATGAACTTATGTTTCAGAAGAACTTTGCTAACTTTTCCTCATAAAGTCATGTTTCCAAACCTGGGTCTTGAAGCAAGCACTGCTTTTGATGCTTCAAAAATATTCATTGTCTGTGCTTATATCTTAAAAAAATATTAATTGTCTGTGGTTATATCTTTCATGTAATTAAAAATAATGATAATGTAGCTGGCCTACATATGAAAAAATTCCACTCAAAAATGAATAATCCTTTAAACAAACAAACAAAATTATTAAAGTTTTTCTTCTCCCCTCAATGCACTAAAGGAAAAAAATGTAACTAGAGGGAGGAAGGAGAAATAAACATTTTATAAAACATGTTATATAAATATGAGCAAAATAATATTTAAAATGAGATTATTACAGCTCAACATCAGCTTTCATAATGTTTCCACATATGAAACAGCACAGGACAAACATAATTCCCATTTACTGTGTTCTATACACTACTTAGTTGTCTACATAAGCTCCTGGCACAGCTCTGTTACAAACAAATACAGTGATGCCATGTTTATTTTTTCAAAACTGTTTTTCAAAACTGCTTTTTCAATATGTACATTGTAACATTAGGATTGTATGCTATTTCTAAGCTCTCCACAAAATAAGCCTTTCCTTTTGATTACACGCCATTCATTGTCTTTTCTAAAGCCCAGCTTTTCCCTTTTCCTCACTCCGGGGGATGGCAGCAGGTGGGAGCCAGAGGGGAGCATTGCACAGCACAGCGCAGCTCTGCTGCGAGCCGAACCCCCAGCCAACATTTGTCATTCCTCAGAAGTATAGGATTTCTGCTTGTTTCACATTGAAAGCTGCATTGAAATCATCACTTGATAATTAAGCAATGAAACACTTTGAGGCATTTTACACATCTTTTCCCCCAGGCTTTCACAGGCTATATATAAACTGTAAAACTTGATGAATTTGGGTGCTTCGGGAAGCATCGCTGAGAAGGGCAGGCACCACAGCAGAGGGACATAAGGCTGAGGTCCTGCATGTGAGATACACCTGGGGCTGAAGGGACCTAGCTGAGGTTCCTGGGCATGGGAATGGTGACATCCTCACAAAAGTATGGCAGAGTAAATGGCTACTGGAGCCTTCAGATGGAGCCTGGACAACTCATTACCCAGAAGGATTCTGCTGAGGGGTCACAGGAGAAATTACAGACCTGCCTAAGCATGGCAGTCACTTAATGTGCAGGAGGAGGGAAGTAAGAGGCTGGGCCCTGCAGTGAGCAGGGCCCCAGCACGGCAGTGGGTGCTTCCTTTCTCAAGAGTGAGACAGCAGAAACCAGAATGGGATGGGGACTGCTGCTTATGCAGCAGGGTGATGCCTGGGCAAAGGTTTTGGGAACTGAAACCTGTGGGGTTTCCTACTTACAAAGACACGAGAAAGTGAAATACCGATTATACTCTAATCAGATGCAGAGCAGATGGAGAACTAGCTGCACAGTTACTCTCCTGGCCTCCCACATGCAGGTTCATAGACTCCCCAGTGGCCTCCCACACAGTGTCCTAAGGAACAGGAGGAAACCCTGGCCCAGACATCCCACGGGGCACAGAGGTATGGAAAGGTTCCCTCTCATGAATAGGATCTACAAAACTATTACAATAAAACCCATGAAAACCAGAAATAAAACAACGTGGCCAGCAGCAAGGTCACCAGACTACTTGGCACAGCAATACCGCTGGGTGTACTGGTTCTCTGACTCCTTACTGCGGCTATGAGCAAGGTTATCCCTTAAAGCAATTTGAAGAGAATTACCATATTCAGCTCTAAAATGAAAAGTGTATTGATACATGGAAAGATGTCTGTTGAAAAAAAAAAGCAGTTTAAAGGTGTGGTGAATCTTGTTTTTTAATTAGCTACATGCTCCTTTAAGCACAGTTTAAGGATAAATGCTGTAAATACTCAGCAGTCAGCATGTGTGAAATTCAGCTTTCACAATTTTCTAGCTGGTGGGTAGTTAAACAAATTGCAGGAGGGCTCACAATTGGCAGGAGGTAGAGCTAATTTACTGACACTTCTAATCCTATGCAGTTATAAAGATGGATGTTTGCTAGGAAAAAACTCCTTACCAACTTGCAGTTTTATTTGTACGATCTCAAACCAACTTTGGGTTAGAACGGCACATTAGAGGACCCTGCCAACAAAAGCTGTTTTTAAACACAAAGCTGGTGCATCTGTGGCACTGCTAAAGAACAAAAATCTTTCCGCTGCATCATACTTATGTGGGCTTCATTTTACCCTTGACCAGTCAAAAGCACTGTCACAATACCAAAAGCTTTAGAAAGGCAGGGAGAAAACTTAATACCGTGATTACTGGAAGCTCAGTTATATTCCTGGGACTAAAGCATACAAAGGCTGCAGCCTGCAAGCCTTAGCCCCAGAACATGCCAGGAAGCTCTGCAAAGCAGAGCGCTTTAATGTCATCCTGCTCACTGGAGTGTAGTCCTGCCAAAACCAGCTGGTATCCTCTCTCCGTTGCTCTCCAGGGCAGGAGAAGCAAAGAGCAGTTTCCTCAAAGTCTTTTGCCAGCTCCACTGATTTTCCTAACAGTTATTTGCAGATTATGGGTGTTCCCAGGGACCTCCAGATAAATGGAGTTATACAGTCAGTGCTCCAGTATTGTGCCAAAATTCACTGCAGATTTGTCAGAGCTCTGGTTTTCCTTCATGTTTGTTTTGTTACTAGAGGGATAATAGTCCCTTTTATTCCTCCTATATATCCAGTGTTGTTGTAAAGTGGAGAAAAAAGGTGCAGCTGGATGTGTCTTACCCAGATGCACAAAGACGAATTTAAAAGCAGATGAAAATAAGCAAGACGGAAAGAGCCTTAATATTTAAGAAGCAAAGCTGTGATGGGAACAGGAGCTGTGTGGAGTGCTCAGACCTCTTCCCTTACTGGCCTAAGCCACCGCCATAATCCCTTCAGTCTCAAGATCACATTCTTGTAATGCATGAACAGCAGCTGCGCCTCAGTGTCCTCGGGGTCTGAAGCCTCAGTGGCAGTGGCAGGAGTAACAAACATCTTTCGTTAAGGTCATTTTCATTAGTGAGTTCTGCCTACTCAGGGAGACCTTGTTAATCAGATGCCACAACTCTACGCCTGCGCCCGTGCTGAGTCTGTACTTGCTTGTTTGCAGATGTATTGCTAAAGCCATAGAAGGGGGGGCGAAAGCCCAACAAACCAACAGGCAAACCAGAGAGACCTGAAAGCAAATGGTGCTGCAAATGGGACAGAGTACAGTCCACTACTGGGAGCTGGGTCACAGGTCTGTTGCTTATTGCATGAAGGACAACATGATGAACAGACCTCGAAACAGCACTTCTAATGTCTGGTTTACTCTACCCCTGTGTTATTTTACTGAGGCCAGCAGCTCCAACTCTCCTGGGGCAAGACAGGGTGAGGGAACCTACAGAGCAGAGCAAATCTGCAGCTCTCCCAGCTGGACAGGGAGTGGAGAGATTGTGCCCAGATGAACACACAAAAAGAAATGCTCCTCCTTTGCCTTATATAGGGCACAGACCTTTAATTCTTCTCACCTACAGGATGGCTACATTTTCACTTTCTATAAATAAGTTTCTTCTGAATATTAAGACCATGCTGGTTCTGATTTTGACTGACTGCTGCTCAGGTTTCCATGCCATTTCTCCAGTGCAGGCTGAACCAAACCCTACATGATCAGTAATGGAGTGTTTCATGGCAGAATACATGGAAAGGGACAAGCCTTTAATAAAAATTGGCGAGAAAGAACAGAAGTACAAGATACTAAATTCCAGCAGATTTCTGCTTAGAAATACATGTATTTTATTTTCCATTACATTCTACCATAAACATTTTGGCAAGAATCTTACAAAACAGCTTTGCCAAAAATTTGTGTCCATGAAAGACTTAACAATCCCTGAAAAAGCATGAAAATTAGACCCTGATTTCTGCCATGACTGAATAAAAGGAGCTTTGGATCAGGCTCTGAATGTGCACATTGTGGCAGCACTCTTATTTTTCCCTTGTGTGCTAATTGCTCACATTCCTTCACTGCCATAAACTCGTTTCTTTTGCAATGCTCCATCCCATCAATCCACCATGTGAATACAAGAGGGGAAAGGAAGCAAAAACAAAAACATCTGCACTACCTTGAGGTTAGAATACGATCCTATTACATGTGGAAATGGGCATCAGTCCTTGCTTGTCTGGTTTTATGGGCTCAGCCCTCTGAAGTGCTAAATCCCATGGGAATGTGCTTGAGAGTGCTGAACACTTGACAGGACTCAGCTCTTGGACTGTTGGGAAAATAACCTCCGGGGAAGAGAAAAGCCTTTCCCCATATTCGGGCCAAGACAGAGAACTAAGGTAGGAGTTAAACGGAAATAATAGTTTTAGCAATAACGCAGAATGGCATTGAAAGGAAAAACAAGTTGGGAAAGAAGAGCAGAGGTAATGAAGCAATTCAGCCCTGACAGCACCTGTGGAGGCACATAGAAAACCCTTTTTTTCCACAGGACTCAATTAATCGTTAAGGGTTTGGCGTCACCAAACTTTATCCCCTCAGGCTATGTGAGTACCTCTGGTGCTTTTAATATAACATTCAGGCAGAAAGGAATGCTAGGAAGGGAAATTAGTATCAGCAATATATTCTTTACTGTGAAGGTAGTGAGGCATTGGAACAGGCTGCCCAGAGAAGTTGTGGATGCCCCAGCAGCGGAATGTTGAAGGACAGATTGGATGGGACTCTGAACAATCTGGACTAGTGGAAGGGGTTTGGCAAGGGTAATGGCAAGGGGTTTGTGACTGGATCATTTTTACTGCCCCTTCCTACCCCAACCATTCTATGATCCTATTAATAAAGGCTACAGTAAAAAAATGTAATTTCCATGGCCAGTGGAGGCAGCCTCATCCCCTCCCCACTGCTGCCAGACACAAGCCAGCAGAGCGAGTTGATGGCAGGGGCACAGCACTGCACCCACTTGTGAAGTCTGTGCCCAGGTTTTTCAGATGTTCAGAACAGTTCTTACTTGAGAGAACGCAATTTCAACAAAGGTTTCTAGGGCTGGCTCCTGAGTAACCAGAAGACAGTGTAGGATAAGTACTCCATGGTCCAGGCATGGTTGCAGAATAGCACTGGAGTTATCAGTATATGGCAGGTGCTGCCCGTGGGATGGGTGAGCAAGACAGAAAATGTCCCTACCTCCTACCCTAAATCACCCCTTAACAATTTTGGCTAGCCAGGAGTGTCAGAACACACAGTAGGGGAGCCTCATTCTCACTACTGCTCCATGGAAGTGTGCTGGCCCATTCTGTATGAGCCTGAGAGGGGCACTGGGGTTGTGGGGTGTGGCTTGCTGGGCACTCAGGGCCGGGCAGAGGGAATACATGAGTTATTTTCACTCTGTGGGCTGAGAATATTGCTCCATGTCTCTGAGCACTATATCCTGAGACCTCTTCCCTGACTGAGGAGCTGTTTCTTACCTTGGGTGCATGCTCTCACAGTGATTTCAGTTCACCCAAACTGAACCTCTGCTCCCAGGAACATGCAGAAATTGAAGTCCTGATTCCTACCATTGTTAAAGCTTGACTCTTCCATTTCATACCACCATTTCATGAACTTTACATGATCAAAATACTCATTGAAATGGCTGTTTCCACTATCAAACTCTTTCTCTAAAAGGTTGGATGATTGCTAGTTTCAGATTTTTTCTTGTTCTGTTTTAAGCTTGTCTTGAGATGCAGAGTGGGGGATAAAAAAAGAAGCTATAAATGATCAGAAAATAAGAGAAGTATCACATGTATTTTTCTAATCAAGAAGCAGGTACAGCTGTAAAGCAGTTGAGATCAGACACGTTCCCAACAGAGTGGGTTCAGCCGCCTCCTCTCCCTATGCACACCCTGTCCATGCAGATTGCAACACTTTTATGTGCTGCTTTACCATTGCCCTGTTAAAAGTTCAATCTCAAATTATACCACCACGTTTAAAACCAATTTTGTGTCCTTCTCTAAACACAGAGGCTATACTTGGGAAGCAAGTGAAGGCTACCTTTGACATGCTTTCCCCTTTTCTACTCCAACATTTCCTGCCTCCAAACCAGCAGATACCAAAATAGTTCAGACATAAATTGGGTGGGGGATGTTACCTACTGGCTACAACTATGCAGCCTTTGAAACTTAGAGCACACTTAGACTTTGTGTTTTACCAGAGACGCCCCTACAGAATTGGAGGGTCTGTAATTGCCCACAGGCCGCCTGCCCTGTTTGAAAACAGAAACCACATTCCTAAGCCTGAGCAGTCATGTCTTATCTGCAGGGGGAATTGTTGATGAAGGGTTATACCCTGACCTGCCCAGGGCCTTTCACGAAAGGCAGCAGGTTCTTCCTGTAGAGATGAGGGATTGTACAAAACATTCACTTCTATTGAGCTGTTTTGTGATTCCCACCTTGTCCTGTACAGAAACATAACTGGTATAGTGAAGAAGTTTCCAAAAGCCTCTGCATCTTGGACTGTTTGGCAGCTGCACAAAGCAGCCTATCTGTCACCCACATGACACAAAAGGTACAGTGCCTGTATGCAGACTGCCCTCCACAAAGCATGGAAACAAACTGTGATATAGATATGAGCAATTGGAATGTCACAAATTATTCCTGAAGTGACAGTCACAGCTTAAGCAAACACAGCTAGTGCTGCAATAGTACTGAGGTGCCTGGCTGCTTTTTTCATGGCTTGTCTACATGATTTTCTAATAAGAGTCTAATAAATCCTGCAAGTTACAGAAGGATTAATATAATGGTTTCCGATGCAGAATTATTTTCTCATGCTATATGCTGCAGGCAAATAATGCCATACTGTATGACCACACACACAAAAAATGAGGGCAAACTCAAATATTTATACTACTATGCCATTTTTATCAGTATATAAAGTATATTGTGCTGTAAATAAAGGCCACCAGTAGATAAATATACTAAGTAAAGCCTACTAAAGGCAATGCAAAGACTTTTATTAACTTTGGTAGGTTTAAAACCAGGATCATCCGTAGTATTGAGGTTTTCCAGAACACATTAAGCACTTAGGACCACAAGTTTCAACCAGAGTACATGGCTCATACCCCCTTATATCCCACTTGTGTGCATTCCTGTAAATGTTGAACTTGTAACTTACACTTTTTTTTTGAGAAACAAAGCAAAAAAAATCTTTACCATCTCTGTTTGCAATTCATATTTGCTCTCCAGGAGACCAAGACGCTGCATCTAGCTGTAGTCTTTAGGATGCCATGCACAACAGTGGCAGTAAAGGACACAACATGCCATGCAGCACAGTTGTTTTCCAGCAGAAGACAACCATAAACCTCTGGGTTAAGCAAGGAAAGGCCACCTAGCACTTGGTTATAAATCCATCCTGGATGGAAAGCACGCTACTAGAGGGACTCCACTATGCCCAAACTAACGTTCTGACACAGCAGTCCAACCCACGTCCATGCCAATGTCATGTCAATGATGCAAATCACAGAATACCTTCAGAATCAACCGCCGCCGATAAACTCTTGTGGTAATTCTCTGTTCTTCCTCTGAGCTCGAATCACTCTCAATCTCACTCTCACTGTTACTACATTCCTAATAAATGCAGTTTTAGTACATTTGAACAGCACATTTGCAAGACAGAACATGCTGATCAGGACTAGGAGAAGAAAACAGAGGTTATCATGGACAGTGTTTTCCCTGTCTCTCTTATGTACATAATGACTCGCACTTTCACTGTTAAAGGATAGAGTGGGAGGAGGCCTTTTTGCTCCCTGGCACGCTGTAACTTGCTAAGTACACCAGCTATGGATAATCTCAGCAGCTCTTGTCTTAGAAAATGGTATTTGGAATGCATCTGACCTGTGGAATTTTTAAACTTTATGCAGTTCTTAAAAATTTTGTATACAAAATAACCTGGTCACAATTCTTTTTTTTTTTTTCCCTCAAAAATTACTGTTTCAAACAAAGTTTATGGATTGACAAGGCATGAGAAGCAAATTCCCTCATAACAAAAAAAGAAGACAGCCACACAGATTCAGTGGAACACCTCCACATAGAAGATTACAAATAGGCCTTTAGTAGAACTTCTCCATGTAAATGGCTTTCTTGTTCAGTATTGACCTCCTTTTAAGTAACAAAAGTGCAGCATGAAGCATAATCATGGTGCAATTTCTTAAGAAGGCAGCTGTTAGACCTCAGCTCAGGGCAGGGGGGATCAGCCCCACTGGTCTCAGCTTGGTATCACAGCTGCACAGAAGTATCTACTCTGCCCCGGAAACCTTTGACAACCCCAGTGCTTTCCCCTCCAAAATCCAAGGAGCTCCTCAACTTCAGGGCTGTGCAGCAACATGTGCACATGCCAAATAGAGGGCTTCATACCTCTGTGTGTGATGGATGCAGGGCAGAGGCCATTCTCCCCTGATGTTTGTCTGAACCAACCTTCTCCTGAATAGAGAAATTTGAAAATTTCCTCTATGTTACTCAATGACAGCCTGAAATTGCTTTTAAAATCACAAATAGTGGATATTGCGAACTGCATTTCTGTTTCTCTTTTTGAATCTATTCCAAGACATCCCAAACAAGAAGCATTTCTCAGAAATTATGTGTATAATAAGAGCGGGCATAGGTGGGTGGAGGAGATAAAGGACTTTATAACAAAAAGCATTTAGGGCAGGATGACAGTATTCATTTGCATCCAAAATCTCCTGCAGTCCTCTGGCACTAGTCAAATATAGATAAAAAAAATTAGAATATAACTCAATCCTGAAGGAGCAACAAGAAGCAAATGATTTCCAAAGGGCACAAAGGCTTTAGAGGAAGCTGTTTAATAAACAGCTTTAAGTGGTTTATTTGTGATGGAATTCTGACACTGAGAGTCACCTTGACCATGCAGTGGACATCATCCTCTTTGAAACACTAGAGCAACTGTGCTGTCCTCCTCTCACTTAAAAACCATCACTGTGCTGCCTTTGTAAATCTTTGGGCATTTATGTGGCCTTGGTCTGAGGCCAACAATTTATTTCATCCACGTCACCAAGCGTCAGCCCTGTATCAATTGTCTGAGTTTCTCTCTTGTTGCAAACTCTGTGCCAAAACACTGATGCAGCCCTTCTCCTGCAGGTGTGTCACTATTGCTCTCTAGCCCCTTCCCACTGAGTCGCAGAAAAAGATCTCATACATTGGGAAGCAGTTTTATTTTGTTTCCCCTTTCTTTCTATAGAAATGAATCTGTTTCTTCTGTACTTTTCTCTTCATGAAGCATTTCTGAAGAACACCTTGCAGAAAGACTGGAGCTGAAATTCGTTCTGTTCTCATGACAGCATATGAAGAGTCTCACCATGAAGTGGACTGTGTTAGTAATTAAACTATTGACTTAAAATTAGAAGATATTATTGAAAAAAACCCCAAAACATATTAGAAGTAATTCTTGCTGTCATTCTAACAGATGCTAGTTTCTTAACCTTTCAGGTTTTGTGAGAGACCCGCATTTGGAAATGTCATTATTTTCTGATACCAGTTTATTCAAAGTTCATGTCTATAAAAAGGCTTGTTATTTAGTAGATAAGATTATCAGCCTTTACCAATAAAGCAAAGTAGTGCACATAAGAAAAGCACTTACTTATTCTTCTCAATCCAGATGGGATACCCAAAAGTAAAGAGCACACATGAGTGGATGACAAGTTATCTTCCCACTGATGGGAATGCAGAGGGGGAAGTGCAGCATGTTAGCACACCCCCAGCACACTGCAGTGTGCAGCTACACTTACTCCTGCATTTAATCAGACCATGGCACCATCAACCTGGGGTCTGCCCCAATGCTCACCAACACTAAGGAATCTGCCATCTGCCTTGAACTGCCTTTGCAGAAGGCAAAGGCTCCTACATTTTTTAAGTATTCCAGTAATTAGCGAACATTAGGAAAGATTTTAATGTGTCACGAACTAATAACAAGATAATAACAATCATATGCTGCATAACTGCTGAGACTGATTATGTTTCCATCTAACAAAAGAATTCTTGGTTGTATAATCGAAAGAATAGTTTTAAAAAGAACTAATTTAAACCTGAGTGATTTATTGCAGCCCACCACAGCCAACATTTTTATTGTGCTACAATAATAAAAAAAAAAGCTATATCAGGTAGAAGCAATTCTACTGAAATACCTTGCTTCCAAAAGTTATAATCTCCTCCTATGTTATGCCCAGGGAAAGACAATCTCATCTGAGAGACGAATGTAGAAGAAACTCAGCAATTCCTTTGTCAGCCCAATTCCCTGTCGGCCCTGAGTCTGTTCTGTGGTGACCCTCCCACTGCTGGGGTGTGGGGTACATGCAGCTACAGGGCTGCAAGCCACTCTTTGAATCAACTTTATTTTTAAGCATCTGGGAAATAAATATAAGCAACTGACAAGGCTATCAAAGTCTTCATTGTCAGAAAGCAACTTATAACTGGAATTCTGCAGATAATATGTATGAGTCGGGCAAGATAGACAGCAAGGGGAGCTCCTCAGAATTTTAAGAAGAAAGAATAACCACCACCTGGAAAAGTACTTTACATGCTTGGAAATCTTTTGATTCCTCAGGGCCGGATGGACTTTGAAGTTGGTATGAACAAAGTCATCACACAAAAAACCATAAGGAGGAGATTAAATATTACCCAAAATTTATTTCTCTGCAAATTAACAATGTAAAAAAATGCAGAGAGTGCTGAGAACAAGGAGCAGGACAGAGCATGAAGAGACCCTATATCTCTTTGCTGACTTCAATGTCACAGAAAGGGTGGGAAGCAGTGGCAACACCTTCCTGGAAACAGATGGAGGACAGGTGAGCTGTTTGGCACTGTTTGCATAGGGGGTATGTCAGGGCAGGAAAGTCGCCTGTTCCCCAGCGATGACGGACAGCAGTCCCAGAAGCTGCTCTAACCTCTTCCTCAGGGCTCAGGGCCAGTCAGACATACAATTATGCAGCCCTGCTTTGCCCTTCTGCCTACCCCAACTCCACCTCATCCAATTCACAACACAAATATAAGTTTCAACCATCTTCTGTTTTTTTTAATTCAGTAATAAATAGAAAAGGCATAAAGAAGAATTTAAAAAACCCCAGAACCTCAACTCTGTCACGAACAACATTACTAGTCTTACGAAAAAATTATGTCAAGCAATATGTCAAGCAACAGGGACTCCTGACTTCGTTAATTATTACAGGACATACTGTACCTTCTGTTCAGACATTACTGCTCCCTCCTCCTCTTGGATGCTTGTTCTTGGCTTGCCATCCTCAGAAGTGCTCCAGCCCATCTTCTTCACACTGACAGGCACAGATGTTTTGCTACCTTCTGTTGTTGGCTTGCCAGTCTCTTCCAAAGATTTCTGATATGCTGTTGACGATAACGTTTGCTCGTCAGTACAAGTTGAGATCTGGGGCTTTGTTTTCAGGGCTTCTTTGTCACTGTGTTTTCCCACATCATTTAAAGATTCCTGGATGTAGGATTTAATTTTTGCCTCTGATGTTGATTCAGATAGACTTCCATTTGTTTCTGGCTTCCCTGCTTCTCCTTTGATGTATGAGGTAACAGAATCCCGACATTGGTCCGAACTACAAGAAAAAGGAATAAACAGCTGTTCAGTGCTTAAATCACAGGCAGAAGGGCAAAACACCAAGACTCTTACTGAGCCTTTAGTCTGAGCACATAAGTTTCACACAAAAAAAGAAGTAAAATTTTAAATTCCGCTTGCAAACATCAATCTATTTAATCACATGTCTTCTGCATCATGGCATTGTTTCTGCAGCAACAAAAATATGGTGGAACTGGAACTGGAAAAAAGACCACATGTTTTATGTTAATCTCCTTCCACTGGTGGGGGGAGTAGTACAGGGAGGAAAGAGAGGAAAAAAAAACCCACCACAAAACCTACCAGTTCCCTTGTACAATCATGAGCTAAAGCCTCAAGGCACTAATTCTTAAACCAGCTCCCTAACCAGAGAGGCGATGAAAGTATCTGTTAGCATGCAATCACCAGTAATGACCAAATAGGCCATGTTATTTTCCCCCCAAAGTACAGTATCTGTACTCCAGATAAGTTATGACTTTTAAAAAACATTGCTATCTGCAAACAAATCCTTAGACTGTGCAGATTCTCAATAACACACAAAGGCAAAGAAGGCAGAAAGACAGAAGGAAGATAGAAAACTGAGCAAAATTTTGCCCGAGATTCACTATGGACAGGTTTAACCTGCACTTCTGATGCACAGTTTTATTTTCCTTTGTATTTTTGCTCACTTTCTGTTAAACAGTATGACTGTACATATGAAAATATGCCAGCTATTTGCTGGCAAAACTCTTATAAAGGAGAGCAAAGTGAATTAATCTAGCTAGAATTGGTATTACTTTCTTAAGGAAGCCCTCCTACTTCTGTTTTACCAATTTAACACAAGATAAAATGCAAAATAACAATGCTTGCTTAAGAACAGGAATTACATCAGTAGTAGTTCAATTCCTTTACAGTCCTGAAAGACAATCAGTTTGCTGAAATCAATGGCCAAATTCCCACTGGATGCGATAAGAGAGTACCTAATGCTCCTTGGAACCTTAAAACATCCTGAGCCAAAGCTGCAAAGGATGTAAACTGCTGACAGACAAATGATCACTGTGCAGATAATCATTGTGTGCTGATTTAGAGCTGCTGCAGACCTGGCTCCTTCAACTAGTGATCACGGGAGCCACATTCAAACAAAGGCAGGCAGCCCCTCACCCAGTGGGTACCAGTAAAGCTGAACATGGCAACACGGATCATGAATATTGAAAGCTTCAGTGGTTCCAAGGGGAGGTTGGAAAAGCTCATACAACAGAAAAGCATTGAGGAAAAATATATAGAAAGCATCCATCTCAGCAGGTCATTACGCTGAAGGCAAGTGGATCTTGGGAGGATGTGGGAGGAAAACAGCATGTGACTCCACTATCCTTCCCACTGCTGGGAGACAACACGCAGGACTAGATGGATTTGGTATCACCATTTTTCCTTTCTTATGCCTTTTAGCTAATCTCTTTAAAAGTCTAATAAATCAGAGTGACATAATATGCATAACACATGTAAGTGTTATAAAAAGAGACAATTAAAAAATTGGCTTATGGAAAAAGTAATATCTGAGAGAAGGCAAAGACATGCAATGGAAAGGATGACTGCTAAAAAGGTACTTGAGAAAAAAGAGTAATATGGTATCATGGTTTCAGATAATGTTCTTGATTCCATCTACATCTACACGTGACTTAGATTAATTACAAACAGAAATACACAAGATAAAGAACATGAAAAGTAATATTACTTGCTAAACATAGCATGGAATATTTCTCAATGCCTATATCAAGAATGAAACGTGATAGATTTCTTTTAAATAGACATATAAGTATACAAACATATCCTCACAGACTAGTAGAGCAGCAGCCTCTGCACTGCTCCTGGAGGTACAAGCAACATGGGGACGCTGGCTTACACACACCACACAACTCCAACACACAGGTGCTCACCTATCATCCAAGCGATCTAGCAGGCCACCACCTATCCTGCGTCCCGATGTCGGTGGCTCCGAGACACTTGATGAGTCAGGCTGCCAACCTGTAATTGAAGACATTTCGTGTTCTGCTTGTTGAACACCTTTAAGAATTGACCATACTCTCTCTTCCGTCATCTCCTCAGACTCAGCTCCTTCTTCCAGATGAATGTCCTCAAACAGAGACTTAAACTTTTCTGCCGTCATCTCCTCATCAGTACCAGACTTTTCTCTCTCAGGCTGTTCAGTCCTTACTCCTCTTTTACTAGTTTCTTCACTCTGCCTTTGTTTAGCATCTTTTGATATCCCACCATAACTACCAAGATACCGTGGAAAATCCTTAAGGTCCACTTCCTCCAACTGGCTCTCGCCTATGGAAATATCTTTAGGTGTTCCTTCTCCAGGCACTGAGAAATCGACTTTGCTGTCATCCAATGAAGTGTCTTCTTCAGTCACCACAGGCGGTGCTGCTGCTGTACCATCTACTTGTGCCTGGGAGGTCACTAACACGTCACTCAGTCTACTGGGAGTTCTAAGGGGTGACTCTAGGCTAGAGGTGTCGCTAAAGAAATCATCCTGATGGAAAGGGGTGGGTGGCACGAAGCGCAACCCAGTGGGAGTTTCCAGTTCCACTTGAATGGAGGGATAACCTAAGGAAGACAGCATATTTGGACTGACTGGGATGAAGCATGGAGCAACAAATAAGCAAATGTCAAATGATTCATGGGTTACATAAAGTATGAAACATATGAGGAGGTGCAGGTGTATAAGAACCAATGCAGTTCTGACAGAATTTGTTACTTTGTCCTAAAGAGATGGAACAAAGAATGAGTACTGCCAGTGAATGGAACAGTGAAGCCAGTACTTTTGACTATTTTGTTAATAGTCTTTAAAGGTTTCAGCAATTGTTTTTGCAGCCATTTTAACATTTTCGAGCTATAGCAGATTGTCTTAGGAGCATGCAATAAATCAAATGTGGACAAGGGTGGTTGTCCCTTTATATATGTACAAGACAATCTCTTGCAGCCAATATTGTGCAAATTTTTGTCTCCCAGTTTTTAGGTTGTTTTTTTTTTAATTTGGAAGTTTAATAAACAGATTTTAAAGACAGCAGTAGATCATAACACAGGACAGCCATATTTTTGCCAGAAGGGATTATTTCTAAAACAGGTCCACATTTTTAATATGCTTTTATATAAAAATATGCAACACCAGAAATACAATGTTACTAATACATACTTCCAATTTAACCACAGAGTGCAGGAATGGAATAGTTATAGAATGAAGAACAGAAATGGATCCTAATGAGGATACTAAAAAATAGTAGATCTAAATACACAGCAGGATAAAAAACTAAAATAAGGAAGTTAACAAAGGGGTAAGAGAACAAAAATAAAAGGGAGAGCTATATGAATATTTCAGGTACAGTAAAGTTATACGGGTGAGAGGACTGTGGTGAGTAAGGAGATCTTGGTGATCTTGAAGATTGAGGTGATCTTGGTGACATTGGTACAATCAGATACACTGATCAAATAAAGAGAAAAGAAAGAATTGATGAAAACATGACAAAAACCCATACAAAAGGATCAAACTGAACATACACATAAAAATGACAACAAAACCTTAAGTTCCCATTCTGACAAATGAGGTTGGGTAACCTATGAAAGGAAAAAACACATGCTGAGGGGTTAAATTGACATTGTGCTGCCTGCAAAGGGAGGTGCATTAACAGGGTTTGGGGTTTGCTTCCTGAATCAGCTGAGAGAAAGGCAAAGGTGGTCTGGTCTTGGTGAGGAAAGGAAGCTTGAGGAAGGCTCAGAGAAGAGGAGAGACAGAAAGCAACTGCAAAGAAGCAATTTTTTCCATAAAACATTGATGCCACCAGTAAAAGGCATAAGCAACATTTCAAGATCAACTTTCTTAAAATGTCAACAGAAAATTATTTCTGTAGTGCAATGAGTCAATGACCAGCAGTGCTGCTCAGTGATGGAGATACACTGACCTTGTATGCTCTAAGGGAAAAAAAATCTTACTAAAATACAGAGCAAGCCCAATACATGAATAAATTACAAAAAGCAAGGGAAATGTTACTTACAAAGGAAAAATCTTATTTAAGAAGCTACTTATAATACATTTGAGAAAAATCAAAGTAACAATCCAGTGCCTGCTATCAAAACTTAAAATAAGGAAAAAATAACATTTAGTATCTTCAATATATTGATAAATAATGAGGATTACTATGAAAAATTTTTTACAAGCAGAACTTAATTTATCCTTTTAATCTGACTCAAAATTAACCTTCACAGCTATGTTTTCTGTTTGTACAGCTTCCATGTGAAAAATTATAAAACAATATTACCCATTAGTAGATTAAAAAAGATAATCTCTCATGCATAATAAAGTATATTCTTATTCTTCTACTGTCATTGTAGACATAGTCCATGTAAAAATCATAAAGGAATTGATGCTCATCATAAAGCAATTGATGTTCACATGTCTCAAAGGGGCTTGGTAGTAAATTGCACATTAATTTACTCTATTCAATTACTAAGCATTTTTCACCCTTTGTTATTCCTTCTGGGTTTTTTTTCCACAAAGAATTCTTACTGCTACTTATCTAGACAGGAAGCCGAAGAATACACATACCTCCAGGTAACTTGTCAAGTATGCAACACCAAGTACATTGAAACATATATGGGCAAACCTCGAAGTACAGCTATTGCAGGAGGAAAACTGGGCCTTGTCAGCTGACACTGGGACTGGTGGGAACAAGTTTACTCAGGCACACACCGGTGGGACCCTGGGCTTATTCTCTGAGATATCAATGTGTTACCTACATATCTCCATAAACAACGTGGAAGCAGGACTTGAAGGTGTCCTGGAGGGCACCAGGCAAAGAAAGCATCACCAGCCAGTTGAGGGAGAGGATTGTCGCTCTCTACACTGCACTAGGGTGGCCTCACCTTGAATATTGTGGCAGTTTTGGGCACCACAACATAAGAAAGATATCAAGCTATTAGACAAAGGAGAGCAATGAAGATGGGGAAGGGCCTTGAGGCGAAGTGTGTGAGGAGCAGCTGAGGGCACTTGATCTGTTCAGCCTGGGAGAGACTGAGGGGAAACCTCACTGCAGTGACACCTTCCTTGTCAGGGGAAGAGGAGGGACAGGCACTGATCTCTGCTCTGTGGGGACCAATGACAGAACCTGAGAAAACAGCATGAAGCTTTGTCATGGGAGGTTTAGGCTGAATGTCAGGAAAAGGTTTTTTTACCCTGAGTATGGCCAGGGACTGGAAGAGGGAAGTGGTCACAGCACCAGTCCTGTCAGAGTTCAAGAA
Source organism: Pitta sordida (assembly GCA_013390025.1). Taxonomy (NCBI): domain Eukaryota; kingdom Metazoa; phylum Chordata; class Aves; order Passeriformes; family Pittidae; genus Pitta; species Pitta sordida. The sequence goes on along the minus strand of WEKX01015126.1, from coordinate 408,376 downwards.
GCATTTGGACAATGCTCTCAGGCATATGATGGAGTTCTTGGGGCTATTCCATGCAGGGCCAGGAGCTGGACTCAATCCTCATGAGGCCCTTCAAGCTCAGCATATTCTACGATTCGATGGTATCATACCATAAAAGCATGTTTTAGGGGAGGAAAACCCCTCTATAATTTAAAACAATTGTTTTTGTAGAACTTACAACCTTTCTTTAATGTCAAGTTTATACAACATTATTATATTATAGGACATGCCACTGAACTAAATATGACTACAGAATTCAATTACCATCAATGGGATCATGAAAAACGTTATTTTCATCTGCAAAACTTCTGGTGCCTGAAATGTTTCCATAATCGAATATTGGTCCTTCCAACAGAGTCACGATATCTATACGATTAATTTTTGTCAATACAGAAGTTAAGGCATCAGCTGGGGAAAAAAAAAAAAAGAAGTCAGAAAAAACTTCAGCATTGCAGAACTCTGTAATCTTTTTCCTCAGTTACATTCACATCACACTACTTACAAATTGTTGGCATGTTCCAACGTCTCTGGTTTTAGCAAACCCCATCATTTGTATAAGTAGTCGTTCAGCTGTCTACTTATCCAAGATATACACCTATTAAGAGTCTATTGTCTATTCAAATATAATTACATTACAAAGCAAAAGGCACAAAGAATAAGGTCAGAGAGTTCTTTAAGAATGTATTTACTTACTACCAAAACAAAAACTCCTTTTACTGGAGCATAAAGAGAGTGTAAAAATCCTTTTACCGTTCTGTTTTGAGGAACAACAAAATAGGCAGTCATTTAGGTAACAATGCATGTAAGGCATCCATCCAGTACATCATGAGAACTCACAATAATCTTGTTGTGAGAACACAGTAATACCGGAAATTACTTTTAGAGTGAAAGAGATCCAAGTAGATTCAAATACTTTTTAGGAGTATGTGGATTAGAGAATGGTAACAAACACCATTGGCAAAAATCAAACCTTGTCTTTCAGTTTGAGCCATTCAAATGTAACACACAGATCAACCCACGAGTATCAGCAGAGAATCAGTGTCTACGACTCCTTACAGAAGGAGGTTGAGTCTTTTGCTATGAGCTACAATACTGTGAGACTACCTAACTTTTCCACACAGTTTATTTCCATGTTTACACTCCTTGCTATTGGAAAGTTTTCCCTAGTATTTTCTTTACTGGAATTTAGGTTCATTACTTGTCCCATCAATTATGGATGTGGAGAACAAATTATTTGCTTCTGCATACATCGTGAATAAATATGACATATTTCTGACTTCTGGTAAAAATATAACCAAAACTTCTTTTTTTTTACGAGTGATTTACAAAGGACATTCAAAAGTTTTCTTCAGGTTGGTAACTGATGAAATGGGCTATAACTTATAAACAACAAAAGTAACTACTTGAACTTACTTGTAGCATTTTTCCCATCTCTGGTAACCCACTTCTTTAACAACATGAAGCTTTGAGCAATAAGAGAATTTGGGTTTTCTACTCGGATTTGATTTATTTCATCCACAGAAAAATTCAGTTCTCTTGCCAGTTCTATAAAGATTTTTAAAAAAGCAAGAAAGAAAGGAAAACAAATCCCAAAACATCAAACAAAGAACAAATCCCTCAGTCATTCTGTCAGGCTTAAAAATATTATCTTTCTTATATCATATAGATGTCAACAAAACTACCTGAGACAAACTTTACTGATAACAATGAACATGGGATTATATACGCATACTTTAATTTCCTAAGACAGATATAATTTTGAATTTGAATTATCTGTGTGAGCTATTATCATATTTATACTCAGTAAGACACTTAAACATGGTGAAAAAACCTCCTTGGAGATTTCCTCATTGCTGCTAATTTATAAACTCTGAGGTTTTTTATTGACTCTTCCTCCTCTGGGATCTGCAGCTCCAAGAACATGAAGGGCCAGCTCTGCCCACCAACATACAGAGGTACATCAGTTAGGGAGCACCTCTTCTGCCCCAGCACAACTCGCTGGGGCACTGCTGGGGTCCTTGCAGCCAGGGCATTGGGAAACTGCTGTCCAGTTCCAGCAGATGCTCTAGAGGCCGCCCTGAGCCTGAGCAGGTGAAGCCTCTCTGGTCCCCAGAGGAACATATTGAGAGGAGTTCAGAGAGTTTCTCTTCGCTTCATTGCAAGACTAAGGAATAATTTCATATTAGGCATCTTTGCCTAGCAATGCATTGCACATTTTGGGAAGCTGGTCTCACTATGAATTTGAGAGAGCCTGATGCACTCTGGCTTTGTCTTTTGGTAAAATACTACCTGAAAATGCAATAGCAAAGACTAATTTCAATATTAAAGCGGAAAACTTACCTGTCCAGCTAAGTCCTAGGTGATCGGCTACAATTGCCATCCTTATATCTGTCCGTTCACATGGACTCTGTGGACCTGTGATTTACAATTTCTCAATTAAAAAGGTTTTGCACAGAAAACCACAATACCGGATAATAGTTTATTATATATAAATAATAGCTTTAGTTTGACTAAGTTGACAGTGCTTATATTGTTTACTAGAATGGTTGGGTGACCTAAGAACCTACAAAACAAAATTTTTTCACAGCTTTTAGATTTTAACCTGTGTAAAGCCAAATGTAAAACTACATGATGTCGTGTAATGGAACCAAACATGCTGACAATCTAGCTGTTAGACTGTAGAGAAGTTGTTCAATTACTGGTGAAAACCACCAAGGCCAAATTATCATCTATTTTCTCTACTTTGACAGAATAAATTTGCTGTCACACGAGACATCTTTCAATATCTGAGTTACATCAATTTTTGATTTACATGAATGTCTTTGGCATGCTTCACTAGCTTTCTACAGTACAGAATTTGTTTGAAGGAAGAAAAAAGAGGGTAAGACAGCACATACAGATGACAATGACAGAATGAAAACTACAGTTAAGTCACTCCACAGGCAATCACAACAGTTCATGCACTAGGATCAACAAGTTGAAAGTTTTACAAACTAGGCTTGATCTCCATGATGTGAGCCATGAGAGCTCCAGAAACCTGACTGCCTTCATTCTCACCAGTCCTCTTACTCCTCCTCCTCTCACTGTCGGCCTTTTCAATCTTTGATTTTATAGATGCTGCCTCTGTTCTCATGTCTCTAGCAGACTTCGGTGTAATGGAAGGCTGGTAAACTTGAGTAGCTTCTGATAAGGATGTGTTCCTTGATGTACTGTCTTCTTCATCATCAGAGACCTCTGACTGCATCTTTTTCTCTTCATCAGATAGACGATCCACAAGCTTTAATGTCTCACCACTAATTCCCTTAAAATACTCAATAGAATGTTTACATACCTCCCTAAGCTGATTTTTCCTTACTTTAACTGTTGTCATGGTGACGGAGGTAGATCTTACCTTTATTGGTAATTTAGAAGGAAGTTGTTTTGCTTTTTCTTTCTCTACCTGCTCTTGTTTTGGCAGGGCTGGAGTTCTTCTAGCTAGATTACTCCTATGTGTATCTTTTACAGGAATCCTAGACCTTCCTTCTAGACAGGGAGAAGAGTTATTTTGCTTTGGTTTGTCAGGCTTACTAGCCCCTCTCACTTTACTCCCTGTATTGCTTTGGAGATTATTTTGTGAAAAGGCTTGTTTTACTGAGCTGGCCTTTACAGGAAGCTTTGATTTTCCTCTAGCCCCTACCAACTCTGTTGACTTTTGCTGCTCTCCGTGTGGTTTTTGCTTATCTCTTACTCTGTGTCCTTGTGTAGTCCCTGTACCTTTTCCTGAAGTGCTTTTTGCTTGATTAGCTTTCTGGAGGGAACATTTCGGTTCCGAATGTTCTTTTAGCACTACATTACAGGTAATATCATCTGTAGGGACAGCAGATGAATCCAAATTGTTGTTGTTATTAAAATTATCTTTTGGAAAATCAGTGTTTTCTGTTTGCCTACAGCTTGTCTGGCTAGAAGCTGAACTCGCATTCACTGCTAGAGTTTCATTTTCTAATCCCTGACCACTTGGCATCACAGCTTCTATCTTATCTGTCACTTCGCCAGGGCCATCTTTCTTCAGAGTCATGGTGGAAGCAGAAATTCCCATTTTAATTGGTGTGCGCAATTTGGGATCAACTTTAGAAGCGTTTACTGCTGCCGATGATTTCTCCAGTGAGTTACTACCAAGTGTTTGTTCCATGCAATCTCCACTGGCCTGGATGCCGGGCTTATGTTCAACTGCTGTTGTTTCTACTGGTCTCTCTAGGTTTGTTTCTACAGTGCTGTCCCCTGCCTGTGGCTGTGTGATGGCAGTGACTGTACTGTTATCCCCTTCCCCCTTGTCCCCTGACTTCCCTTCAGAAGTATGCTCACCAATCTGAAAAAATTGGAGTCTTTCTTCAACAAAATCCCTCTTGCTCATGTCAATTGCACCACTGCGAGTCATCTCAAACATCTTCCCCTCATGAAATGGGAAGGGGTTGGGCTCGCTAGTTGGCGTGCTTTCATCTGTTGGAGTTCTGGCTGGAGTTGTGTCAGGTGTTGTTGCTTGAGATCTGTCTTCCACTGCCAGACCAAATGGCTTAGCCTCATCATCCCTTGATTTAGTCTCAAACACTTCATCGTCACCTCGGTTATTGGACCACGGATCAAAATCTAGACTCTTGGTGGCCACAGTTTTGAAAGGTGTTGCAAATTCTTCATCTACTTTGTAACTGAAATACGAATCAGGAAATACAGTCCTGTCAGGGTGTCTGCCTTCCAAAGAGAAAAACTGTGCCCCTGACTTTTTATCGCTCTTATCTCCGGCTTTTTCAGAAGCTGGACCCTTCGAAGGTGTCTTGTCTTCTTCAGGGCCTACCTTGCCTTCCTCCTCAATGACTTCAAGCTTACTCTGGCTAAAGCAGCGATCAGTCTGCTTTAGAATGCCTTCTGTAGTCCATACGTCCTTTTTGGTTTCAACTGCCGGACCTGCAAGTTTAGAATCACTCTCAGTTAAACCATCATCTTCATCTTGCAAATCATAACCGTCAAGAGAGTCAATCTCTGTCGCATCGGTATCATGGGAGAATTCTGCAGTGGTTGCTATGGAACACTCTGTGACAGATTGGTCATTGTTACTCCCATTTTGCACTACATCATTCTGGGGTGAATCAAGCCCAATGTCAAACTCATTAGGTTTCCCAGCAGTGGGAGGTCCTAACTCTTTCTGTTTCTCAATCTTTTCAGGGGCTTTGGGTTTTGAGGTTTCTTTCTGGTCATCTTCCAGTTCTTTCAGTTTGAATGTATACTTTTTAAGTGGGACAGGTTGATAGAGAGATTCATCATCACTGGAGTCACTGATGTCTGCTCCTGGTGGCACAGGAGATGGTGGCTGTACTCTTATGACAGGCTCAGCCAGTTGGCATTTGTCATGTTCATCTTGCAAGTTCACTTCGGTCATCTCCATTTCACTCTCAGCGGAATAATGAGGCTTCTTTTCTGACTCGCCTTGATCTGCATCCAGTGGTGGAGGAGGAGGGAATTCAATATAGGCAACTCTGTTACCTTTGGGTCTTTTGTTAGAGTCCTTATTTATAAGACTAGGTAATGTATGGTCAATCTGTGGTTCCTCAACCTCTGCCTGTTTCACAGATGTTGACTTAGCCTCTGCTTCCTCCTCTGACTCCTCAGACACCTCAGGAATAGGGCTGGGCTTGCCTGGAATATAAGCTATTAGTGAGTCGGGTGTTTTAGATGTAAACTCGTAACTGACTTCCTCTGAACTCGGTGTTTCTGGTGTTAAAGGGCTTTTACCAGAGCTGTCTATAAAGGACACTTGTTCTAGTGTGTCATCTTCTGGACTACCTTGTGGAGAAGGAGGTTGTTTTTGCTGTCTAGCTGTGTAAAATGTCCCCCTTGTCTCCTGTACTGTCTTACTCTCCTGACTGACAATTTTTTTAATATTTCCTTGCTGCACCTCTTTCTCATATTGCTTTCCTACTTGAACAAAACTGACATAAACAGGTAAGGTCTTAATTTCTTTTACTCCCTCAGTGCTTACTAGCGGTGCAACTTTATCCAAGTAATCAGTGGCACCAGGGTCAACTAAGTCACTTGAAGGAAATTCCTTTCCTGGGCTACATTCTAATGAATCTGGTGATTTACTAGGGGATAGCTCTGTCTCCTCAGCAGGAGGACTTAGACCTATTGAGCTCTGCTGCTTGGTAACCTTTCTGATTTCTGAATGTTTTATTTTTGCATCTTCAACATAATCAATCTGGCTTTCAACTTTCTCCTTAATCACAGCTGATTGGGATACTTTAGCTGAAAGTTCATAGACACCATCAAGCATGGCTCTCTTCTCCTCAACAATTCTGACTGGAATATGGGACACAGCAATTTCTTCTTTCCTTTTGGATATTTTATCAGCCACTTCACCATTACGTTCGCCCTCCCTGACAACAAATTCTCTGTATAAAACCCTTTTTGAGGGAGATTTTACAGTCACTTCCTTCACTTCTTCTGAATGAATTCCATTTGCAGCCAGTTTGTGCTCTGTCACAGTGATAAACTCGCTTTTTCTGTCAGTTTTAGATTCAGCATGATCAACATGGTTTTCTTTCACTGTATCTGGAACCAGCACATGGGAAAGTTTTTCTTTCTGTGTTTTATGGTTAGAAGTTCCAGGACTTTCCCACGTCCTATAGATTTTTTTGTCCCAGAGTCCCTTCATTGTTGAATCTGAGCCATACGCCAGGTCCTTTGCCTGTGGTTCTGAAAAGCATTCTGGCACGCCTTTTCTCATCTCAGTTCTTTGTTTTTGTGCGTCTGAAGCACGAGAGTCTTCGACAGCTTTCCCTTTGCCCGGAACAAGGTCCTCCTGTATTTTCACCTCTTTCTGCAAAGCTGTGCTCCCATCAATGACCTCCATTTGCTTTGCGTGTTTCTGATACACTGGTAACTTACTTTCTTGACATTTCTTTACTGGAATTTTGGACTGACCATCCAGCTTTTTTTCATCTTGAGTTATGTCCTTACTCCTTGGACTTATACCTTGTTCAAATTTTAGCCTAATGGAACTGAGCTTTGATTGTTTCAGCTGAAATCCAGCCTGTGAAGCCTCAGATACTCCAGACTGCTGAGCACTTCCTCTGTGTTCCATAGTTCGTTTAGAGTCCTCTGCAGGCTGCACAAATATCCTTTTTTCAGGACTGCTGGGCAAACTGGATGCTTTTCTTTCATCCACCTTGGGAAAGCATTTCCCATCATGCGCATACTGCTTCACTTTACTCCATTCATCCCCGGATGATGGCAATTCAGAGAGCAGAACTTTCTCAGGGCTGCTGCTGGCAGAGCTCTGGCTAGAATGTATTTCCTTGCCATTTTTTTTATGCTGCTTTTTCTCTGGAGACTGTAGCTCATCATTCAACTTCTCTGTTTTATCACGAAAAAATTGTGACACTTCAGTCAGTTTTTCTTCTGCCTCTTTAACAGTCCTGTCCACCCTGTCTTCATATATCAACTTTTCTCTACCTCTGTCTAATCTGTCCTCAGTAAAGCGCATCCACATCGCGTGTTTGGGACTACTAACATCTCCAGTGTAGTGTAACACTGTCACTTTATCATAATGATCATCTTTAGATATTTTACCTACACCATTTTCAGATACATCTTTATAGATTTTGGAGAGAATCTCTTTTTTGGGGGCAGTAGCTACTTTGCATCGTTTATCAGTCCCCTGTAACTCTGCACTAAGGGGTAGAGCATGGTCAGTAACTGACTCCTCAGTATCAGAATGAGATACATCTAGCTTTTCTGAAAGAAGCATTTTCTCAGCAAACCTGTAAGACTCCCCTCTTAGTTCTGACAACTCATCATCATGGTATTCTATTGAGTGCTGACTCAAAAGCTTCAGTGTTTTGTAAGAGTCATCAGACATGAGTTGAGCAGAACTAGGGCGACTGTCTTCTTCCTGGGACACAGGAGTGTTAACTCTAGAGGATTCCAGATAAGAAGGAAGTGACTCTTCAGCCGTGAGCTCCTCTTCTTCTTGCTGACCTTGTTCATCTGAACAAGGGAAAGCATCATGTTTTTCCAACTCTTTTAAGTTAATATCTCCCCGAGGTAAGTCTTTCTGATATACATACATTTCTTTCTCTGGATGCTTTTTTGTTTCTCTAATAATGACTTCAGTAGGTTCAGCCTGATTACCTTGTTCAATATGGACCTCTATTATTCGCTCCAGTTTGGGTTTCATTTTGCTGTCCTTCTCTGCATGTTGTGGTGAAGTTTCAGCAGACTTGCTAACATCGGATGTTACTGATGATTTATGTTCAAACAGACCTGCCAGTTCTTTGGAAGGGTCACGTCCAGACTGAAAGGCTTTCATTATGTCATGAACAGACATTGTTTCCTCAATCCTTTCAGATGTACTTTCTGTGCATGGAGGTTTATGATAAACCATCCTGGTAGTCGTAGTGATGTGAGTTTCCTCTTTTACTCGCACACCTTTACTAAGAACACACTTATGGTCATCTTCTTCGCTGCTACTGGCTTTCATTTGAAAAGCTTTAACCTTCTCTTTGATAGAACCAGAAGGCTTTTGCTCCAGCTCCATAAACGTAGTGGTAGGTTTTGAGGCTGGTAGCTCCTCTGCCTTCTGCTCTGGGATTTCTTCAGATGATGGTTCGTAGCTGCGGATAACATGAACTACTTCAGTTCTTGTTTCTGTAATGACGGGAGGGATGGGTACATCATGGAAAAGCGGTTTTGGCCCAGTGCTTTCAGCACTTTGTGGTGCAGAAGGTGTCTTTTCACTCCTTGTTTCAAAGCCACTGTCAGACAAAGGACTTTTATCTTGATCATGTTGAGAAAAGTCATCTGGAGACTCCAAAATAGCGTCTGTTCCAAAAAAGGAGTCTGCGATTTTACATAACTCCTTTTCTGATGTTGAAGGCCTCATGGAGGCTGGAGGCATTTTAAGTTTATGTTCCTGCAAAGCGATAGCTGGTTTTAAAATGCGCTTTTGTCTCTCTTCACCTTCTTTTTTCCCCTCTTCAAACTTGTATTTTATGTTTGTTAATGAACTGCTACCGATATCATTTGCTAAGTAATCAATAACTTTTGACAAGCTATAATCCTTTTCCGACATGGGTTTTGTTTTAATTTGGACCTTCTCTGGAACGGATATAGGAGGGCTTGTCAAAGCTTGCTGTCTCGCTTCATCAATCTCCTCTGTACTGAACTCTACCCAGTCATCCTCAGACAGGTGTCCTTGATCACTTTTGGATATTTTAGCCGACCCTTTACTTTCTAGACACACGTCTTTTTTCAGAATCTCACTAACTTTTACTAAGTCCTCTTTTACTTTCTCAACAATTTTAAAGGGCTCTTCATCATCAATTCTACCCTCTTTTGGTATCTCAGGTTGGAACGGTTTGTCCTCTGCGACATCTGTCTGCAATATTGCAGTCATTCTTATCAGATCCTCTTTCATTTCAGCAACATCTTTCAGTATCTCCTGACTGGAGGATAAAGAAGATGGTGTGGACAATTTGAGAGCAGAGGGTGCTAAAAACAAGGATGATTTTATTGGAGATGAAGTTCGATTAAAGGTAGGCTGTGTGCGTGCCTCTGTAGTCAATGTTTTAATAGGTGACAGTAACGCAGCGGCTGATTTTGTAAGTGAAGACGATTCTGGAAGCTTCTTTAATGCTGGTTCAGACAAAACATTGACTACAGAATATACTGGCACTGTTATTGTTGATGAAGTTACTGATGAGGTAGTTGCAGATATTGACCCAAGGGCTGTGTACAAAGCACCTGCAGGAGGAGTTCTCATTGACTGGAAAGCTGATGGTGCTGAAGATACAAATGACCTGAGTGGAGAAAATGACATTGTTGTAGCTGTTGAAAGCACTCTCTCAGCCGTGTCAGCAACTGCATTAGCAGCACAAGTCGCAGAATGTGCAGCTGCAGCAATCTTGTCTTGAAAAACAGCTGCAGCTTTAGATCCATTTATTAAGTTGGCAGAAGATGGGTATTTCAGAGGTGACACAGATCCATTAAGCAATGGTACATCTGTGTGCCCAGCTACATGTTTTGCTGGCGATGAGAGAGACGAGGCCATCATGGCTTTAGTGGATGAAACAGCATCAACTGCTGACTTAGCAGGTGACACCACTGACTTTAGAGGGGACGATAAAAGTGAAGATGCTGATGTGATGACCGATTTAAGTGGCAAACTTGAAGAATACATGTTAATGTTGGATTTGGGGGATGCTGGAGGCGTCATGGTTATGGATGATCTCTCCAAGAGAGATCCTGCTGTAGTCACTGGAGATGTCCGAGAGGGGAATGTGGTAGTGGATGCCAGCCCTTTTAGACTAGCAGCTTCTGTGACTGCAGGAGCTCTGACGAAAGAGCCTGAAGTAACCTGTATATTATAGGGAGGCTGCGATACCACAGTTTTTATTGGCGAAGAGATTGTCCGAAATGATCTAATCGGAGATGCTACATCACTAACAGATTTAACTGAAGATGTGGTAGAAGCTCCTAATGTGGATTTGATTGGAGAAGTAGAAGAAACAGACCATATTGATTTTAATGGGGAAGCTGTAGGAGTGTTAGAGGAAGAGCTTGATAAGGAAGTGAAGCCTGATTTGGTTTGCCCAGGCACTGTAATTGGAGCTGTTGTCCATGACTGATATGGCCGTGTTGAAAAGAATGGCTTGTATGAGTAAGTAGCAGGTAGGGATCTTGTTGCTCCTGCACTCCGTTCAACTGTTTCTTAAATTGTTAAATTAAAATCAAACATAAAAATCAACAAAAATCATTAAAAAACAGAGAGACCAGAGAGGAAAATTGGTCAGTAAACGTTGTAATATTACAAAAAGTAAGTACAATTGTTTGCATGAGTTGGGATGAAGGAGGCAAAAGAAGATTTAAAAAAGGAAAGAAAAAAAATTAGGAACAAGCCGTATACTGATGACTGGTCCAAAGCAAAAAGCAACATGAAATGAAAGACAGAAAGCACATAGCAACCAAAGCTGCAAACAATGGAGAACAGAAAACACAAAGAAGGAATCCATAAGGTAAAAATAAAACCACAACAAAATTTCTTCTCTTACTTCCCATTGACTTTCTGATGTGCTACTTCTGAAATACTCATATCAGCTCTATTTTGCCTGTTTAGGTATGTCTCTGCTTTGTGCAACTATTAGAATTATGCTTTTAATAATTTCTATTGTTGTTATATTCAGATTTGAACCTATGCAAAAATATAAACTTGTGTAAAATGACATTATGTAGCTAAAATCTTTTTTTAAGCCACTCAGAACTATTTCATGCACAACCCAAAATTCTTTTAAGTGACAGGCAATTGATGTGCAAACTGTGAAGCAACTGGAATAAATTCAAATCTATATCTTCCATGCACAATTAGTATATGCTTCACACTCACAAAGCCAATAAGAGCAAGAGCTTTTCTGAGTCAATATTAAAAAAAAAAAAGGAACATATGCATTTGTTTCTCATGCAATATTCCTTTCGTTTGGTAAAAACTAAAGCAAAACTTTATATGAAATGATTTTAAGAAGCATATGTCATACATGAAATATGGAAAATATGATATGATATATGATAAAAGTGAGCAGGCAAAGCAACTGAATCAGTTTTTCTTCATGCACAAATGTCATGTCATAACGAGCAGACAGATTAATATATTTTGTATGGTGTATTAAGCACAAATACGTAAACCTTACAAAACCATTTCACAAGAGGTCACTAAAAGAAGAGTACACTTTTTCTACAAGATGTAGTGTTTTGGTACCTTTTGAGGAGATTTCTTGTATCAGCTCAAAGACAGACCTGTTCAACTTTACAGTTCTCAAAAGGTAATGTTAGAAAAGCAGTCAAAGGAAAATATACTATGAAATAAACTCCTGGCAAGGACAAACCTGTTAAATGTTATCATCCCCCAGAACTCTAAACTCATTCATAGGCATTTTGACCAGAATCATTATCAACCACATTTTGCATGACAGGAGGCACTCATGCCAGATAGTATTTCTGGGAATCCCATTACACATACATATCCTCTGATACAGCAGTAACATTCACTGAAAGCAACTTTGAGGACCATTTCTTTATTTTCCTTGAAAGTTGGAATTTGACAGGGAGCTAAAATATCCAGAGAATTTATTCAACATACCTTTCTCTGCAGTTATGCTAATAATTTGTCAAACCTGCTTGATCTGTCTTATAGACAGACAGTAACTTACAGTGAAAGAAGTTCAACAAGGCTAATACTAAACTGTTAAAGCACACACACTCTTTATAAAATAGTGAATATTCAGTGCGCAGGTCCATATCCTGCAAGGGGAAATGTGCTAGTCCTATAGAAGCCAATCAAAGCCCAGAAGGCAGTGTGGATGGCTGGTGATATTGCAGCATGAGAGCATTAATGTTGAAGAGAGCTTGAGTACTAAGCCTGACTGGCACAGCCTAAGTCAAGAAACGTACGCTTTTCCTTGTGTTATTATTTTTAAGTGCAAATATACTTCTTTCCACTCCCCCCCCAATGAGGTAGACTTTAGTATGAAGATTAATTAGCAGCAGCTGTTAGCATTCACCAAAAGTTCATACAGTCTTGAGTCCAAGAAATAGATACCAAAATGATTCTGAAAGAAACTAACAACTTGTTCAGCAGTTAGCTTTAGGAAACAGGTTTACTGGGACACCACTGCACTGTGATGAGCTGGTCTGTCACAACTGAGGCAAGCAAACCAACAGGCTGCCCTCCCAACCACTCTTTCTCCTGTTAATTGATACACTCAGATATTTTTGATATTCTTCTTTGCTTTTGCAGTTGAGGAGAAGAACCAGTACAAAGAAATCTGAGTAATTTACCTGTGTGTGCAGATGTGAACTGTATAGGGAACAGGATAATTTTACTATTTTGAAGTAACAAAGAAATCCCCCCAACATGCAGGACTTTAGAGTGGGACAGTACTCTAAAGGGCAGGTCATTTTTGTCATAAAACCCATTTTTGACTCCTGGACACTTTTGGCCTTAACAACTTCCATCACTCTGCATCTAGGGTTTTATCAGACAATAGATGTTAGTAACATCTGTTCTGTGCAACAAAGTACACTTCCTTGCTTGCAGCTGATAATAGAAAGCACTGAGTGTAGCCATGCAAGTGGCCGCCGCTCAGCCTTTCTCCTCTCCAGCCTCAAGCAAACAGTCAGCACCCAGCAGGTTTACACCACTGCTGCAGTCCCGTTCTGTAGGGACCTCACTGCTGGAAGAGCCAAGGGGCCCTTTGGGCCCTTTCCCTGAGCAGGAGTAAGGACAGGGAGGCAGAGGAATGTGTTCCACACTGGCCGGGGTGCAGAGCTAAAAGTCTATCTGCATGCACACGCAAACAAGCACACGCTTATGTGAGTATGAAGAACAATCCCTGCTGCTACCAAAACTGTGGGAGCCATGCCATCAAATTCCCTGGAAACAGGTAGAGATTCATCACTCATATGCCATCACTGGAACAAGCTCCCTGTGGTGTAAAGCTGCTCAGCAGCAGCCCTGTTCTGGGCAGCCTGCGCTCTCTGGAAGAGCTGCACCTCCAAGCTCACATCCTTCCCTTGCACCAGCACGGTGCAGGGGGCAGCTGTGAACTACAAGCTCTGTGTACAGAGCAGGTGGTGCTCAGCCACCACCTGTGCTCTTTCCTGGCAAACACAATCATTTCTGCTTACCCTTTTCAGCCCTAAGCAGTAATTGTTGCCAAAAGGGATTGAACAGGCAAGGAATGCAAAGTAACTTTTGCTGTGTCAATCCATCTTTTTTTTTGAGTACAGCTCAACTGGATTTAGGTTTATTCTCTCCTACTTTTTGCAACTGAGACATAATGGACCTTTGGTGAATAAGATGGGGGTTTTTTTCCCCAGTGAGGGCTGAAAAATTTACTGTGAGCAATACACACAGTCATCAATCTCTTTTCAAGCAATTTCATTTTCCCTCTCTCTCAGTTTCCATCAAGCCTGTGACAATACCTTAACTGTCCATCAAGAAGTCTCAGCAGATCTGATAGTTTCTTCAGATGTTATATGCTTGGACTCTTCTTCCAGGCCTGAGAAGTGCAATATACTCTGGAACACATCTATCCAAAGAAGCCACAGATCTTATAGGATAATTGAACTGCAGCCATCCAGTGGGAACTCCCGAGACCCGATGAAGTTTGTCTATGGATTTTATGAAATTACATCAAAGGGTCTCTTGCAGGGCAGCAACTGAGAAGTCGTAAGGGGGGGGAAAAAAAAAGGCAAGAAAAAGCCTGGAAATGGGGAACAATAGCAGTCAACCTCAAACAGGAGAGGTGAGGGAAGAAAAGCTAAGCCAAATACATTATGGTATTTAACCAGGAAGGAAAGGAATACCACAGGTCTGGTCATGGGGAACATAAGTTTAAAAGGAAGCAATGTGTGGTGCCAGGGAATAAAAAGCATCTGCAGGGAATAGAGGAAAAAGGGGAGGAGAAAGAAAAGGGAAAATATAAAATATAAGAGAGGCTATTTTGGCTAAGCATCTAGACATTTAAGTGCTTATCTGAATGGCTTTCTCCAGCCTTGCTGAACTGTGCAATATTCCCCTCTATAGCACCTCTCTAATGTTTCAAAAGGAAGAGGAACAGACCCTTTTTGAAAGCTATTTTCAATCCTCCTACTCTGGAGCTACAAGATATTTTTAAAAATTATTACACTTCTACTTAACTAACACACATAATTCACCAGTCAGGATTCTTCAAGCTCTCACAACACAGGAGTTCACAGACCATCCAATGTTTTGTTTCAGACAGTTTCTTTTTTTCCTTCTTCTTTTTTTTTTTAATCAGAGTGACACCAAATACAACGTTTATAGAAAAAATGTCTCTTCTTATGAGAAATCACGCATATATGGTTTAGTAGTTTGGTAAGAGCAACTCACTCATTCCAGGCTCAGTCAGATAGCTGTAGCGCTTACGTAAAGCAAGGGAGACGAAGTTCTGGCGCCGGTCCGCTTTCTCCGTCTGCAAGAAAACACAGCACTGTTCAGTGCCTTCAGTGTCACCCCGTTCATATGAACAGAACAACCCTCAAACCTCAGCAGGATGGGCTGCTACAACCCCACAAGGGAGAATGGATGCTTCCATTCCGCTTCAGGATGGCATGCTGAAGCCGAATTTGGGCAAGCAGGCAGGGAAGGGACAGAGCCGGTCTCTATTCCTGCCTGCCGTGTGATGAGGGTCAGGCACTGCGGAGCAGGGAGCGTGGCTGCTGGAGGTGGCAGGAACCTGCTGTGGATGACTACCCTTCTGGAGCAAGCAGGGAAGGGACAGGAACCCTAGGAGTGAGCCCATGGACTCATTCCTGCTCATAATGTCTCTGCTTGTGAGGTGCAAGAGCTCAGACAGCAGATGCAGCTCATGACCCTGCCTTCAAGTGTATTGATATTAGATTATCCCATTATCACTGAATAAACTGCTTCACACTACTAGGAATGGTGTGATACCATGAATTCCTTGTAAAATAAACCACCTTTGGCTAGGAACAGACAAAAGACTACAGGTACAGACATAAAACATTCATAAGAGTACAACTTAGACCAACTGAGTATTTCTCCCCAGATTAATTTTTCCCAAAAGCACATACACCACAAGGTACACTGACTTCAAAGTGAATACATTAAGGACAAAAAAAGGCATGGGAGGGGAATTTTTAATATGCACAAAATGTAAAGATGTGGATTAGAAAGCAGACTACTATTGTTAATGGATAAATCACATCCTAAATCGCTGTGTTCAGTGGCAGAGCTGCTAGTGCAACGTAACAGTCCTTCAGAGATGAACTCACTTGAATATGCAGCTAAAAATATGGTGTGTTTAGAAAGAAAACTATTGTTATAGCTATATAATAGCTCATGGGAACAAATTTTGTGAAATCAAAGTGATGTGGTGATGTGGTTGCTATTATTATTTTTTTAACTTGTAAGCAATGTTTTGGTTGGAGTTGTCTGGGTTTTTTTAATTATTCTAACCAGCAGGTGGCAACTGATATTTATTTGCCACCAGGAAGAGACAAAAAATTTGCTGCTTGGCAAATGGGAAATATCAATGTAGTTTCTTTTATGAGATGAGCTCATCTATTACTACCCCTAATGAGTAAGGGCCACACAATTTCCTGACAATCCAATGTTGTGGTTTCCATCAAACAGCGGATTTTTAAGCCGCAAATATCTGAGGTTTATTTGAAAATAGGTTT
The DNA here is from genome assembly GCA_013390025.1 of Pitta sordida. Classification (NCBI taxonomy): domain Eukaryota; kingdom Metazoa; phylum Chordata; class Aves; order Passeriformes; family Pittidae; genus Pitta; species Pitta sordida. Next base: position 392,110 of record WEKX01015126.1, on the reverse strand, counting down.
GAACACAATATTTAGAAATGTTCTTGGCCTCTCTGCTTTTTTGAAAGAATCCAGTTTATTTACAGAGGTAAAAATATTATAGGCCACTATTGTGGCCTCAGTAATATCATTTTCCTTCCCAGAAATACAAGTTACCAAAGCACTGTCAGTGTTACTCCAAGAGGTAAAATCAATAAACTCTTCTTGATTTTGCCAAAAATTGATTTGGTCTGATATTTATAAATATATCCTTCTGCAGAAGAAAATGATTTAAATTTTGGACCGCTATTATTCAATGCTTGGTTTAATTTCATAATATAGAATCATGTATTTTCCACATTTGTGCACGTCTACTGTTTTGCAACAGAATATCAGATGTTGAGGATAGAGTTATTCTGTAGGTATCATTTCAAGGCCATAGTTAAAAATAGTTGTCTGGGTTTTTTCTATAACATATTACTTTTCTCCACTAAATCTGAAGGAAATAAAAACAGAAGACAGTGTTTATATTACCTCATCATCTTGATCTGACTCTGTTTCCTTTTGGTCCCAAGATGCATTGCAGAGACAAGGAATATTATAATGGACAGCAGGGAAAAGAATATCAGGATATGAAAAGGACCAAATTGGGAGCACAAAATGCAAGCTGATTTATAAGGCAAAGCAAATCCAAAATGTCAACACAAAAGAAAAAAAAAAAATCTTACATCCAATGCAAATAAACATGTGACATTACTGAAAGCATAACCTATGACTTGCAGGCTGAAGCATGAGCTGTAAAAAGAATTGTAAAAATTATAGGAACTTGACACCACAGTAACATGAGACTTTAAAAGCGTTCTACATACAAGAAACCAATAAAACAGAAATTTCAAAAGCTTTTATCATATTCCAAAGCATTCTCATTAGTGACAATTCACAGGGTTTCTTTATCACTAGCAGGAAAAAAAATAACAAAAAAAGAGAGACAAAAACTAAAGGAAGAAAAGTAAATCCAACCCAACCCTAAGGAAAATGTTTACTTCTCGTAACAAATACCTTTTTGTGTGCTGGCAGAGTGATATTCAAGTTGCAAACAGCTGTTTGTGGCAGTCCTTTTGTAGTCTTTGGTTCTTTCAAAAATGATAATCGACCGCAGGGTTCCTGGCTGGTGTCTCTTACCTAGAACAGAAATTTTAATACAGTGTAGTAATATGAAGTAATTCAGATTCTTAGAGGAGTTTTCTGCAGAGTTTCTCAGAGTTTCTTTGCACCAGAAGCTACCTAGTGTATAGACCAGTGATACTGAGCTGGAGCTCAGCCTGAGGTGCTGAAGCAGAGACAGGGTTAACATGAAAGATCTGGATCAGTCTAAAGCTCTCTGATGGCAAATCCACGCAAGACAAGAGGTTGAGCGAGTCCAACCAAACAGCTTCATTCTGGCCTATTACTGACAGTCATTGTCTGCTCACCTCCATTTTTTTCCTGCCATGTTTTGCACCTGTGCTTACCAAAATGCTTAAAAACTTCTTTAGCTCTGCTAGGGCCAAGGGAAGTGAATGTCCATTCATGGCAATTTAGAGATGAACAGTCTGTGCACACTATTGGAAAGCTGTTCTGTAGCACAGCATGTTATTTAATGCATCTCCTCTGCTCAGTCCCTGGGAAATTGTGACCTGCTGGTAACATGCTGGAGGTCTAATGGTTTTAGTTAGAAGGCTGTGAATCCATACCATGGGTATTCTGTTCCCAGATCTGCCAGCAGTGCTTTTGTGGCTTCAAGCAAAGCACTCTCTCCATGTTATTCACATATTAAACAATTACACTTACAACCTTGGGGCAAGTTAGTCCCTCAGGGCTGAAAAAAAGGGAGAGAGAGGCAGGAGGGAGGAAATCATTTGCTTTGTTTTGCTTTTACCTTGATAGAGAATGGCAGTCTATTTTCTTTGAAAGCATAAAAATTAAAAACAAGCTGCTGTCCTCCTTTAGTCAAAGGGGCCAGATTTCCATAGCAATCAACGTAAATAGGTTTTCCTTCCAGAACCTATCAAAGGAAGAAATAAAAGTCAATAAAACTTCTTTTCATAGTAGATCCATGCACATAAGCGTATCATGATTCCCCTCAACACAGTTTTTGTTTTTATCACAGGTCTCCACTCAGCTTAAATTCAACAACAAACTAGAAAATCACTGTGCATTATGGTAAGGTATTTGAGTGCAGGCAATTTTGAAAACCATGAACTACATGACTGGTGTTTCTGAAGTAAGAATATGCAGATTTCTTCAAGAAATAGTAAGCTGATGACTACAGATTCAGCACAAACCAGCCCTGCTCATGACTGTGTCTGTGGGGCCAATGAGGAGGAATTCCAGGTCCAGGCCAACCTGGCCTATTTTATAGCAGTGAGTGCAAACCCCACTGCAGACTGCACTGGGCAGATGTTTGGAGACAGGTCCTCATGCTGCTCCTTCCATTTTGACCACTTTGGCCCTCCTTTTGGGAAGATTTTTGACACAGCCCTGCTGTGAACCTTTATTTAACAGGGCTTATAGTGGCTTTTGAGGACCTGTTGCTACTTGGAAAACACACTGTCCACCTAGAAGGAGGAAACCAGTTGCAAGAAATGTACCTCAATGTCTTTGCTTCTTGCAACTTCTTCGAAGTTCTCTTGCTGCTCCAAAGTTTTGTCCACTTTGTCATCAGTCATGCAGAAGCAACGTAAATTGGATTCCACAGGGTCATTCATTTTGGCAAATATCACAAACTTTGCCATATAAGGAACGCATATTAATTCTCTATAAAGCTGTGTTGCCAGCCCAACAGTCTCTAATACTTGGTGGCAGTCTGCGAGCCAAAATCTGAGGGGGGGAAAAGTAAACCATTAAATCAACTTTCCATATTGCTTAAACATGTCTTAAGCCTTTAAAGAGAAACCATGTCCTATATCCTTGGTCATTTTTGCATGTGTACGCCCTTGCAGATTTTCCAAAGCCGCAATTTTCCTTCTGCTTTCAGTGCAGCTTTGAGCATCCAAAAATGAGACTACCCAGCAATGAAATGTTGACATACTTACTTGACCCTTTTCGTACCGGTATCTCACAAAACTGTCTATTTTAAAGCTCATTTGAAGCCAAACCAGGGAAATGTATTTCTTGTGATGATACACTATGTATATTGTAATGTGCTGCAATGCTTCACTGTACGTTTGATTTGCTAAAATAAACTCCTTTATATCACACACATACAGAAAAATCACATCTCTCCTTTAGGTTGAGCCAAATATGGCCACAGTGAACTTCCCCAGACAGGCGCTATGTTGTCATTTTCCCATTTTAAGACTAAGAGAAATGTGATACAAGTTATACATATTTTAATTTACACTTTGTATCAGTCTTTCCCACAATATTTCAGTGCTGATCTATTTGATTCTTCCAGAAATTCTCACTCTTAATAAAGGTTTATGTAGCTGCAAATATTTTTTACCAAATGATAAACTCCCTACCTGCCACACCATGAATTTTCTCCACTAGGATGCCTCATTTGCGCAGATCCTGTTTAATGTCTCCAATCAGCATGCAAGTCTACTAAGTATAGTTAATTTTAAACCACCATTTTTTTGGCAAATTATATTTTTGTGAAAGCAATTTAACGTAATTTTCAACAAAAAAGCCCACAGTCAGAAATTGAATGTCTTCAAATTTTTAAACAAACACATTTTTATGAATCCATCTGATTTTGGGGGTTTTTTTGGTAGAATGAGCATTTTAAGCTTTCCTTTTCTGTTACCGTTTGCAGAAACAACAAAGCCCTTTGTGGCATGGCAGCCTTCAGAGAAACAGCCTGTGTGATTGCCAGGAGACATCACCACAGCAGAAAAGGCCGGGACAAAGCTTCCTGTGCAACCCTGGACGTGGGGGATGCTGATACGTAGTGACAAAGCAGCATCTGGTCCATTACCGCTTCATCAGTCTTGCAAAAGACTTACAGAAAGCCAAAACACAACCCCGCAACTCTGCACGCTGTTAATCAAGGGAAGCTACACCCCAGGTGCCTTTGGCAAGCTCTGTTACCATACCTGGCTGAAACGTTGGTTGTGAAGGAGACACAGTCGTTTGAAAACGTCAGCGGTGTGGTCCCTGTGATGTCCTCCCACTGCGCAGGTGAAGTGCCTCCTATGCAAACATAAACCATGGAAATTTTCTTTCAAACCCATGTACAGACCATATAAAAATACCTCTTCCTTCCCACATAAAAGGAGAAGCTAGATATTAAGATTCTTCAACAGCTGAGCTATGTTATATGCATTACATTACATGTAACACACCAAAAAACAATGCTGATGTAAGCAGAGATAAAAACTGCAAGTCAAGAGCAAACGCCCTTGGTATCAGCTAGAACAGAATTATTTCTGCAAACTACTTCTACTGACAACCATATTTAATAGTCACAGAATCACAGAATATTATGAGTTGGAAGGGACCCATAAGGATAATCTAGTCCAACTCACCATCTAACACCTGTACAGAGACCAAACGCACACCCCAGAGTAGTAAACTGAAATTCTTCATACTGACTAAATATAAAATAGTCTTCAATATTTGTTGGGAGAGTTCTTTTACAATGGCATGAGATGAGAGACAAAGCTCAGGGAATCAGTGGGAGCCTTTGAAATGGCCTCAGCTGGCTTTGCCCAGGAGAACTGAGCTGAACTCCACTGGACCAGCACACCAATGCTCCTGCACTGGGAATCACGAGTCGTGAGAGTGAGCAGGGAGACGCTGCTGTCACAGAAACCTCTGCAAAGGGCAGGATTTTCTCTCACCTGTAATGCTACATAACAGTCGAAGGCTGGGCGTCGTGTCTCCTTTGTACCCATTGGTTACACCTTCTCCTGATGGAGGTGGCACAGGAATTGTCATGGTTATTGGCTTATGAAATTTTCTTCTTCTTGGCTCCACAGTGACAATGGGACTGAAAGTTGCTTTGTTGCCAAGGATTTTTTTCACAATTTCTTCTGGAACCGGTTGAGCCTGTCAACATTTGGAACATACTTAAACTACAGCTCCAAATTGGTTATAGACATGCAGAATTATTTTCTAAAATATAATTCCACGTATTTTCCTTATATTTTGTGTAGAATTTCATTTCCTTTCCTCCCCCCACCCCACCTGCAGGAAGCCTTATTGTATAACTCGCAGGGGTGGTTATTAATACAATTCATGCTTAACATTTTTTTCATTTCCTAACAGCTAACTTACAGACCCAAACTATAAACCTTAGAAGGTTCCCTGCAGTTATTTGTTTTGAGTTTTTCAGAGCATGTTTGGGTTTGTTTTTAATTTACAGCGATGGGTGACATTAAATACAATTTCAAAATGCAAAAACAGGCCTATTTTGCACTTCAGAAGTGAGAACTAGACACTCTCTTCTGGAGATGATGAACAATTAAATTTCTGCCAAACACAAACTCATGCTCTCAAGGAATGTTGCAATCTGACGTACCTCTGTACTCAGTGCTTCCTGAGCTTTTCCACTCTTGATTATTAGCAAATAAATACTTTTGGGGTCAAATTCATAAAGAATGCATTAAGTTATAGAAGACCTATAAACAAATTTCACATTTTCTACACTCAAAATTGACAGACATGGAAATAAAGTTTCGCATCTCTTTGACTTTTTCTTTTTTTCACTCTATTTTTTTTTTCGTTTTCAGTCAGCCTGTTTCAATCAGGCTGACCTGTGACTTGCTATTATTTGAACTGCACTATGCACTGATACGCAGATAATATGTAGCTACACTGCAGCTTCAGCAGTCACAACACTGTCATGCTTCCTTCATATTAGAGAGTTCTGGGAAGACAACTGTATAACCATAAGAGCAGAACTTCTCTGCTTTTCTCAAAATTAACCATCTTTAGACATGAAATATCACTAACAGAAACGTTTCAGTGTGAATTCTAAGCACTGGAATCCAAACCAGCATCTCTACTTCATGAACTCATCAGACTAGTCAGGTTATTAAGTTAATTTTAAGCAATAATTAACGGAACTCAAAGAAGAAGGTGCCTCCTATGGAATATTTCTCCACTGTGCAGTTTGTTTAAGGAGAGTTTAGGTTATCTGCTAATCCTAGATTTCATCCTTTGCTAGAAACACCAGTGGTGATGCCACAGATGCAGCAGATATCTATGGGAAGTTTTTGACCCAGTAACAGCTGGCAAACAGCCGCTCAAAACCCTTACCAAACACATTCCCATGGCAAAGGGGAGCCCTGTGACACCATTCACGAGTTGCTGCTTTGCCACAGGAGATTGGGACTGCACAGTGGCCATGTAGCTCAGAGCTGCTGGCACCCAACAGGGAGAAGACAGACAGAATCACTGGATGCCTCCGGTCTTTGCTTTTCTCTCCATTCTTTGGGTGCTAAGCAGTACTCAAGGAGATGATAAAAGGGCAGCTGGGCTTTTCCACAAGGAAGAGAACTGTGCATCATCTGCACTTGGGGACACAGAGGCTGAGATCATGCCCAGGCAGACATGTGCCAATTCAGACCTCATGAGATCCTTATCACAACCCATTGTTAAGCACCTGCAGGCTCCTGTAGCTGCAAACCTTGTGCACTGAGACCAATGATGTGCTTACAGACACTGAGGATATGAACACCAGGGCATCTTTACCTGGAGCCCCACACGGATCCTTTTGGTTAGAGCACCCTCAGGGAAGGATGCCTGGACACGTGGCACTGTTGTGCTGCTCAGCACCCCTCCCTCTGGGCCAATTTGGTTACTCTCCTGCTTGATCCGTGACACCACTGCGAAGTACTGGGGGAAGTCCTTTGTGACGATCCTGCAGATACGCTTCTTCTCCAGCTCCTCCACGCTGTCCAGCTCTGGTGGGAGAAAACAGGTAAAACAGTCAGGCACTAGCACATGCCCATGTTCATCCCACATCTGTGAGTGTGAAGTTTTGAACAAGCCTCAAAATGTTTAAGAAGGTTGGTAGTTATTTATTTACTCCATCAGAGAGGAAAGAAAACAAAAAAGCCATTCAGTGCTATCAATTATCAAAATTTGGTTTGTTCTGCAAACTTCAGCACAAATCCTGACAACGAGGGCCAACAGCACCAGGCACACAGATCTGCCAGGACACCTGATTACTCAGGTGTGACAGTCTCTGCAGCAGCAGCTGCCATAGGATGGCACGTTTGCCAAACATCACAGAAGTGCAAGGAAGGCTGAAGCAGATGGTCAAGTTTCTTCCCTCTCTCATCTGGAAGCACACAAGTGCAGCACTGATCTTTCTGTGCACAACTTCAAAAGACATTTATTCCCAGCCTCTTCCCTCATATAGCTCCAACATGCAGAAAATCACAGTGAACTATCTCACGTCATGTCAGGTGTGTGATTCAGAGTTCGGTCAGCAAAGGCATTGAGACAGTTATTTCCCAGACTGGCATCCAGATAATCCTGGCTAGACACCAAGCTCTCCATCAAACTGTGGACATGACAGAGCTCTGTCTGTCTCCCAGCACTACCAGTGAAACCATAGGAAGCCTCCCTTCCCACATCAGGCTTTCAGCCATATCTGCCCCAAAAGAACTGCAATGTGCACCTCAGTTCATTTATGCACCCTCAGACACAACTGAAACAAAATCAGGTCAAAACTGACTCTGGGTCAAAAGTATAACTATTTTTGCAACTATATGTGTATATGTATATTTGCGCTGGTAACAGCCCATATGTACTGGTAAAATCCCTGTGATATAAACTCTATTCATAAATACACAACTGTCATGCATTTCTCCTGTAATTTCTTCCACTTGGCCTTTTTATCTGTTACAACTGGGTTTAATTTCAGCACTCCACAAGTTTCAACTCTTATTTTCCTCCTTAAAAAGGACACTACTAAAGGAAGTTTGTTCCTCGAAGGACAACCTTTCTGTCAGATGCAGCAAGAGAAAGCAGAAGGACCAGAAATAATACAATTTTACAAAAGACATTTGTAAAATACTTTATGTGAATGAGACATTTTCCTCCTCTGAACGTGTAAGCTCAATAACAGCTCCAAAAGAATTAAAATAGAAATTTGGTAAAATGTCAGTTTTCCATTTTAAAACATTCAGCAGGTAGTCTGGATTACTCACACAGTGTTGCTCTGGATCACATGTACATATCAGAAGAGGATAATTTCTCATCATTATGTCAGCTTCCATCTACTTTGACTCAGAGATTGATATCTGAATCCTGATGAATTAGACATTCTGCCTGCTGCCTTTGGAAGCAATGGCTTGTGCAGGAGATACACTGGATTTCTAAACTCCCAGGCAGGTATAATCTTGCCTGGAAAGTTCTAATCATCTCCTGTGTGTTGCTAGAGACTAAACTCACTGTAAAATGCTCATAGAGATGAAGCATAATTAAAATTCTCCTAAAGTAGAAGATCAGTGTTTTATATAAGAACATTTCAAAACCCTTGAGCCTGGCAGGAACTTTCCTGTAGAACAGGAAGATGTGAAGATTAGAGTGGCAGAGCAACAGCTGGGCATGGAGAGGAGTCGGCCTATAGAGGGAGGTTATGTTTGGATAATACATATGTAAGGTTCTATATGAAGTTGCCCTCTAACAGAAAGAAAAAGATGATGAGCAATCAAACCACCTGATGATGGTTTGGTGGGAGCGATGGAGGAGAGATGAGATGGAGATAAGGGAATGAGAGAGGAAAGGACCCACCTCGCCATCCTCTAGTCAGAGCTGCCACGTGAGTGTTACTTTAAGGTTCCTGGAGAGGACAAGAGAAACCCAGCCATGTCCTTCAAGGTCAGAGAGGGACCTCACACAGGATGTCTCAGGTCAAGGAAAGCAATCACACCAATTCTCTCAGGCGAGAGGCAGTTGTGGATGGAGTTCATCCTCTAGTATCTTTCCTTTTTTACTTTCAGATAAGATAACACAGAGCAAGTGTCTTCTGACAGAAGTGTAATAAGACAAGTCTTAGAACACCTGGTTGTTTCATGAGCTTCAAGGTGTATTTGTGTGATCTGGTGTCTGATTCCCCTTGCCATGGCCTTAAAACAATTTTGCTAGCACTGAAAAAGCAAATGTCACCTGTACCTCAGACTGAACAGCTCTCTGAGTTCTGCAGCCCTCCCACAGTACTGGGTAGAGCAGAGGTGACTTTGTCACAGTGCACAGACTGCAAGGTGGGATGAGCAATGGATACCAGTTTTCCCCATACAAAGATGTGCCCATTAAGAAATTGTTGCACTAAAATCCTGGCATGCAGGAGGCAGCCTTCACACGGAAAAAAATCCAGGAGATGGATGGAGGCAGAAAGAGCACATGGCAAGGGGCAAGAGAAGATGAGGGCCATAAGACGTGTCTTAAAAAGGCTGGTACCTAGACCCATCCCTCCAGCTTCAGTATTTCACATCCATAACTAGACAATCCCAGTGCCACAAGGATGTTGCATCCTCAAATAAGGCAATGTCCTTTATGTCTATTTTTGTGCAGTCTCTTATCTTGCCATTCACATTCATAACACTTTTAAAAACTGTTTAAAAACTTTTCTTGGAAATGTGGCAAAACCACTGCAGAGTGATTTATGGTGGCATTTTCAACTTCAAGAACAAACAAGGTCACACTCTGGCTTGATCTGTAGATTCGAAGAAGAAGTTATGTAAAAACTCCTGCTTCCCATCTAAAACCACACTGTGTAGCTGCAAGCATACTGTAGCCACAAGTATTTGCATTTCTTGGCTCCCTCACTAGTTTGCAAATGACTGTCAAAAAATTAGCTACCTCCATGTGTGCATTTGTGCCCACAACTTGTCTAGGGGTACTTCTAAAGGGTGCAGGAATGTAAAAAGCAAACATCAGTTTTATCTAAAAGAACCCTGTCTAAAAATGCAACATATTTACAAGACAGGGAGCTCCTTCCTAAAAATAATAAATTCAAAAAATGCATATATTTTACTTGGTTCAAGTATAAATAAATGTAATCTGGCTGAGAGCAGTGAATTGCTACCCTTGTGTTTGGAGCCACACTCCTATTTCTGAAAAGGCCAAGTTCCCTGTGTTCTCTCAGCAATCTATTTGCCTAAGCACAGCAACATCTTTAAAATAAAACTTACTTAAGCAGAACCTGACTGCCCCAAAGAAAACTGACTCTTTACATCACGGTTCATTGTTCTTTCATGGTAATAAACCAAAAATTCTGCTATTATTTAATCCTGTATTAGCCCTGTAGCTGTGCCTCCTGCTCTGGATTATTTTGGGTCTAAGACGAGGTTTTCCAGCAGATGGTGCTCCTTCCAGTACAGAACAGAAGGTTTTCAGCAGTCCCCATAGAGGGCCAGGAGCCAATATGTCCTTGCTCTCAACCCTGCTGGCTAAGTGGGACAGCAAAACAGCAAAAACAGAATAGAAAAAACCTGCATCATTAAGGACTCGGCATATTAAGGAGCCGGGAATAAAGGTCTGATTGCCTTCTTCACTACACAGGTAAGAAAGAATTAGTGATCACAGCAGGTCTAACACAGAATGGACCAGCTGCTTTTAACAGAAAATGGGCACTCCTGCAGCACCTTATGACACTTAGAGATGATTGCATAGATGCATTTTCTTGCAAAGACACACTAAACTTCTCTAAATGACTATGTGGCTGTGATTTATTTAAATTAAAGATTGCTTCTGCCTCCAGAGTTCATACCTGGAATAAAACTTATTCCAAAGTTGGGGCTTCCAAGATGTAAGACACTCTTCCAGAGCCAAGTCTAACTGCAGTATTTTGTAACAAACCAGTAAAAGTTCAGGTGAAAAAAACCTCACCCCATTCAATTCCACAAATTTGTAATTTTTTTGTCATCATTTGGAAGACCTTTTACACTGAAAAAGTGTCATGCAACTAGAGCAGAATTTTGTCAAAACCCTTGTCCTATTTTAATGCAGAGTGGGGTTTTGGGTTTGTTTTCCTAGCTAGAGGAGGATTAAGGTAAAATGAACACACAACATGTGTGCCTGCAGTACTTTTTGCTCCTTTTCCTCTCACAAATGATTGCCTGGATTTGTAAAAGCCATTTCTGAGGTTTGGCTTCTGAGGTGTCAAATATTTTCACTCTAAGGGAATAAAGTCCATCATACTTTCTGTGATTCATTGACTGTATATATAGCTGCTAACCTCAAAGAGCAGTTCCCCAGAAGGAAAGAGCCACCTGAAACCCTCAACAGATCAGAAAGTCATAATGTGGCTCCAAATTGTGAAGCTTATTATTTTAGGCTCTAAGAATTGAAGGCTTCATGCCCAACTCTCTCAAAGTATTTTTATTTATTGAGGTTTTCTCTGTAAAATGTCAGTTTACCCACAGGGCACCTCTGGAGCTCTTTCAGAAGCGATGCAGCTTGGAGCACTTCAGAACAGTATTTTTGGGCCCAGATTTCCTGTCCCAAAACCAAACTAAGATCAGTTTGAAAAGCAAATAAGGAAAAAAGCAAATAAGGAAGCTGCTGATTGCTGACTACCTCACCATGGATAAGGCACCACTACTTCACCCAAATACCAAATTATCACTTCCAATCTCACACCAGTGTGCAGAGGAGGGGCAGTGATGTGATTTTGCTCTCTGAAAGGCTGCAACTACTGCATTTGATCTTGAAGCAATTATAAATCCCTGAGCCAGACTATCCCAGACCATGCTCTCTCTCTCTTGCCTGTTCCACTGCTTTTAGTGATGAGTTTCATCGCTTCTGTGTTGAACTTCATGTTATTTTTCCAAACCCACTGACAAAAAACCCTTGTAGTATTACTGCCCACCTGCTGCATTGTTGCTATTATATTTATTTTGAAATAAATAGCTACAGTACATCATCATGTAACAAGCAGATCTCTGCCATTGCTCTGTGCTTTTCACAAGTACCGATGCAGTTCAGGTACTTTCAAGTGAAAGCCTTTCTTGCTCTTTCCATTCCCAGGTGACCAAGAAAGCAAGGTGCTAAATTTCAGATGCCCAGGGAGACCCTCACAACAGCACTACTCCCTCCCCACATTCTCAAGGCATGTCTTTAGCTGAGGCTGCCTTCTTCAAACAAGGAGAGGCCAAGATCAAAGGCAGAGCCTCCTCTCATACCTGCCATCCACAGCCTGATTTCCTTCACATGCTTTTGCTGATACCCTGCAGTTGGTAACCCACCGTAGTTTCTGTAGGAGGTTACCCACAGAAGATCCTGTGGATAAACTCTTACAGAAAACCAAAGCTCAAACCACAACCTATTTCGTCCCCACTTGGCTGCAAAGAGCTCAAGCAACTCTTTATCAGCACAAGTATTGAATAACACTTGCTAGGAAAAGAAAGCAGTGGTGCCAAGGAATCACTGTAGCCCCAGCCTGGCTGTGCCCATGGTATGTCTTCAGGGCCCATCTGTCACAGCATCTTCTGATGGATTGTGTACAGCTGGGTTCTCTCATCTTGAGGGAGCAATAAACACATAAACAGCAATATCCAAGCAAAATGAGGGAGCCACACTTCCCAGAGGGGCATCAGGAAGGTAAGTGTGTATTTCTGGGAGGCAATCTGTAACATCACTCTGAAGAAGAATGTTCTATGGGCCCAGGTCTGCATCTGTGGGAAAGCCTAACACAGCTGATATTTACACTTTGTCATTGGTTTGGAACGACCTTCTCGTGGCCCTGCCTGCGCAGCTGACACACTTACCTCCAGCTGGGTGTTACTCTCAAATTCATGCTGTAAAGCAACTGTGCAACTTTGCTTAAACTTGGCAAGACTTCAGACCAACACTTACCACTCATTTCAGGATGTCTCCAGGCCACTGCAGAACGATTGCCCTTTAGAATCGTTCCATTAGTTTAATATGGAGAATACAATGTGTGTTCCAAAGTCAGACATCCCCTGCACTGTTTTATTTTAGGTTGCTTTGGTCAGCTTACGTTAGCAAGCCTGCAGCGAGGTAAGGCTTGCTAAAGCTCTGAGAAAATATTTACCTTCATCCATGCCATTGAGTATTTCAGTTAAGTCTTCATGTTTGCTGTCATACTGGTGCTCCTTCCACGTTTCACCATTTTCACTTCGAAGTACAATTAGTTCTCTTTCCTTTCCTCTCATTGATCCAAAATGTGGGATTTCCACTATGACAGGGCTAGAGAAAAAGGACTCACATTATTTTTAGCCCTCTATTTCCTTGCTGCCCTTAATTTCCTACAGGTTTTAAGTCCGTAAGAGAACTACGGTCATTTAAAATAATTAACACTGTTATGGTACATTTTCTTTAAAAATTGCCAAAGCTGCACAATCCTTTGTCATTTAAATTATAATTAATAGATAACTTGAAAATATTAATATATAGCTAATTTTTCGTGTAAATCTTCTGAAGTATCTGCCTAACTGGGAAAAAAAATAGTGGCATCTTTTGCTAAGGAGAGTTCTCCTTTTTTATTTATCCCAAGGTGATCCAAAATGATCCAACCTGCCTCCAGCACACAAAGCACCACTGACTTTTATTTGGCACTAGCATAATCAAAATTCACATTTGGCTCAGGGAATTTGAAGGGACAAAGTTCAGAAACAGTCTGGCTATCCAAATGCATGCAGCATCCACTGACTGTAACAGGAACCATGCGTGTGTGTAGATTTTGAATTTCAAACTAAGTCTCAAACTATTCCAAGCTCTCCCTGGCTCTTTGTTGATCCAGCTCCTGTGAAACGCAAGAGAAAGCTGCCCTTTCTGATTCTCATGCCCAGCATCACAGCTGCAACTTCTGCACAGGAAACATCACTGGGGAATCTTTACATCTGGTTAGGATGGATTTCTCTGGGTTGAACAACATCACGACCACATTTATATTAGTTACTGTCAAACATTTTAGGGAGGAGGAAAGGGAATGAGAAGGTGGTTAATAATACAGCTATTGTCACCAGACAGTGTACCTTCAACAGAGAACTGCAAGTGCATTACTGAACAGATTTTATGAACAACCAACAGAAACCACCATTCACTTCATGTGCCATTCCTCAACAAAACAGACACTTTTGCCAAACACTTCACAGGCAGGATATGCGTTTTAAAGAATGCTAAGACAAACTGACTGAAATCACACAGTAAGTGAACATTTATGGATTATGCAGCTTTAAGACATTTAAATAGACAGTATCATTATTTTCCTACAGAGGTTGTAAAGAATTTAACTGCTTTGTAATAACTCCATTAAAAGCAGTGTCGCATGATGGGAGAAGTACGCAGCATTTCCAGGGTACTGTGCACCCGCAAGGTGTTGGGTGCTTTAACCACTCAATTACTTGAGCAAGAAATCGCAACAGCCATCATGAGGGAAAACAAACCAGCTGGAAGTCCAGTTTTCACATTAAATACCAGGGGAGAAGATTTGGTTTATTTTTTTCCCCATGAAAATAGAAAAGTAGTTAAATTAATATATATTTTAGATGGTTTTAGAAACACCTAAACACCTATTACACTAATTTTAAGTACTTTAACAAAAAATAAGAATGTAGCTGCTGTCTCCCATTGTGCACAGCAAGTAAATACCAAAAATTCAAATACATTGCTTAAGATATTTACTCTCTAGTTCAAAAAGAGTACAAACTGAAAACTAATACTATAGTACAATCTTTGCAGGCTAATATTTCAGATACTGTCTCTGTAAATATTTAGAAACCACACAATTTTGTGCATGACATTTAACGAGAATACTCAGTGAGAAGGTATTGAACAGGTTTGGAACACCAAATACTCAGCAATATTTTGCAAACCTAATGCAATAAATTTCACAATATAATTTGGAAGTAACAGTCAAAAACATACAGAAACATTCTTACATGTTTAGACTACACACTGCAGTTCCTTTGGGTAGCACACTTGGCTTTATAAATTTATTTTAACAAGTTGCCTCTTGCAGGTTGAAAAGATTAATATTTCTCCAACCCTGCTGAATGAATTAATTCACACTTTCTTTCTAAATAATATTTCATAAATAATAGACTTCAGATGATAAAATTTTACAAATCTTCTTCCCAAAGCAAACTCACTCAAGGCCTGTAAATACCTTCTCTACCACAGGGTTGAACTTAAAGGACTGTCACTGTGTATTAAAATGTATTTAATGCAGTAGAAACACTTCAAATTTAAAAAATTACAACAGCACAGAAGTTATGAAAGCAGAATGCTGGCAGTGATTTTTACATGCCTATAAGCACAAGGTAGTAGCAGAGCTATATTAAATCAAGCCACTATGATTTTCTTTCAGTGACATAAATCAACTGAAAGTTTTGGAGAACTTAAAAAAAAATAAAAAATGGGAATAACAAAAAATCGGAAACAAAGGAAAAACTGTAGACATTCTGTATCTTTTCCGTACATATCCTACCCAATAAATTTTGTTCCTTGTGGACCAAGCTGCAGGATTCGGCTAACCATGCTCTCACCCTCATTTAGAGGGGGAGGACTTTTAGGAAGATGCAGTTTACTGAATAACATCCATGCAGCAGGAAGAGAAACGAGAAGGGGAAATTAGGAACAAGCTGTCATTCCCGACAGAACCAGCAGTTTACACCAGGGTGCCACTCATGGTAATGAACAAAATTTATAATTAGGTAAAAAAAGGCCACATCATAGTGGATTGTTTCCTCTACTTTAAACTTTAAAAAAAGTAATTTCCTAGCATTTGTACGGCTTGTACTACCACTCTACACCAAGTGCTCTGCCCTCACTCCAAGGATGGAGACAGGCAGCTCCCAGTAACTCCAGAGGGAGCTGTGCACATGTGGCGATCAGAGCTCAATATTTGAATCCTTGTGGAGGTCTTTAGGACACTTCTTTGTGTCAGTGTTGTTTCTCTAAATACTATACAAGCAACAGGGTCAAAACCTGTTCTGGGTTGTAAGTGTGTGACTCGTCCTGTCGTCCAAGGCAGGTTGTATGAGCAGGTAGGGTGGACCTGGCCTTTTCCTGGCTTTCCTTACCTTTGTCTCCATCCTGTAGTCATCAGAGACGCAAAACTTCCCTTAAAATACAAGGGTACTTTCTGGAAGGAATGGCAGGTTGGTATTTTTTTATGTTTCAAGCCTGTGTTACACACTCAGTTCTTGTAGAGTCAATGTTTAACTACTTCTATCCACAGAAAAAAAGGAAATGAAAGATGCAACATGAATGTAAACATTTAAACACATAGAACAACTCACCCTAAAAATTGTGCCCCTGCTGGCCCCATTTCTACCAGTCGACTTGCTAATCCTTCTCCCTCAACCATGGGTGGTGGGCTGGCCAGTTTGTGCCTCTTCACCAAGCGGCAGGTGATGCGGGTCGGTGCCGTACACTTGCGTGGTGGGATGATGATTCTCATTCCATGGTGGCGACTACCCCTCATCGAACCCCCACGTGCATCAACCATAAAACTAACCAGAAAACTGTAGGAAAAAGGAAGCACGTCAATGAAAACAGTCACAAAACAAGCAAAAGATCAGCAAAAACAAGTCAACTGCCTCAGACTTTAAAACATTGTTAGAAAAGTCTTCCCAATCCCAGCTAAGCTAAAAAGAACGTGAAGATTTTTTTTAAACTTATACTTACATGTTATTTATTGCTTATCAAAAGCAGGAATAGCAACACCATGGTGAAATGATCAGGTGCTACTGAGTAATTTGGATTAAAAGTGTGCACAAGTAATGTATCATTAGTGGTTTATTAGGATTTTAAAACAGCCCTCTGTTACTGTTAGCTCTATGGACCACAAACGGGAGAAATTAGCCTCACACGCAGAAAGGAACTAGGCAGTGTAGAAAAAGAAATATAAAAAGTGCTTATTATTTTGGTGATCAGCCTTTAAAATCTCCTCACAGTCTCATTTGCAAACACTCCTGATGGCTGGCAGAGCAAGTGCTGTCACCAAGGGTGACAGTCAGTTCAGGCTACTAAAGGGCTTCCACTGATGGGGAAGGTAAGTGATGACTATTCAAGTACATAACTTCCTTTAGGGCTTTGGCTCCCTGGAGGAAATCATGCCATTACTTCTCTTTGAAGATGACATTCATTAGCAAAAAGACATTAAAGAAAATTCCCATCTGCTAGAGCCACTCCAATGCATAATTTTCAATTTAGCCACAGAAAGGTAAGAAACTATTTGGGAAGTGGTGAATGGTATATTTTATAATAAAATAATCTTTATTAACAAGAGACTAATTAACAATTAATATTAGAACAGTTTTAGGTAGAAGATGCAATATCAATGTTAGTATCAAGAGGGACATGAGTTACCAACTCAGTCATACATTTTGTTTGCTCCTTCTGTATGATATGCAGACACTGACTTAGCTGACACCTCTGCCATGTGGTTTCACTATTTTCAAGGCTGTTGCCAAAACTTCCAGCTCCTAAGAACTAAACCCTTACATGACTAACAGGGTTAGTTCCCTACAGTAAAGTGAACTGAGGGTGTAGCACAATAATCTAGGGGGTTTGTGAATGTTCTCTAAAAAGGCCCCCAAGTGCTCTGAAGTACAAATGGGAATTTGTGTGAGACTATTACATTTGCTTTTGGGATCAGCAGAATATCAAAAGTAGGACTGATGTGCATTGGCAAGGCCTGTAAATAAGCTGCTTCAGAAGTCTGGCCAATGTGGGTGTGAAAAATCTGCATAAAAGCAGAAGCATAATAAAAATTTGGTATTTAGTGGTCTGCAGGAGAGAGGCAAGTGGAGACACAAGCTGTATATATATGAAGTAGGACAGAAACGTTGTCCAACTGAATTTCGGATCAACAAATTACTACATTGCCTTTCTTTAAATTAAAATCCATTAGTCAAGACGGGGAGGTGAAACATCTCTCTGAGATGACCCTAACCCTAATTTATCAAGTCTTGTGCTCCAGACACTTTATAATACTGAAGCATGATATTCACAATAGTTTTCATACAGATAAGTTTTATCCACATCCCACATTTCTCTCCTAAACATACTGTAACGCCAACAAATCACAAATCCAAATGTTGCCACTAGGGTATCCCAGTTCCACGTAAGAGGAATTGTTTCAGTGGGCAACTGGATCTGTGTCAAAACCAATATGCTCGATCTTTACATTATGTCCTCCAAAATATATGATCATCTTAACATTTATGGATTATGAGATCTTAGATGTCTGCAAACTCTGCTGACTGGAAGTTTTCTGTTTGCTAACAGAGGGCTGTCCCAGGCAGAGACGCAGCTCTAGAGAGCCTGGACCTCTGGTTCCCTCTGCTCTCTGAGCACTATTGGCCTGTCAGCACCTTCGTGGTGCTTTTCCTCCCTGTCACTGCTCCATGGGGTAGATGGTGAAAGGCTGATGGCAGGAGGCAGACACCACTGTGGAAGGGCAGGCCAGTGGTGGATCTTCAAAGCTGGCAAGGATCCAGCTTGTGACTAGCTGTGAAGAGAGTTGAAGCCAATCCATTAAAATTTACTATGAAGCAAAGTAAACTATTAAGCAGGGACCCACAGGCCTTGGTCATGAAAGGGAAAATACTGAAAGGAACCTGCCGCAATTGGTGCTTTGGAGGACTTTTCAAAATGTGCATGCAGGGAAGATGGGGCCATTTTACAGTACATGGAAGTGTAGGGGGGGCCTGACTGGAGCATCCCTCGGGGCTGATGCTGCAGCAGCTCCAGGGAGGCACGGTCTGGTCAGTGCACCATGGAGGAGCCTCCTGAGAAGATTGGCAAGGATGGCCTTGGCCTGACGGCTCAGAACAAAGCAATGTTTTGGAGAGCTGCCTGTAATATACACAATTACTGGCCTGTTAAGCCATCTCAGAATTAATACTGAAAAGGAGCTTTTCATCTGATGCAAAAATGCCAAAACTTACACTCGGATAAGATGCCGTCTTCTGTATCCAAACTATTTAACTTACACAAGTATGTAGAAATGAATTGTCAAAAATCTCTAGGCAGCCAAATCTAGTGACTTAAATTAATAATGAAAAAGAGCACTCCATAGAAGTTTCAAAACTAAGTACCTATAAACCTGCAGTCCCTGAGTTAGCAGGTGTGTTTAGGCTGGAGATTTTAAGGTCAGCGCAGCTTTGGCAACCTGGAGCTCAGCACTGCTGCTGCACACTGCTCACAGCCAGGGCAGAGCAGCCTGACATGAGCCTGTGCCCCATGGCAGGAGCCAGCCCCCTCAGCTTTGGGGTATCCATCACACTTGTGTGTGACACAGTGGAGACAAAACCTGTAGCAGATCAGCCTTTATGCTCCCATATAAAGATGACCATTGTCAGCAGCATATTAATGAATTATTTCCTTGTTTAGTTTTCAAATTAGTGATTTACCATTTAAAACAATAACAACGATTTCAAACAGTATTTCATGCACTTTCTATCTAAAATATTAGTAGCTGATGCTTACCTAAATTAATGTTGCACTAATAATGGAAACTACAATATGATCTCTAAAACACAACAATCAGCTAAAGGCTAATGAGCATTTCTACTTGCATTACATGGAAAGGATGAGGATATGAGGATGTGGGAGGATGCACTACAAACATCTACACACACTCTGTGGAAAAAAAGTTTTTAAAAAAAAAGAAAAGAAAATGAGGATTCACAGAAAGCACAGAGTTATCACCTTGAATCATACTGGGGGAGTGGAGAGGAATAGCTGCAAAATAATTTAGAAAGCAAATGGGAAAATTAATGTAAGATAATTAGAGGCAAGCAACAGAAAATATCAATAATAAGTGCAAAGAAAAAGTAACAATCAGAAAAATAACAAAAGCAACATGTTTGAAGGCCAGCTTTAGAAATTATTTGGCTTTTGTTTCATGTATCATGACATACATTATATAAAATATGCTACACACAGGGAAAAAATATCAAAAGAGGAGTGTTCATTTAATTTGTCAGCACAACTCCATAATTTCACTGGAAAATGCAGAAGCACATGGAGAAAAGAAAAACATTTGCAATTTACTTAGGTCAACCAAGAATTTATTGTAACACAACTTCTTTATTGAATTTCCAAAACATGCTCCCCTATGCCACAAAAAACCAGTTCTCGCACTTTATTTTCCTAAGCATAATGTATAAACAGATCTATGGCAGGACACTTGAAAGGAGTATCAGTCCATGCCATTCATCACATTGCTGTCAAAAATAAGCTCTTCTGTGTGTACAGGAGGTTGGAGTAAACTATAATTAATCTGATGCATTCAACCTTGCAGGACTAGATTCAGTATTTCTGAGTTTCTCAATATGGAAGGCAGTGTGACACTCATCTCCTTCTTTCAGATAAGAAACCCCAGGAGTTAAAAAAGGCAACACGAAGAGAGCACACCCACATTTTACTCTGGAAATGTTGCACGAGTAAGCTCACATCTCACATGGGGAACTGAAGGTCATTTTGGGAAGGGTCTCTACCCTTCCAGGGGCCTCAAGATTCACGACGCATTTCAATGTACTGCTTACAGTGGACCCTGTTCAAGATATATGCTGGCAAAACAACTTATCTGAGCTCAAGGAGAAAAACATCAAACATTATCTTGGCTTAAAAAAAGGAAAAACCAGAAGACGTGAGATTACTGCCAACAATTTTTCTTTCTTCCCCTTTCACTGATACGATGCTGGATCCCCACATCCTGCTCCCAGAATTCTCCTTCTGGCTCGGTTAAGAAATGGGAACAAACATTGGTGCTCCTTTCTGGCAGTGGGTAAATGGGTAAAAGAGGGATCCAAGGGAGCAGAGGAGTTCCCAGCACAGCACATCAGGGAGCCCTGGGAGGATGAAGAAGGCAAAGAGCAGTGGGATCAGACTGTGGCCACAGGGCCACCCAGAGCACGAGGACCCCAGCCAGTGTGCCCCTGGCCGTGGGCACAGAAAGAACTGGGGTCAAAGGTGGGGATGAAGCAATGCAAACAAGCAGAAAAGGAGTTGCTTTTCAGAAAAAGACTGATAGAGGAGATGTGAAAAGTCATGATCCTCTGCATATAAGATGTCCTGAGGTACCAGGAAGATTAGAAGGGAACATTGGTTGGTTACCTTTAGGTGAAGATAACAGGGAAAATCAAATAGCATTGTGTAATAATGTGGGGCCACAACTGAAAAGAAAATAAACAGTGAGTGAGGGTTGGGGGATTTTTCCTTAACAAAGGAAGTGAATCATCAGAGCATCATTTCTGATGAACTTTATATGACAGATGAGAAGTGTAATGGGTCAGAAAAGCTAAACCTGCTTGAAGATGGAAGGCAGTGTGATCTGTTTGGAGAGCTACACCTGTTTGGAGTCCCCCAGTTTGCTCCCCTGCTCCAGGTCTGCAAACCTTCCCTTCTGGGCAGCAAAGACCACCTCTGCATTAATGAGGGTCATGTACCAGGGGAGCAGAACTGAAGGAGTTGTTGTGAAAGATCCCAGGTCCACAGAATATAAGTTTTGGAGGGCTGGAACCATTAGTGAGCATACTGAAGACCTAAGGGCAGACAAGTACTGCCCCAGAGGACAGACAGGATGCAAAT
This sequence comes from Pitta sordida, assembly GCA_013390025.1. Taxonomy (NCBI): domain Eukaryota; kingdom Metazoa; phylum Chordata; class Aves; order Passeriformes; family Pittidae; genus Pitta; species Pitta sordida. The sequence goes on along the minus strand of WEKX01015126.1, from coordinate 370,645 downwards.
ATCGGGCCTGAAATCTAGTTGTAACAGGATGAAAACAGAAAATTTTAGGCCAATCAGTCTAACCTCAATTACTAGAAATACTCAGGAATAAATTATTTACCAATCAATCTATAAGGGCCTAAAGGATCAAGATAAGTAATCAAGATATTACACCTTGCTTACCAACAACCCCCAAAATAAAAACAAGCCCTGATGCCAGTGGCAAGAGCAATACAAGTCAAATGAATTTGACTTCCTTCTTTGATGTGTGGAAGTACTGTCTTCAGCACTTCATCAAGTAATCAAGGTACGGTATAGATAAGGTAAACTCACAATCACCAGAGAAGTTACCTCAAAACAGATACCATCAGTGCTTTACTGCTACATGAAAGGGAACTTCAAGTGCAGGTTTCACTGCTCTGTCCTGGGCAGGTACTAAGCTAATGTCTTCATATACAGAGAGGTGGTCTGAAAAGTCTTTAGAAAACAGGATCAGAAATCAGAGCTATCTTGCTAAAACGGAAAAAGGGTCTGGAACCAACAAACTGAAATCCACAGTACCATAAAGGCACACGCAAAGAAGGCACATACACAAGCATGAAACAAAATTAAGCAATCAAAACGCAGAATTTCAGGAAAGAGGCAAGAACTTCTAGAAGATCATAAACATCCATCAGCAAAAACTGCAGTTCCCAAAATGATAATCCTCACTTTTGGATCGCTTGTGTTATCTGCCAGACTGAAGAGGTAGCACAGTCCTGACTTAGAAATAAACTCTCATCAAAGCAGGCAGAGCCAGGGAAGAGCAGCAAGGATGTGCTGAAATGTGGAAAGCACCACGTAGGAGGATCTGGGACATTTTAGTCTAAAAGCCAGGATTACATGTCTTCCCACATAGAAAACAATTGTTAAAGAGACCTATAAGATTCTGTTCTCTGTGACTACTATGGACATGACAAGAAACAGACTTAATCTGCCACAAAGATATGGTGTCTATCAGGGAAAGAAATACTGCACAACAAAAGATAGTGAAGCTGGGGGACTACAGAATCTGTTATTTTTAGTGATTAAGACATTAAATGTATTTCACGAATGTCTTGACTACATTTTATCCTGCAGGAATGCAAAGGGGTGGCTACCAGCTCTCTGAGGTGCTTTGCTGACATATGATTCTGTGATAACAGACTTCAGCTTTTCATACTGCAATTCTCGACATTCTGACCACATACAGTGCTTTACCAGCTCAGGAGCCAAAAATCCACGGTATAGATCTCTTCAGCAGAAGCTGGTGCTGATGTGTATTGTGGGACTGCAGCTCTAAATTTGTGGCATTTGTTGCTGTACTAGAACTGAAATATTTTGGTATGTGCTGCACTCATTTTTATTATAAGAGTGTAATGAGTCACAAAAGGGGGGATATGAAATTTTATGTCCGGACCTCAAAAATTAAACAAGAAGTATTTGCACTAGAAAATCTAATACACAAAGATTCTTTAATTTGTAAATGTCTAAAATATGCACTCAGACATCACTACTACTGCATTTAAATTGAGTCTGTGCGGGACTGTCAAGAGGGACCCAAATTACAATGATGACTCATAAGTAAACAAACAGTACCACTTTTAAAATCAAACCACAGATATTGGAGACAAGGCAGGAGTTTGGAAGTTTTAATAAGATATGAGGTCAAATTAAAGCCCCCCAATTTTTACTCTATGAAAGAACAGAAAGTATAACACTGTATCTCTGATTTCATGTTCCAAATACATATTTTATACAAGTCAAACACAATCAGCTTATGACACTGAAAGCAAAGCATAAGCAACAAAAAGTAAAGAAAAACTTGTAGGATTGCAACGTTTTGGAACTCAGAAATTTAAGTGCAGAAGCAAGTTTTTAGTTCGATATGCAAGAATTTAGATTGACTCCTGTTATGAAGCACACTCCTTGAAGTCAGTGTGGATTTTGCCACTGGCGTCAAGTGGAGCAGGAACAGGTAAGTTATCAGCCATCACAGCAGGCCGTATTCTTCAGTTAACAATACATTTCCACATTTAAAGATAAAGGAAAACTGTTGAGTGACCTACCCAGAATGGATGGGACTGGAAACAAGGTTAACATTGTCCAAGGTGTCTGCAGCCCAGCTATAGTGCCTGAGAGAATCAGAATCAAACTCCCTTTGAAATGTCAGGTGCTTCAAAATAAAATAAAAAAGAACAAGATAAATTAAAATTAAAAATTGGCATTAAAAACACTTGTCTTAAATATAAGCTTGTTAATATAATTCTATTAAATTTAGATATGATCCTTCCCATTTAAGAGTGTTAATATATCTCTGCTGTTAAATTACTGGAAATCCTGCAACATAAACATGGAATACACACACAAACTCAACTTATGTCTCTTTAAACATTCTTTTTGCACACCTTTCACACTTCTTTCAGTTTCAACTATGTATCTCTCCAGCCTTTACTTACACGTCAGGTTAAAAGGACTGAAAAAAATATTACCATTTGTTCTGCAATCATACACCATGTAGACAGGCAGTATAATATTCCCCCTCAGAAGATGCCATTGGATAGATCCTTATTCAAACAGAACCTGTGAATAACTTCGCTGGGAGTTTCACTGACACTGTGAATGCAGGAGCGAGTTCCCAGTGGGAGGGAGGGGGTCAGTTTGTCTTTATACACGAACCACCAACATGAGCACTGTTTTCTGGAGTGCCTCTGTCCCTTCTCATCTCTACAAAAATAGCTTTAACCCTGTGAAGCACTGGCATACTGCTGCTATAATTAACTATCCCATTTGACAGACACAGAAGTGTAATTCATTTCTGGCTGCTGCCCACAGACACACACATGCACAATGTATCCTGTGCCCCACAACATGCTCTCACTTTAAATCCTCTTACTATGCAGCAAAGCCATTCTAGCAAAATACTCTTTTTTTTCCTTTGTTTCTTTTGTCGTGGGAAATCAAATGAATTAAACCCTCTTTGCTCCCATTTCCAGGGTGAAGTGAAAGCTTCTCCCCAATTTAAGAAGCATCATCAGAAGTCACATAAATAAAACTAAGTCAAGGAGCTGTCATGCAACACACACAACCTTCACCCAAGATGGTGCTAAAGATGTCAGTGTTTCCTCTAAGTAGGCTGTTCGCTGCTTCGAGGCAAATGCATCCAGAGAGATCAGACCCTGTTTAGACTAAAACCTCATGGGCTGTTTTCAAATCAAATCAGTGGGTTCAAGTCAAACCTGAGCCGAGCACACACGTGTACACAGAAAGGAAGCTTTATTATTTCCACCTGTTTTTTTACATGCTGACACATAGTGGTAGTGGAAATTAATTATTTTTAATAGAAACAGCAGCATTAGTAGTAAATCTGGCAAAAGTCAGTCATAAACACACAAAAATATTTCCACAAGATATTCAGGCAGATAGTGTTGTGCTGTGGGCCAGAATGTGCAATCCTCCCATCACTCCGGGGTTTCTAAAAAAACTTCTCTCTTTAGCCATTTCTTTTATTAAAATAAGTACCCCAGGTTTCCTTCCAAAAAACATCCAGACTATAATTTACTGCCAATCAATAGAAATCTTTGCAGGGTACAACTTTCCTCTGTCATCCGTCTAACCCTGGGTTGGATGCCTCTTCCTCTGGATTTCATTTATTTAATAATTTCAAAATAGCATTTCCATTAAGGATCTTTTATTAAACTTAGTGATGTAACACATGTACTTGAGGCCTGATGGTTCAAACACAGAGAACAATAATAAAGAGCAAATTTGCACATGCTAAACACCAAAGCACACCACCAGACATAAAAGATAAAATGAATGCTGTTAAAACAATGACAATTAAGCAACTGAGATGGGTTTAATTAGTGCCATTAAAAAATGTATCACAATTCATTTTAATGAAGACAGGTTTCCAACTCCTTCCAATGGGACACCAGGGATTCTCCTACATTTCCTGAAGAGTCCACAGTTTAGGCAGAAAGGCCATTGCTGTGGATCTCTGCTATTCCAAGTGATTTGCAAGAGCTCGTACTGAGCACATTATTACTTTTGATACCCAACAGTGTAAGATTCAGACAGCTTGTCTCAGAAATTGTAAAAACTTAGAGGAGCAAAATCAAATTTATCACTTTGCTCGGTGACAAACTTTATCATCAAAACAAGGACAAACCAAAATAATCACAAGAAATGTGCCAATTTGGTGTTTGTTGAAATGCCAGCTCAGGTGTAACAGTGTCACTGCACTGAGGCCCAGGCATGCACCAGGACATCAACAAATAAACGTGGGGGCAGGTTTCCTGTAACAGATGACGACTGCTAATGTTCCTTTATCAGTGTGATATAGAAAACTAAACATTGGGTCATACAAATTCCAAGGAGATGTCACTACTGCAAAGCAACATGTGCCAGAGAGAGGAGCTCACCAGTCACCACTGTGCTGCAGGTTTGCCTACACAGGTACGTAGGGTTCCTTGGTCTGGTTCTCTGTCCTGAGACACCAGGTCCAGACACCAGGTGACTATTTTTTTAAAGCATTCCTCTCTGACCAAGTGCACTCAAACAGATCTTTTGGACATATTCAGAGTGAGCAAAAGCCCAAAGCCTCCAGCCAATAATTTTGGCAGAGGAACAGAGTAGGAAAAGCTAATAGCAGGACACATACATCTTACACACAGCACACATCTGTGGATCTCATTTTTTCAGACTATTGAGGTGCTGGATTTTCCAGGTGCTGGATTTTCCAGGCAGGCAAAAAAATCTTCCCGTCTACGTTGCAATATAAGTAGTCCAGAAGGTGGTATGTTGTCAATGACAGCAAAACACAGGACTCATCCTGTGTTGGGTCAGGTCCCAGTGTTGCCTCCCTGGACCCAGGGAGAGTAACTATGCATTGCTAAAGGGTGTGGCAGCCTTAAATGCAAATGCATGTATAAAAATACTGATGGTTCTGCTGGCAAGGATCCTGCTGGTTGCATAACTGAATATCCAGGCTGTGTAATATCAAAGTTCAGCAAACAGAAGAATTTATGCTTCCTCCCAGACAAATTTATCTGGACTGAAATGATTCAGCAAGCTGCTATTTAATGGACAGCCCAAGTCATCCTGCCTTCGGCTGATTAAATTCAGAGGTTGATGTAAATTATTCCATGGAGAAAGTCACTTGGATTTGGGCTGAGTTGCTGTGTCCAAGGTAACGCACTAGGACACAGAAATGTTAACTTTGCTCCAGCCAGGTTATGAGGTACAGTGTAGCCTGGATTCAAATGTCCCCATTGAACAGGGTCAGCAACAAAGCACTAAATGCAAACAATGGAGAATATTGTGACTTCTAAGGTTTTATGAGAAACTCTTCTTTAATACTCAATGCCTTATGCTGGCAGTGAGATTGAGTAAAGAATAGTTTCAAGTCTTCCTTATTTGACTCTTAGACCCCCAGTGACCCTGAGGAGAGGCAGCTGTGGGATCTTCTATTTCACTCTGACCGAGAGGATGACAAATGATCCTTACTCTTTTACATACTGATATGTCTGATAAAATTATTTCCCATTATTCTGAGACTTTGCTGTTGCCATGAATTCCAGGCAGATCTGAGCTGTACAAAAGGAGAGGAAACGGCATATGCAGATGGACAACGGATCACTCTGCTTCAAAGAAGAGTGATTCCCAAAATAGTCTTAATTCCTCTCAGTTTCCAGATGGAATTTTAGGATATTGGTTTCAACCCACAGTGATCTTTGTTCCTGTGAATTCCACTGGCAGAACACAAACCGGTGATTTTTCTCTCTCCTTTCTGCTGCCATAGCAGAGATTATTTAGAAGCCCCATAATGTATACAAGGAGAGGAGAAGGAGAGGCAGGGGTATCCTCCCTGGGGCACTCCTCTTGCTTCAGCCAAAATGCTGTAAAGTTAGGGCTGGGCTGAAGAACACAAATTCCACAGGATGAATATACTTTTGTCAGGACATTGAGGTTTGCAGAAGGCATAGCAGAAATTTTTAGCTGGGTTCCCTTTCCTATGAAGGTAGTTTACTATTTTTATCTTGTTTGTTTTTCAGAGAATCATGGCTTTACTGACCCCTCAAGACAGAACTGATATTTTTTTTCCACTGCAACTTTTACCATTCCTGATCCCTCTGTTGGACATGAGATACTGAAGTTTATCTAGAGTATTAAGACTAGAATAACATTCACAGTTAGACTCCAGCACGGTTTCATCTTACAAGACAAATTTGGACCAGTGCTGAACTGCAATAACTGCACAATCACTGCTGGACAAAAATTGGAATCACAAAACCATGGCGATTATGAATGCAATGAAAACAGCCTACACTTCTGCTCAGCACCAGTACTACAAGGTTTTCAGAAGTGTTGCTTTCTCAGCTCAAGAGCCAGCATTGTAAGCAATCCTCCAGAAAGCAGAGAGGTCCATGACAACTACTGGAGAATATGAAGTTTACCCTAAAGTACAACTTCTGTACTTAGTGTGGCATCACTGCAACACTTCCACATACAGAGAAGCAATTTTTATTTTTGTCATGGAGTTTTGGTAACACAAAACAGGTGCACATTTCCAACATAATGCTAGTTTTAAGTCTCATTATGTGGTCAAATGCACCCTAGCTGCTAAAGCCATGTTTCTACTTTCATGGTAATCACAAAAATGGCCAGAACCACAAAACAATGCGGTATGTCCTCAAACTGAAGAGTCTTCCTCTCCTCTGAAATTTCCATCATATCAAGAACACCTAGTGAAATCTTAAGATTAGTAGGCATCAGAGGAACTTCAGGTTCTCAGCCCTGACATATAAATTTTTGTCCCAGTGGCAGTAGCTGCAGATTTTGTTTTTTTACTTCAAACCAAACGAAATCACAAAATCACTGCTATACAAGCTTTAGAAACTCTAGCTGTGTGTTGCAAATAAGGGCATTGGAGGTTTACAGCATTTCACTTGAAAGTAACAATCTAATAATAAACATTCTGTTGCTAAAGACAGCATCCAATTTCTGCCGTTCTCATAATGCTACCAAAACTGCTCATAAACTCTGCAGTAAACCTGGGTAAAGTACAGTACACTAGAATTTACAGACTAATACAATCAAGGTTTAAAATGCACAAACCCTGCTCTGTGAAACTTTTCCCTCATGAAGATATCCTCTGAGATCAATAACACTCCAGTGGAGCAATACTCCTCTATGAAAACAGGAGCAGACAACCTCAGTTCCACTGCAATCCACCTTATGGTCTTCCAGGAGATAAACAACAGTTCTACTCCACAGTCGTTCCATCATTCCCAAGTAAAGATTTTTATGTGAATTTTTATTCAGCTTCCTAGCAGAACCTCTGGCTTCTGTGTAACAAGAAACTCCTGAGTAACTCCGTTAAGTTTGAAAATCTGAAGCAAGTCTATCAGGGGGAATGCTGAGGAACTCAAAAAGCAAGCATACAGTACTCCAGCATTCCCAGCATTAGCTTTTGGGAAGACTTTCTCAGACTACAATCAGGTCAAAAGATTCTCCTTTTGTTGCATTAGTCATTGGACAAGTGTTTGGAAGATGCATAAACGGGCCAGTGTATAAGAGCTTCATGTTTGCAAGGACCAATTCTTCCCAAGGGTGGAAAAACAAGGACAGCAGTTGGAGTCACCTCCACGCAGACAGAACAGGCAAAAGTAATTCCCAGTCTACACAGTACAAAGGTTGCTTAGTGTAAAACACGTTGCTCCCAGCTTATCAAAGCACTCTAAAGATACACATAACATTAGGTCACAGATGCTCCCATTGACCTCAGTGAACAACCAACCCCAGACACTCAGATACGTAACCGGTCCCTTGAAGACTTCTGGTTTTGGAATCCATCAACTGTCCCTTGCAGGATCAAAACCACAGGGTGGTAATAACCCCACAATTTCTTTCTCACAGCTCCTCTGTCTCCCCTTTCAATAGCTAAGAGAGTAGTGACAGTCTGTGGAGGTGCATCCGAGGGCTCCACACTGATGCCCTGTAAATATGAGGCACAACTATCTGGTGGCAGAGACACGGCACATACCTGGTCCTTTGCTGGTACCAGCAGCTCTTCAATCATCATGCTGTCTCGGGCATAAGAACTTCTGTTCAGTGTGTAGGACCTATCCGAACTGAAGGAGCGGAGGCTGTTGTATTTACCATTTATCATAGAAAGTGCAGGTGACAATGAGATGAACAGAAAATAAAAATAAAAAAAATTAATACATGCAACTTCCAGGGATAGCACAAGAGGGCAAAATATACATAATCTGAAATAAATACAAGGAGGAAAATGGAATAAGAAGTATTTGACTATAGTTAAATATTCCTTTCCCTACAATATACATAAGCAAAATCTCAGCAGATGTTTACTGCTTTGGCAGTAATGATGTGGCTTTAGAATAAATCTAGAAAAGTGTAGTCAAGTATTTAGATGAACTTTGATAAATATCTTCATGCCCTAATCTTGGAAGGAGACCCATGAGGCAGGTCCCAGGGGAGCTGTGGGTAGGTTACAGCCCATAAAGCTCAGGTTGCTGAAGCAGGTTTAACTAAGAGCAAGTTTTATGTGTTGTCATTCTGTTTGCGGCTGAACCACTTTTAACATTGTTATAAACGTCCTAGTTATTCTTTTAGTTAGAAAGAAAAGGATAATAATTTTGAAAAGAAAGAAGAAAGAAATTTGCTGATGATTAAATATAGATTCTGATGCTTTGGGAATTACTTTGTGCTTATTAAACTATTTAGAAATAACCATGATCACTCTGAATGTGTTGCAATTAAATCAACGTAGGAGTGTGTTACATTTAACCCTGGAAGGTACATTATGGTATGTGCTAAAAACATGCTGCAGGCCTAGACATGCTTGCTACGTGACAAAAAAATAAAGTAGTAAAAAACGTGAATTAATACAAAGCAACATCCAACAACATATTACACTTTTGAACTAGCAACACTTTCCAGACCCAAAACTCTACAATGTGTTTCATGCATTTAGTAGTTGGTAATTGAATTTTTCTAGTCCCTTAGCACACGTTCCTCCTTGTGCTGGAAGCAGAACTGGGATCTTAATTACACATTGTAGGCATATGTTAAGCAGACTTTTACATGATAAAGGGCATAAAGAAATTAAATTATATTTGTTACAACAGAGGGATATTCTCTAAAACTAAACCCATCCCACCCACCCCCAGCTCCCAAAAATTAAAGCATGTCACTTTCCAGTGTTGAATAAAATGAGGATAAGCAATGGCAGCAGCAGAAAGATGAAAAAGATGTGACACGATGCCATGCCTTCTTACCTGACTTTTGGACTAAAGCAATTTACAGTGGAAAAGAAACAGGAGAAATAGAAAGCAAAGAATCAGACAGGAAAAGCAAGATGTTATGGCTGGATGGCTTATATACTTAATGTGTTCATTTCTTAATGTTACACTCAGAATCAGCAGTAAGATACATCCACAGAATACTTTTTTTGCTATGTGAAATACTTGGCAGGAAAACCACTGTACTTGTCTCCTCTGAGCATAACATGTGCGATGCAAAAAATGAGCTACGCAGCAACAAATAGTAATGGCACTGCTAAAACCAGAAGCATGGGAATATGTATTACATTTCCCTCAAAGAAAAGGTAATGTGGGGTTGAACCCTCGGATCTACCTAACAGATCCTGACTGCGGAATTCTGCCGTCCCACCTGCACAGGGGGCACTCAGACCTGTGCGGGAAGAGAGCTGCTTCAGCACTGGCCACATCTGATGGTGCTGTGTGATGACCTTGCTCACACCAGCTTCTCTTTAAAAGCAGCACGTCAGCTTTGTTAATTCAATTTACAACGACACAAGATCCTTCCTCCAGATTTGTTTAGATGGTTTTCTAGCTAATGGACTATTTAAATGCATTTTGGCATTTCTCATGAATGTATTATAACATAAATACTTATTACCTTCCCTAAAAATCATAAGTCAAGCAAAACATGACTGGGGACTACTAAAGAGCAAATTTGCACTGCACGCTTGCATTTCTAATGTGACCATAACAAACAAGACTGAAGGGTAGACATCTAAGCTTTACCTTACGGGAGTTGCCATTTGCTGTTTGACAATGAACTTACTTTTTAAAACAGATCTTTAAACTACAGCATAGGAAAAAGTCCTCAGGGCTCCAGCTTATGAGGTTTAATTATTAGCTTCAGCACAATTCAATTGTCAGTAACTACACTGCAAATCCAACTATGGAAGTAATATCTGCTGATACAGTTTTAATTGTTTTGAGCAACACACACTGCAGGCTTTAGCAACATTCAGAAATGAAATCTAAAACACCTGAATTGGAATTAACATTAGTCAGACATTATATAAAGTTTACAATGTTTTATCAGTTCACAGAAACTTTGGGCTGTTTTTTGACACATAATCCATTCCCTGACAAATCAAACCCTGCAACAGATTTAGGGTAAACCTGCTTTTTTGTTTGATTTGGGGTTTTTTTTGGGGGGTGTGCATTTTTCTTTAATATTGTGTCTCTCAGTTGGATTACTCGCTAGCACCTTTAAAGAAATAAAAGCACCAAAATAGCAAAATGATTGTCATTCAGTTTTTCTGGTATGCTTCATCGAAACTAGCCCATTAAGGAATTCTCTAAGGTGAGTATCAGTCTGACGAGCAGTAGTTAAAAGGAGCCTAGTTTTGCTGGCTACTCTGGATCAGTTTCTAGGCCAGTTGCACACTCTTACCAAAGAGGTGCCTTGAGATGTTTAGAACACAAGCAAACACCAGAAAAAGTGAATAGTTAGGTTTCCTGTATCATTGCCATAAGAAGCCAACATGAATAAAGAATATGAAGTAAAACTGCAATGAATATATGCTTTAAAAGAAGTACAGCCCCTCTACTTCATTTCAAAATAGACTCCAGCGTTGTGTGAAAGAGCACGCTCGGTTTGTAGAAACTTGTAGCTGTGGTGACACGCGAACACGAGAAACAGCAAATGCAATACCTGGCGGAGCGCGCTCCCAGGCTGAAGCCCATATATCCTTCAGCAGGCAGAGAGTCATCTCCCAGCTCCTTCAGATCCTGGGGTCCGAGGTATTTGTCCGTATCGCCTGTCATTGCATCCTCACCTGCCAGCACAGAAGCCAGGCTGAAATCAGAAGCTACAAGTATTGTAAATGTTTGTGTGCTTAGCAAGTTAAACGCCCTTCTCTGCTCGCCAATAAGGAATCAATCCAGTCACCCCCACTTTCCCTAAGGCTCTTTCCACGTAGTATGTTAATTATCCACCCTCTGAATGGGGCTGAGAAAATAATTTTATTGGGGGGTAAACGAAAGAGGCAAAACTCCACCTTGACGTAAACCCAATAAAGTTATACGAGGGATGACTTTTGCCCAATCGTTTCAGCAAGCTAAAGGGTTCGTCTGTACTTCACATCGTTGCACCTACTTTTGCTTTCCTTCTAAACAAACAAAAAAACCCCAGAAAGCCCGAGCTGACAGAGTAGAGTTAGAGCATTCCACGTGGGGAAAAAAACTCCCAACAACGAACAAACCAATAAAAGACCCCAAACCAACCCCTGGCTATGATACAGCCTGTTTGCCTACCAGGACTGAAAAGTGCATCAAGCTTGAATGGAGGTTGAGTGAAGGAAGAGGCCCAGGTATTTTTTTTCCAGCTTTTGGAAGTTTGAATGTAAGAGGGGGATTTTTGTTATCAATTTTTTTTTTTTTTTTTAAATGAACTGCTTCCCGCTCCCAGGTTGATTTTCTGCGGCTCAGCGCTTGCTGCAGCCGGTTCCCCGCCCCTGCCGCCGGGGGCGAGGCCGATGCTGCCCATCCCCGCGGAGCGGAACAAAGCCGGGCCCGCGGAGCCGCGGAGTCGCCGGGAGCGTGTGGGACACGGCCATCCATCCGCAGGGAAAGAGGTTGTTGGTAGTTGGTTCAGAAAAAAAAAATCCCAAGAGGGAGGAAAGTTAAACCTTGGGAGGGGCGGGCAGGCTCCGCAAAGGGTTAACGGAGCAGCTGCCCGGCGGGGAGCATTTGCATGCCATTACATCATGCAAACCTACATTCCTGCATTGACAGAGCAAGTCCAAAATATGCCTTTTGCGGTTGTTGGATATTTTTTTCGCCCCCTGTTCCCTCAAGAGCACAGAGCAGAGAGCGCTGCCTGTAAACTCATCGCTTGCCGACATTCACTCTCCTTTGTTGCGAACGCGTTTTAGGTGTGTAAAAGTTGCACACGAGAGAACTTTAACAGCGCATTCCCGAAGGTAAGTGACTCCCAAACCCAGACTCACGTTTCCCGCTTCCATTCAAGGAGTTTAGACTAGTTTCCATTCACTAAACTCAGGAAACCACAGGCGAGCTCTGGTTTTAAGCTAACAATCAAGTCTAAAAATACCCCTTCAGCTACTGCTTTGCAAACGGCAAACAAACAGACCAACTTTCTCCTCCAGCCCAGCAACCACCAGTATTTTAAGTAACAGTTTAAAAACTAAAATGTTCATAACACACCAGAAAGCATTCAAAAACCCGAAACAGAAACATCATACATGAAGTGAAACTTTAAAAGGTCTTACTGTTTTGGAAAGCCATTTTCACCAGTCTGGTCTATAAGATTTTTTTCCCTGGTGTTTCCAAGAATTCCTATTAGTCCTATTAGTCCTTAAGCAGTGATTTAGACTTAATCTCCAAACCAGCACAAGCAAACTAATCCCTGTGGGTCATATTCGCTTTCCACACAACCACTGAGATCTTCTTAACATCTTGATCTCTTCGTATGTATTTTAGGACATGTGCATCTTTGTCCTCTCAACTCAGATTAAAGTTCTTTGCAAATATGAAACAAAACGAAAAATAGTAATTACTACAGTTAAAAAAAAATAAAAATCCCCTTTTAATCACTCTGCAGACATCCCTTTAAAGCTTCTGCTGATTGGATTACAGCCTCCCTTGGCAAGCCTCTTGAATGGTGACATAAATGCAGGCACTCCGGTTATTTGTATGTAAATAGGGGTGCTGCGAGGGTGTAGTTTTTCTGTAACTTGACGCCGGGGCTGAGCAGGGAGCGCAGGGAAGGGCGCTGCCTCCGCCCGCCCTCCCCGGGCCTCCCCCGCACTCCCCGCCCGCCCTCCAGTGCGGGCTGCTCGAGTCCAGGGACAAAACCCAGGAGCCTGAGAACAACGGACTGGGAGGCGAGCAAGGGCCCAGGGAGGGCGAGAGATCGGAGCAACTTTGGGCGACTACGAACTCGCCCAGGAAATTTTTGGAAACTTCTGCCTTTACAACACCTGAGGACAAGCGCTGCGCCGCTGTTAGGAATAGAGAGGGAATTTTCTTTAGGAGCATCTTTTGTCAAAGGCAAAGTGGAGAATGATAAAAAAAAAATATTCCAGTTGAGCTGCAAAATATGTGAGATGTTATCCTGCTCTGCAGCTAATCCAGCCGGAGCAGGATTACTCTGATGAAATGCTCTCATCAAAGGAAAAGCTGCATCTAGGAGTGGTAATTTCAAAGAATTCCAGACATTGTTTCGTGATCGTGGGAGGCTGGAGCAAAATGGGTGGTGCACGTTTCAGCAATCCCACTCTGTTTAATTAGGTGCCACAGCCTAATCCTCTGCCCTTCAGGTAACAGTGAGCGGAATGTTTGCTCACAGCACAGGGTATTCCTGCAGAGAGAGGTCCCACGGAAAAGTGCAGACAAAACTCATCTCTGAGCACAAGCAATAGAGAAATGCTCGAAAGTAAGGCACAGATGGAAAACCACCCAAGAACACCGCGCTGCTTTGCTGCAGTTGCCATCCTTCCCTTCATAAGATGTTACATCAGTAATTACTACAGTTCCAGGGAGGTGATGGAATCACCGTCCCTGGAGATGTTTAAAAGTAGGCTCGATGAGGCACTGAGTGATATGGTTGAGATGATGGGTGATAGGTAATAGGTCGGACTTGATGATCTCAAAGGTCTTTTCCAACCTTGTTAATTCTGTGATTCTGTGAAAGATCACGGCCCTGCTGACAGTGGATAAACACAGCTACCACCAGTGTAGGAAACAGCTCAAAATCCAGGAAAGAAAGTGGTACTAGGCCAAAGCAAGAGCCCATCAATTCTAGTGTACTCTTTCCTCTGGCAGGAGCCACATTTCACAGAAGAATATAGGAATATAAACCAGTGGAAATCCTCCAGGACATTTTTCTTGCTGGCAGTGGTTTTATTTTCTAAACATAAAAGAGGTTTGTATAGTCATGAACAAGTGGGAGTTTTCCCTTTTTAAATTCTTTCAGTTACATTCTGATCTTGTCTACACCGTTTCGTGTTCCCTGCACCTAAGACATGTGTAAGGAGTCGTAAAAGTCAATCAGTTGTCGTAGGAGTAGCAGCCCTTTTGAGCTGGATCTGCCTCTTGCTGTTTGCACGGATGGCCCCTATTCTTAGACTTCTGGAGAGGCAGCAAGGGTAACGGCTCGCTTTGCCATCCATTATTTTATATGTTGTTTTTGTTTGTTTGTTTGTTTGTTTTATCCCTCATGCAGTTTGTTTGTTTTTATTTGGGGCGGGGATTGAGAGTTCTACTGTTTTCACTCTTTTCTCCTCAAGAAGCTTTTCCATACCTCTCATCATCTTTCTCATCTTATCCCAAGTTTTCCCTATTTTAATGGTCCCTCAGCATGCCTCCTACAGCTGGGAATTGCAGGAGTGCAGGACAGGTTCTGATCGTGTGGCTTGGGAAAAATCCCAAACAAAATTTAATCATAGTCTGGGATCCACATGGGCATTTGTCATTGGCTTTGCTAAAGATACCAGAAGATTTTGCCACTCCCTCATCACAACCTGTCCAGAGCTGTCTGATTGCAGAAGAGGTACAGCCACCGGGAAGAGCAGGACATTTCAAGTTGCATCCAAGGTTTTGGTTTCACAAAAGTATGGGGAAAAGCCAATACCAAACCTCTGAAACTTTTATGAACTCATGAAATTTTATGGAGCTAAAGAAACTCTGAAAACTCCAAGCTTAAACACATAATAAATCTACCCCTCCTAAAATTACCAGTAACAAGATTTTCATACATGAGGATGTCCTGACCTGTCTTAAATGCATTTAAACTGCAGTATTTTAGCACCTACTCAGGGATCAGGCAGTGTGCATTCACGCTCTGCTAGGACATCTGCTTAATCTTCCGAGGACTGATTAGCATGATACTTATTCCTACTGAGAGAAGAATCTCCATTAAATGGGTTTAAAACAGTGTCCTGATTTACACCCAAAAGTTCTACTGAAGACCAAATAAAAAAACCTAAAAGCTCCACAATAACTTTTTCTTGACAATGACTGTCTAAATTCTCAACACCTAATCGGGTTTTCGGATTGGATTTTTCTTGCCCTTCACTGCTCACACAGTCTCGCTCCTCTTTGTGTCTGCTTCCATCGCTTGCTGTCCCTTTGCCTCTGGGACAGCAGCAGCAGCTTTAGGGAGGGCTGTTGTGACAGAGCTCTTCCCTGGGTTGTGGCAATCACAGCAGGGCTCCAGCTTCCTCCAGGAGATTAAAGCTCTTGCAACCACCCAGAGGGATGCTAAGAGGCTGAGCAAGCACTGCAGAGGAGGAGATTCCTTCCAGGCCTCCCGCGGACAACCGGAGCTAAACTTTAGCACGGCTGATCCTGGCTCCTCACCAGCCCCGTGGCCACGGGCACATCGCTGGGACTCCCAGCTGCACAGGGTGCAAGCTCACATCTGTGAGGAAAGTCCCAGATCTTCCAGTCTCAGGTTTCACGTTTATAAGATTTGGAGTCTCTCAGAAAATAAAAGCATAGCATATGTTCAGTGTGCACTGAAATTGCACTATATGCTTCTACAAACTTTGTGCTACATATTAAGATGAGCCATCATTTTCCCCCCACAAAATCATGTTCACATGTTTAAAAAAAAACACTATTTCTTTTCTTGCGGTGTAGCACTTTCCCAGCACTTAACCTCATTTGGGCAGATTTGCCAAAGTAGTCTAGGAAAAAGAATAAAAGATCTCTCCTCTCAACCAGTTTGACTCCAAACCAAACTGTCCTCAGCAGGGAAGAGAAATTACACAATTCCCATGTAAATACTTATTTAGTGGGCACAGCAAGACATAAAACACAAGGAAACAGTTTCCTGGCATTTGTCTCTGAGCTCTGAGTCTCTATTTTCCAAGTCTTCAATTTCTCTTACGAGAGAAACCTTGAGGGTTGTGACACATTGAGAAGCCATTCAACAAGTTTCTCTCACTGAAGAGTTTTGGCTGATGACATGAACACTGGCCAACCAAGGGAGAGCTTGGATTTTTTTGCTAAATTTGCCTCTCACTCACTTGGAAATCAGCTCCCTGGCTATGAGATTTGTCAGAGTGCCCTACCATCTTGAACATATTTATTTCGACTGGTGTAAGTGGATGCATTGTATACAAATACCCTATCAACACTGAGGAGTCATGGGGATGGGTGTCAATGTATTGTCTTTACAGATATGCAAGTCAAAAAAAAAAGAGACAGGCCAGTGGTTATTAAATCCAAGCCTATAATTCATTACATGCCTTGCACACTGGAATGCTTCAGCACAGATTAATAAAATGCTTGTTATCTGATTTGAGAGCTCCATTTCATTGTTAGGTTTACAAAAGACCCTGTTATCACAGAATCACAGAATGGCCTGGGTTAGAATGGACCTCAAAGATGATCTCATTCCAACTCTGCTGCCAAGGTGCATGGACACCTTCCATTAGACCAGCTCAAAGCCACATCCAACCTGCCCTCAAACATTTCCAAGGATGGGCCATCCACAGCTTCACTGGGATACCTGTTCCAGTGCCTCACCACCCTCACACAGTGAAGGATTTCTTCCTACTACTGAATCTTAACCTATCCTCTCTCTCAGTTTACAGCCATTCCCCCTTGTCCTGTCCCTACACGTCCTTTTTAAAAGTCCCTCTCCAGCTTTTTGGTATGTCCTGTTTAGGTACTGGGAATTGCTCTAAGGTCTCCCTGTAACTTTCTCTTCTCCAGGATGAACAACCCCAACTCCCTCAGCCTGGCTTCATAGGGTAGGTTCTCCAGTCCCCTGATCATCTTTGTGGCCTCCTCTGGACTTGGTCCATGTTCTGCTCATGTTGGGAACCCAGAGCTAAATCCAGCACTTCAGGTGGGGTCTCATGAGAGCAGAAGGGGAGAATCCCCTCCCTTGACCCGCTGGCAACCCTGCTTTTGATGCAGCCCAGGACATGGTTGGTTTCTGGGCTGCAAGTGCACATGGCTGTGCCATGTTGAGCTTCTCCTTCACCAACATCTCCACGCTTTCTCCTCAGGGCCACTCTCAATCGATTCTCTGCCAAGCCTGCAGAGAAATCTCTACTTGGGATTTCCCTGATCTAGTCACAGAACCTTCACTCCTGTACTCAGCACTGGTTAAGCTGCTTCTTGAGTACTGTGTCCAGCTCTGTCCAGTTCTGGGCCCCTCAGTTTAGGCAAGATGTTGAACTGCTCAAGAGGGTCCAGAGAAGGGCAATGAGGATGGTGAAGGGACTGGAGCACAAGCCCTATGAAGAGCAGCTGAGGGAGCTGGGGTTGTTTAGCCAGGAGAAGAGGAAGCTCAGGGGAGACCTTATCGCTCTCTACAACTCCCTGAAAGGAGGTTGTAGCCAGGTGGGGGTCAGTCTCTTCTCCAGGCAACGAGTGACAGAACAAGAGGAAACAATCTCAAGCTGCACCAGGGGAAGTTTAAGCTGGATGTTCGGAAGAAATTCGTCACAGAAAGAATGATTGGGCACTGGAATGGGCTGCCTAGGGAGGTGGTAGAGTCACTGTCCCTGAAGTTTTTAAGAAGAAACTGGATGTGGCACTTACTGCCATGGTTTAGTTGATGAGATGGTGTTAGGTAATAGGTTGGACTTGATGATCTCAAGGCCTTTTCCAACCTAGTTAGTTCTGCGAGATTATCTATCTACCTACCTACCTATCTCTCTCTCTCTGTCTCTCAAACAGTCTCTTAGGTCCCCTAACAACAACATGGGTGCAGAATACAGTCTCTGGGTAAGGAATTGTTTGTATTACCTGCATTTTTAGTTCTTGGTTTGGTTTTTATTAGACTGAGAGTTAGTGACTAGAAAAACCTTCCACAGATTTAGCCTTAGAAATGGTCCTGTACATTAAAAGACACGATTTACACCTTTGGTTCCAACACTCAAATGCCATTTAGGGGTGTTTCTCTCCTATATTTCGCTGCATGCTGTGCAGTGGGACACAGCAAGAGTTACTGCTCTGTTAACTAACACTGTTATGCACCAGTGTTCCTGTCAGTTAAAACAATAGAGAATTTTGAGCAGGACAATAGCCTAAGAGAGCTATTTGGAAAACACAGGTGTACAGTGAGAACACTACCCATTTGGAACTGCAGCAATGCGAGCACGATGACAGACTGCAAACAAACCAAAAGCCTCAATGCATGAATTAAACAAGAGCTGCACACAAAGGACTTAGTTAAATATCTTTTACTCTTTGCTGCTTAAAATGCTATAAAAATAAAAGTAAATACATCAACAGGGATGAAGAAAGTGGGATTTACTAAAGGAACACAAGAAAATAGAACACAGTCACTTGTTTTCCAATTAGAAAAGAAAAACCTGTAGATCTAATGCAAGTGAATTTGAACTCACAAAAATACCTTCAGGACTCTATTGCCCTCTTCGACAACTCAGGACCACCCTGTTTCTGACCTGTCATCTGGGAACCCCCACCGTGGCCTCCGGAAACCTGTGGTTATTGATGAAATTCACAGAAATTCCTGCACAAACGGACCAGGGGAGGTCTGTCCTAACAAAAGGCATTGGTAGAGGGGAGGGAAGCAGTGGCCGACGGAGTTTTAAGTACCTGCGGACCTCTGACACACGAGGAGTGAGCAGGGTTGGGCAGGATGCTGGTCCCTGAGCTCAGGAGGTTATTGAGAGGAGCCGCAGACAGAGGGTTCACTGCTACACACAGATCTCGTGCGCAGGATGACAGACACAATATCAGCTACAAGGTACTTAATTAATGCTAACGAAGACCAACATGGGAATCCAATGCAGCGCGCTCTTTATCCAGAGCAAAAGTCATCTGATGTGTTTTTACTGAATGTCAGGACTGAAAAATTATTTTAAAAAAACCCAAAGCAACCAAAACAAAACCAAGCCCAAACATAAACACCTCTGAAAGTACTTCTTTCCAGGCTAAGGGTCCCTTATCAATGTAAATCAACCACTTCAAAGCTGAATTTCCACCAGAATTAAAAAAAACCCTCTAAACCAATTGCAACTACATTCCTTCTCCCATTTGTACTTTCACTTTCAGCTGTTTCTTCTAAAGTGTTTTGATATTTGACCCTTTTGTCCAATATTTCATTTTTCAGTTACATTTCAATCCACTTTATAAAAGCAGCAGCAAAGTGATTACTCCAGGAAAGTGAAGGTAATTTGATTAAAAAATTGTAAGAAATTCCGAAAAAGTTAGAGGATTATCAGCACCAGCTCAAAGAATTTTTGAAAGCATTCTTAATTGTAAAGCAGAAGTTATTGTTAGTGGGATAAGAAAATTATCTGAAAGGATTAGTTTTCAGACAGATGAAATAAAAGGAAGAGGCTTAAGTATCAGTGCAATACAAAAATGCACAAATACCTTCTTCAACATCTGATAAATATTCAGCATCACTGAGTATTTCAGGGGCATTGGCTTTACGAACTGCATGATTTAAATAAACAAAACAATTAAATGAAAGCATAGACTATCAATGCATCAACAAAACAATCAATGTAAAACAATAATGGATGTGCAATGACCATAACAAACTAATACTGTGTGTTGTTTGTTTTCGTGGGTTTTTTAAAAAAAACAAATTTCTTACAACAAATACTTTTTTTAGAAAACATTTTTAATACCTTCATCATCGGACATATCAAGAACTTCATTCATGGTTTCGGGTACATTCAATTTGTGCTTTTCTGTAACAGTCTGTAAAAGAAAAAGAAAGTAATTTCAGAGTGCCAGCCTATTTTTTTCTTAAAATTCTAGTTATTTTAAAAATTAAATGCAAAGTACGACTTACTTCTATCTGCAGTTAGCAAAACAACATACATTTTTAACTCCTTATTCACTTTCATTTTAAAAAATGCATTGAACTATACATTAAAAAGACTAGAGAAATAGACAATATTATATTTAAGTTTGAAACTATGTTCATATATTCATAGCAGAAAAAGCATGAGCTAAAACCCTAGAAAATGATGTCAAAAGAAGAATCAAACATACTGAAAAAAGTGTCATGTTAGGGAGTTTAACCAGAACTCTTTAAGTAATAATCTAAACTTTGAGCAGGAATATGTTATCTCTCTTAAAACTAAACTTTTTGAGGGAAGTATCTCTCCTTTGACGTTAGAAAAATTCTTCAATTTGGAAGCAGGCTGAATCTATGTGCATTTTTTTCCAAGGTGCCTCAGCATGAGTTGTGTGTTTTTCCCACAAATGAGAACAATTGTAACCACATGCAGGCTAAATGATACCCCTTGAGGGATTTGTGCATGAAAGACACTCAGAAGTGGTTGGATGATTTTTTCATCCTGATGTTTATATTGATTCAGACTCAAAGACCCATATAAAAATAAAAGCAGGGGGAAAATATTATGAATGCCTGAAATCTGTTCCTAGAATACCTGTATCCCATGAATGACATACACATGCACATTTTCCTTTCCAGCTGGGGTACAGCTCAACAAACGCTGGTAAAGTTTTAGGTCATACAAGAGACCCTGCAGAGTAACCATTCAAGGACTGCAGTGGAATTAAAACCAAAACCAACCAAAACAAAATCCCCCCTAAAACCCCATCTCACAGCAAAATCCACTCCCATCTTTATAGGGGTTTTAATATGAAACCTTTTTAATCACCTTTACTTCTCATCCTTAAATCATTAACAAGTTCAGGAGGGCAAAATAGCCTTTCCATTTTCATTTATTTAAAAAGAATTCAGTTTTTTTCTGGCCTTATGAATATTCACTTGGCATTTCATGTTTCTTGGACTACTGCCATCACTTGATATAGGCAGAAGAGTTCTTGCATGCTCAAGCATTATAAAACTTATAAAAAGCCTTATGAAGTTAATTTTGTGGGAATTACGTACTTGCAAAGCTTTTTAACACATTGCCATTAAATTAGCAAAATCACATAATTTTTTTAAGGCATTACTAGATTTTTTTTATTGGTGTTTGAGTTTAAATCATAGTAAAATTAGCTGTGTTCATCCCCTGCTTTCATTAAATTTAGCTTTGGGAGTTGTTCATCCACAGGCCTCAAAATATAAGTTTCAGCAGTCAAACTGAATCTTTAGGTCCCTCAGTTGCAAATTAGATTTCATGTCTAGACTACCAAAGCCTCAAAATGACACATTGATAAGCAGCATATTCTGATTTTAAGAGAAATTATTTCTGGGCTTCTCTGGAGAGTAGGCATCTGGGGTTGTACAGGCATCTAATATTTCCTCTAGCACAATTCAGAGCCTGATCCCCCATCTCCCTACTCTTCATCTACAAAACATAAATAACCAGTCACTTTTTGTAGCACAAACTTCCCCAGCTTCTTGGTTCTAAAAGCTAAGAATAACTTTGTGATATTGGGAGTTCCCGGCAAAAAGGTGTGGTTTTACTTCTGCAGCTACCTGACTGTACACTGGGCAATCTTTCAGGTTTCGCTATCCTGTATAATATTCTCCATCAAATTTTTCGGGTTGTGAAAAACAGTTTTGAAGTCTTTCTAGGGAGAAACGTGTTCTTGAGAAAACAGAAGTTGCAAGGAAAAAAATAATTGTGTTTCCTTTCTGGCATACTGTAAACTACTTAATTATAGACCACAGCCAGGAAAGTCATAGGAATAAAAGGGACATGTAGTAATAGAATTAAAATCTGCCTGTTGACCCAGATGCTCTTCATATTGCAGCCACCTGCTTGCACTGATAGACCACACAAATGGGTGATGGCAAAACATGGAACACACACAGTAACTGTTTTCTGTCCCTCATATGTCTAAAAACTCATACATGTGCATATTTATCTCTTTCATCAGGAAAAAAAAACAGCTGCAGAAAGGAAAAAGCAAATTTAGAGCCAATGCCCTGAATTTATGTCCTTCAGACCCAGTTTGGGCTTTATTACTCAGTTGTGCATGCAGGTGCCTCACCTCACAAAGCTGTTTGCAAAAGAGCAATTTGGCAAAGCACCAATGAACAAAAGTTCTCTCTGAGAAATACTTTGGATTCTGTTAATTTTTCTGATAGCAGGTAATAATTGACCACTTCTAGTCCCTTCAGTGTATCCTGGCTAATGCTTCGTAAGAGGCACAACACACAAGCTGAAGTTTGTCTCCGTGTCAGGAGAATGGATGTCTGGGGTTGCAGGGGCTGACTGTGGCAGCTCGCAGCAGACAGCCTTTCACCAGCTCATGAGAAGTACCAGAAAATGTGCAGTGAGCTGCTTCCAGGGAAGTTGCAACTACTTTTTATATTGGAAAAGGTTCTCTTAGGCCAAATACAAGCCATTATGTATATATCAGACCCTTGGGAAATGCTCTCAAAAAGCAGCAGCATCTTCTATTTACACAAGTCTTAGGAATGTCTTTTCAACTACAAACTTGTCCCCTAAGATTTGTGGAGAAACACTGCAGTTATGACCAGTCACTTACACTTAGACTTACACAGTACACCGTCCATTTTCTGCTCAGTTGGTGCTCTTTCTGCACACATCCTCATAGTGGCTACTACCTTAAAAATACACTGCTCATATTTGACTTAATAATGACTCTACATTGCTAAAAGGAAGTGGGTGACTGGAATCTCAGTAGTCATGTAACTAAACAAAGAGGAACACCCTGGCTTTGGAAAAATTCTTCCATTCACAACCAAGCTAAGCTGTACTCACAATTGTAGTCATGGTCTCTTCCGTCACCACCTTCAATGTGTCAACAACTGAAATGTAGCCAAGTCGTTTAGCAATGGCAAGGGCAGTGTTTCCATTCTAGCAATTGAAACATTTATAACAGAAGTTGAAGGTTAGCAAGGGAAAAGGTAGAAGCTGATAATTAACTGTGGAAGAATTCATAATAAGAGAAAAATAAATGTTTACATATCAGTGATTTAAATAAATATGTGGGTAACAGGACATATAAGTAAGTTTTTAACTCTTACAGAAACACAACGGAAATAAAGAGATTTCCAGATGTTTGCTGTTCTAGTTCTGGAAGAGATGATGGTGCAGAGGATGTGGGGGCGATGGGAACAGGCTTCCTCTGCTGTTTTCCTCTCCCACCACACACGGGGTTTTTTCACATTTCCCTTGCTCAATCAGAGCCGAGAGGGAGGGGAGAGCGCTGGCCCCGCGGTGGCCCCGTGCACTTACCACAGTGAGCTCGTTGGGTGCCGCGCCGTGCTGGAGCAGGACGTTGATGATGTGCGTGTGGCCCTGCTGTGCTGCCTGGTGCAGCGGCGTGTACCCGTTCTGCAGGCAAAGGGAAAAGGAAAGGAAAGGCTGCAGTGGGCACAGCACACAGGCTGCCTCCACAGAGCGAGCCAGGCAGAGGCGGAAAACTCACCTTCGTTTTGGCATTAACTTTTGCAGAGTGTTGCAGAAGGAAGTTAACAATTTTTATGTTTCCGTAGTGGCAGCCAACATGCAAAGGAGTGTATCCCATCTAGAATGAACAGCAGCAGTTAGTAAATGTGAATATCTTACACATCCCCTGACCAAAAAAGCCCACCAATCAAACAGACACGAAACACGAAAAAGCCTGTTAGGCTTTATGTGAAAAGCTTATGTGAAAAATCGTCCAGCCTTGGAAAAAACACATCTCTCATGAATGTCTATTTGAGTGCTTTAGTGAATGCTGCCAGCAGCTCCTTAAGTACCCTCAAGTGGATCCCATCTGGCCCAGCAGGCTTGTGTGTCTCACAGTGGTGTAGCAGGTCACTGACCAGTTCCCCTTGGGGCATGGGGCCTTCATTCTGCTTCCCATCCCTCTCTTCCAGCTCAGGGGCTGTGTACCTGGAGAACGACTGGTCTTACTACTGAAGACTGAGGCAAAGAAGGCATTCTTAGCCTTCCTTCTGTTGCTAATTACAGACACATTTTTTATTGTCTTTTACAGCAGTAGCGAGATTAAGTTCTGGATGGCCTTTGTCCCTTCTAATTTTTGTCCTGCATAAACTCACAATACCTGTGTAGTCCTCCTGAGTGGCCTGTCCCATCTTCCAAAGGTCATTAACCCTACTTTTTTTTTTCTTTCCGTTCATCCAGGCCAGTCTTCTTCCCTGCTGGCTCATATTTTGGCATATGGGGATGTCCTCCTTCTGTACCTTTAGTATTTCCTTCTTAAAGAATGTCCAGCCTTCCTGGACTCCTTTGCCCTTCAGGACTGACTCTCAAGGGACCATCTCAACCAGTCTTCTAGACTGGTTGAAATCTGCCCTTTGGAAATCCAGGGTGGCAGTTCTGTTGAACCCCCTCCTTCCTTCTCCAAGAACAAAAACTACCATTTTGTGATCATTGTGCCCAAGACGGCCTCCAACCACCACATCACACCACAGCCCTTCTCTGTTCACAAACACAGGTCCAGCAGGTGCCTTTCCTAGTTGGCTCCCTCACCAGCTGGGTCAGGAAGTTCTCTTCCACACATTCCAGGAACCTCCTAAACTGTTCCCTCTCTGCCGTGTTGTACTTCCAGCAGACATCTGGTAAGTTGATGTCCCCCATGAGAACAAGGACCAGTGATTGTGAGACTTCTTCCAGCTGCTTATAGAATGTTTCATCTGCCTCTCCATCCTGGCTGGGAGGTCTATAACAGACTCCCACCATGATGTCTGCCTTGCTGGCTTTCCCCCTGATTCGTACCCAGAAACACTCAACCTTGTCACCATCACCATTAAGCTCCAGACAGTTAAAACATTCCCTAACATACAGTTCATGAAACATCTGCCTCTAAATGGGAACTTACTGCTTTTGTCCATGACATGGAGAAAGGCCACTTTCCCCCAGGCTTCCCCCTTACTCCCACTAGCATCTTGATTGCTCTCTGGCAGGTGCTTTGCCTGGCTCATTGATATGGATTAATGGGCTTCTCCCTCTCTGGAGGTGAGTAATCAGGATTCCTTTCCCCTTTAAAGGTCAACCTTCATAGGACCACTAGATGGACCCTGGGATGCCAGAAGGGTCATTTTAGTCAGTGTTCCTATGGGGTTTCACCATTTTGCAAGCAGGCTGAAACCACACTGCCAGTGTAACATGTCCTTTTGCTACTTTGTGGAACTTCCAATGTAGAATTGGTTCTATGCTCCATTACCAGTTTCTATGGAAAAATCGATTTCTAGGCAAAAAAAATAATATTTGATATGAGGAACACAAAACCACTAAGCACATGGTAAAATGCACTGCAAATGTGCACTTCTGTTAGGGCACAAAATTCTGCTTTTGGGAACAGAGTAAAATGTGAGGCTGTCTAAAATTATTATATATATGGGACAACATGGCTATGATGCATGTCTTGACTGCTGGTAGAGTCCAAACTAGCCAGAAGGAAAATACTTGGGATTGAACAATCTGGAACTAGATGCAAAAGTCAACCTTGTGGGTAGAAACATTGAAAGATGGAATGATCTTGTATTGACCAGGCTCCTATTGCCATTATCAGTATCTAAAGATGACAAACTGCCTTTCCTTTCCTGCTCTATAAAGAAAAATCTGATGCCCAAAAGGCAGAGGCACAGAGAGATAAAATCTGCAACCTGTCATCCTTTATTTTTATATCCATCAGTGAGGTGTGGTCAGGTTAGACAACTTGGTCAAAAGCACTGAGGAGACAAGTCCAAGGTCAGCCTGGGGTTCAGAAGCAGCACTACACCACATGTTCAAACCATGAAGTCAGAGCTGCTCAGAAGAAAGAAGCAGAAAACCTAAAATGTGAACCAGCATTCCACTAGAGGGAAGTCTCAAGTATCCATGGGTTTAGACACACCATTTTTTTCGTGTTACTTTGATACTGCTTCATACAAGGTTACCTCATTTCAGTTGTATTCACCCATGCTAGGAGACGGTAGCTGTGCTAGTTACTTTAAATTAGGGTGTGTAAGGTTTGCCATCTAAAGAAACTACTTGCTTTGACAATCAGGGTGAGTTAATCAGTGCCAGAAACAGCACTGAATCGAAATTCCAGTGGCATCAGCAGAATGAAACTTTCCGCTGACTTATATGAACATTGAATCAGATGCCAAATGACTACAAGGAACTTTTCCTGAAGAATAGTTGCACAGAATGGCAAGAGCCTAAGCACTAGATAAAATGTAATCATCGTGAACTGAACGCTGGGACCTCATTTTACAGCTACTGTTAGTTTAGGTTTGGCCTAATAGCTTCCTGTTCCTAGAAGTGCTTAGTGTCTGAATCAGACAGAGCTCCCTGAACTGCTCAGAGCAGCTTTTGGCAGAATGCTGAATGTGCTCAGTCATGTATCTCAAACACAGCTTCTTCAGCCCCTGCCTCTACATGGTCCAAGGATAAAGTAAAAGATGGCCATGCTATCAAAACAGTTAAAAACAAATGTTCTGAAACCTACAAGATCTCAGTTCCATTCTTCCCTTTCCAAATAAAGTTCTCTTAACATGACCAGCAAGGTCAAATAAAATCAGAGCTGGAGAGATGGAATCCAAAGTCAAGGACCACCTGCCAGGAACCCCCTGCTAACAACCCTAAAACATTAAAATCTGGAGCATCAGAAAGCCAAGACCAGCTGATCTCAGCTTTCTCTTTGAAATGATCTGTAAAGGCTCAGCCTTTAACAATGAATACTAAAGAAGCAGCTCTCAAATCCCAGTGCCATAACAGTTTCCTTCTAGAAATGATGTATACATTGAGTTACACATGGTACCTTCATAAATGGTTAGAGGAGCAACTATTGATGCTCTTTGTCACTCCTGGCCAGTCTGCTGTTTAAATCAGAGACTAAGTGAAAACCTTTCCTCTGTCCCCTCCAAATTCACAGTAGAAATTACAACATTTCCAGGGTCAGTATTCTTCCTGCTACAGCTCTGGGTGTCCCAGAGCTGAAGCTGAAGGAGGCGCCCTCTGAAGCTCTCATTGCTGGTGCCTGGTCAAGTGTGGCAGCTGGAGGTCTGTGCAGCTTCTCTGCTACAGGCACTGTGCATGTCCCAAGCAGCCATGTGGCCACCTGTTAGCCTGGTGGCAAAACACCAGCCTCCTGGCTGAAGTCCTTGGAGTTTTCTTTCAAGTTTGCCGTACCCTGTGGCTGTCTCATGTCATGTTGTATTTGAGGTGGTGCCTAATGCAGCACACAGTCCCTGACGGCAGATGACAGAGATCTGACACAGCCGATCATGTCTCAGTTGGCATGTTGGACCTCACCAGACACCACAGGACATTGTTCATTTTCATAGTAAGCAGAGTTTGTAGTGAAGGCATTGGTCAAAATAAAACTAGTTAGCAAAACGCCCTTTTAGTGTCTGAAACCTGGAAAGGGAAACCTTTTCTTCTCAGCTACAGCACAGACTCCTGCATCCACTGTTTCTGCCTCAGGAAGGTGTAACATTTATGTCCTACCATCATGTGGAAATAGGTATTCTGTTAAGTTTTTTGAAATGCTCCAACTGGCAGATTTTGCAATTACATAATTAAATTAACAACAAAAGTATGAATTCACAGAATCACAGAATATTATGAGTTGGAAGGGACCCACAAGGATCATCTAGTCCAACTCACCATCTAACACCCGTACAGAGACCGAGAGCACATCCCAGAGCATAACTCCAACCTAGATCCCTCACAGTCTAGCAGGCCACTCTGAGCCGGAAGGGGCCCAGGGTCATCCAGCCCTACACCCCCCAGCTAGACCATGTCACTAAGCTCCTCGTCCAGTCTTCTCATGGCTACTTTCATTCTCTATAGAAAGGTGCCCAGGAGGTTAAAATATTTTGCTTGAAAATATATTAATAATTAAAAAAACAGCCATCAAACAAACAAACTCCCAAAATAACAAAAAAAACCCCAACGAAACCCTCACTAAAATTCCCAACCTCAAAATTTATAAATTTTTGCACAGTAGTTTAGGTTTAGTTCTGATTACTGGCAAAGCACCAAGGGATTTAGTAAGCATCCTAATATTAAAAAAAAGTTACTTCAAGAAAATGGTGGCTTTTAACACAGTTGTAACATGCATCACCTTCTGGCACTCAGCTGCCATGCTGCTTGTAGCTGTTTTAAAGAATAAGCAGAAACATGGGAGGTAGCAGCTGGCAAGGGCTTATCAAAAGGCACAAGAATAAGTGGCAAGAAAAAATCAGAAATACTGAGCTTTTCATTTCTAATGGAACACACAAACACAAAGCAACCCTTTTTCTCTTGCCCTTCAGTTTTTATTTTTGAGAGGAATTATCACAAGCCTTGTATATCATGTCAGTGAATTCAGTGAATTACTTTAATATCCTCCACTGACAATAACCATAAATCTTAACAGCTTGAATTACTGCATCTTTCTAGTCATGCTGACTTTCAAGCTGCTCTGTTTTTGTTTTTCTGCTGTAAATGTCAGACAATGAAGCTTCAGCATTATTGTTTATAGGGCTAGAAATTGCTTTTTATCCAAAGATCACAAAGCCTGGATTGAATGAAACAGGCAAACCTATGGCTACATACACACTTCCCTGCTTTGCTTTGCTGAGTCAGAGCCTAACATGTTGCAGTACCTTGCAAAAGTTCATTATTGCACATTATTAGGCTGGAAATTTCCACAGAAAAGTCTTGTTAACGACTAAGCATGTACAAAGAGAAAAGGAGAGACAGATAATGCCCCATAAAGATTTACTAAAGAGATCTGAATTTGAGTGTTTGTTCTGTATGAAAGAGATTTTTCTTGACAGTGCTTCCTTCCCTGCCTTCTCCTTCTTATCTCCTTCTGCATCTTAAAATTGGATATTACAATGAAAAAATTGGACTGCTGTTATGAACCATTGTAGCAGTCAGGCTGGTATGGGGCTCCTGTCAGAACAAAGCAGGCAGACCTGAATAAATTTGAAATAAAAAGCCCAGCTCAACCTGCGAAAGAACATCATGACCTCTCAGCCACCATTATCTCCTACAAAAACTACAGTTTTAGGAACAAAAGACAATTTAATACTGACTTTATTTTCCAGACAGTCATCGGCCAGGGACTGCGAGACCATCAGTTCCCCTGGGGGAGGCCCAACATCAAGTGCAGTGTAGCAACTGTTTGACTAAAATGACCTGCACTGAAATCAAAGCTCTAAATCCTGCTCTTCATCCTTGACTGGACCAGTACTTTTCTCTCATCAGTCTTCTTTTGCCAGTCCATCACTGTAATGCTGTATCCTACAATTACACTATCCAATGGGATAAACAGCTGAAAAATGACATGTGGAGACCTGCTGAGCCATGAAACAATATTTACTCCTGCCAACTACCAGCACAAAAGCAGCATCGCATGCACCAGTACAGCTTTTACGCTCAACATGACCAGCAGAGAATGAATATTTGCCCGCAGCCATGGCTTCAAATCGATTTTTTACTCCCAATATTACTGTGTAGGGATGAGCATGCCTTGTGTTTAGCATGATACTACATAACAGGTATTTGAGGCATCAAAAACTCTAACATACCTAAATTCAGACACACAAATGTAATGTCAGAATAGACAAAAGATACTACCTTTGCTGCAGAACCCTAATATGTCTTCTATTAAGAGCAAATGAATTTTTTTAAGCTTTCTAAATGTAAAGGGTTTTGATGCAGGTCTGAAACTTCACCATCTGAAGTGTATTAGGAAGTGCCCGGGCAGCCTGGCCTGCATCAAGAATGGAGTGGCTAGTAAGTCAGGGGAGGTTATCCTTCCACTGTATTCGGCACTG
>WEKX01015126.1:181910-340454 GCA_013390025.1 Pitta sordida | reverse complement strand
GGAGGGGAGGGGAGGGGAGGGGAGGGGAGAAAGGAGCTCCAAATGGGGCAGGCAGGAGTAGCAGTCAGAGCCAGAGAAGAGTCAGAGAAGGAGACTGCTCCCTCCCTCCTGCAGGCAGCTCAAGGCTGTCATGGGACCGTGAGGGATCATTCCAAGTCTTGCAGTGCTGCTGAAATCAAGCTCGGGACCTAGCACTGGTCCTGGAGGCGGAGGGAGGGTGGCAACACTGCGATCCTTCCCTTTGGAGCTGCCACCTCACTTTTACATGCGCCGCTGCAGCACACATATTTAAAGTGGAGTTTCAAAGCCTGGACTACACACTGGAGCTCGCACTGGGGTCCCAAGGCTGGCTACACAACAGCCCGGAACTGTTGGCAAGGCAATGGTTGTAAGGTAGCGCCAGCTNGTCCTTTCCAGCCTTATCTATACTGTGATACTGTATTTCAGTGTTGCTGCATTTCCACTATTCTATTCGGCCCTGGAATACCACGATACTTTNCACAGCTTGTAGATTCAAATGTCAATAAGGGTACTTGTCGTAGTTAACGTATGTTAAGAAAACCCAAGAAAAGTATACATACAGTTTGTATACTGTAATGTTTTAACTTGTTAACTGCACTGGTGAAGTAGAGCTTAAGAGGAAAAAAAACTTACAAGAAGCAGTGCCTTTGTGCCCCATGAGGACTGGCCAGGTGGGATGGGGACTATCTCCGCTGCATTCCCTGCCGCAGCTCTGCAGCCGCCCTTCCGCACTGTTTCTGCTCCCCTCGCTCCGACCAGGAATGGGGGTGGGACAGGCACAGCGCAGACATGGCACTGGTGAAACTGCTGCGGCTGCCTTGCTCAGAGCACAGTGGGGTGGACAAGGCACATGCAGAGCAGTGCACCTGTGGTCCGTGCAACATGGCGTGGGGGTTGATTTGAATATTCCTGACAGTCTAATTTGAATATTCATGACTGTCAGTTCGCACAGGCGCAGTCGCAAAACTGAACTCTACAATTGCGGAAAAATCATACCCTGCAGTAGTGAAGCCACAATATGGGAGAGCTGACTTTATTTGCTTCTTGCAAATAAGGTTGAGCTTAACCTCATAAAATGGCTGAGCCTAAAATCTCATAACAGGATCTCATTTTCAAGTGATAGGAGCAGTCTTACAGCCTCTCCAGCACTAGTTCTGGCCTGCTAAAGGAGTGTTGTTTACTTTTCAGCATTGACTTAGACTCCTGCAGCTCTGGGATTTGAGGCTATTTAGTTAATTGATGCAGCAGAACCAGAAGGCTCCCATAACACCATTAATAAATGGACTTCAAAACCAGCAGCTATTCTTCCTTTCATGCCCTTTTCTACAACAAAGCTCAGGAAAAAAATTTCTTGGAAGGGAAATCACCCCAAGAGAGAACTACAGTTGCACTTGTTCATATCTGAGAGCAATTTTGAAAATGCTCATGAGTTTTACAGCCAGAACTGATCTTAATAATACAGACTAATCCCCAGTACAAGTAATTTTATATAATACTGGATTTTTTAGTTGCCTGCTACAGCTTTAAGATACAAAATGTGTTTCTGCCCCATCTTCTCTTTTAATCGCCTGAAAAATGCCAAAATGTGAGTGGCCCCCAGAATGTGAGCAGGAGTAAGAACTCCCATGTGTCATAACAGCAAACTCTAGATGTTTTCACAGGGAGTGTAAGTTATATATAAATGATGACTAAAAACATGTACCAGAGGAGGAAGATGATAGCACGTTGGTCCCAACTCAAGGATTCAGTGACCTGCTGATATTAAGTTGAGTGATATGAAGTGGTCTCCCCCTATTGACAGATATTGTGCTGGAGTGACACAACCTGTTTACTTATCCTGGGAAAATGAGGAATATGATAAGGAGAGAAACTAAAGCAAGGGGGGGAAAAATACACAACAGCAAAAAAAAGGACTACTGAATAGTCATCCAGACTAACATCCACCGTAACTGAGGTCAGAAAAGCATATGGATGTGAAAAGGAGGCAAGAAAATAGAAGGTTAGTGGTGATGCTGCTGGTAGCAGAGAGTCCCAATATGATGTCACTTTGAGCTGTGCAGCTTCACTGACTTTTAAGGCAGGGATGGCACATCCCTGCTGCTCTGTGTCCAAAGTAATGAATCTGCACTGGACATGCTGGACAGTATCATGCCAACATGCAAGCATAGCAACAGTGCTTCTGAAGCCAACTCAGCTGTTGCTTATCTTGTCCCCCAATGCCTCTGGTTTTAGAGGCAGCACGCACAGACCTTTTATTCCCATAGAACAGTTAATCCATCTAAACAAGAGAGCTTGTAACTACAGAGCTGCTATGATACAAGCCAATCATCTGAGCTGCACCTACGTAAAACATGGGGTCAAGGTATGGTAGTTCTTACAGCATAACATTTTTCCTTCATTGTAGAAGATCAGAGCTTGTAAGTTCTTTCCTTGGGAACTCAAGAGGATCATCAGTTTATCTAGAAACTATTCCAAGCTAAAATACACCGTACTGCATTGGCACTTTTCTTGCATCGGAGGTGGCAGTGACAAGCTGGCAGAAAAGTTCCATGTGGGTGACTTTGTGGAGCCTGGAGGGCTCATTGCTGCACAAACCCAGCAGATGGGACTCTGCAGAAGCCAGTGGAAAAGCACCAAGCTCATGCCAGTGCGTAAGCATTGGGCTCATTCCACTCCAGTAGAATCCTGCAAGGCATGTGGGCACTTCCCAAGGAGCAGACAGTCCCCCACAGCAGAGTAGTAACTAGTATGGGAGACAGGAGGAGAACCTGTTGTAGGTGTCCTTAACCACAGAAGCTTAGAGGATTATTCATGCACATTTCCCCAGACAGGTGATTTCTTACATGCCAAAGTTGTCCTGCTTAAATACAATATGACTTATGGGTCCCTGCTCCACTTCCTGACAACTACGGGGCAATCCCATGGAAGCAACGTAGATTCTGGGAAGTTATTCTTTACTTACACTAGTTACATATATAACTGAAGAATAAGAGTGAACAACAAGAGTTTTACTGCTGACTTCTTTAAAATCACGTGACTATTACTGATGGACAGGATTCATGCCGCACACAATCATATGACTGCATTTCCACCCCCCACCCCTCCCATTTTACCTAGTAATCAGTTAAATTTTCAGAGATGCAATTAAGAAAATCAGCTCCGCACAGAGAAGATCTCTGAATGATGTAATTGAAGCCCCTTTTCTGTGTGTCTCTACTGAGTGCCTGCTCCATCACATTCCCACCCTGCCAGGCTTAAAGTTCAGTACACAGCTCCTACAAGTAGACTGACTGTCTCTGAGAGCCACCAAACATGCCCTGCCTCTCAGCTGCGACAGTATCTCAGATGTTTCCTTTCTGCTAATGTGACTAAAAGGCCACCGAGGTCCAGAATGGGATTCTATTTGGACACTGGAGAGCAGGCAAAGGGAACATGTGACTGCCTGCACCTGTCAATAGAAATGTTTCCTGAGACTACTCACTATTTGTGGGACAGAGAACAGTGCTGCACAGAGGGAGAAAGGCAAACACTCAGACATGTCGTGTGGGTTGGGAAGCATTTCAGCTCTGACCAGGTTAAAAGAACAGGTTCTGCAATGTCTTGCTACAGAAAACAAAACCAGGTAGAAACTATCTCTAGTAAAATAACCACATGTATCTGAGGAAGTTGTACAAAGAATGAAACAGGGCAGATTTCATCTTATACTGGGTGATCTGACAGATAAGAACCCCAACTGATTCATCCTTAAAATACAGGCTGAGGATATGCTACAAAAGTATAAAGCTGGAGAAGATGCTGGGATTTCAGTAGATTTATTTCAGTTTCATGTCAGGATAATGTTATTGAAATCAGTAGCTGGTACAGCTGGAACTGCACTGTAGAAAAATCACATAAAAATGACTTTTCCCTGCGTCATGGATGCCATGCAGCTGAGCTGCAGCCAGACATGATGATGGACTCGTCCCTCTCTGAGCTGCCAGTGTGATGATAGAATGATAATATTGCTGGACAGTGTGACACACCTGGATATTTCTGGGATGCAAGCACAGCATCTGACTTGGGGCATATATCCAGTAGAGAGTTGTGAAAGGTACTACTCTGCACAAAGGGTGCAGGTCACATTGTGAGACTTGGTTCATTTAGCTGATTTGATCAGCTACGGTCAAAGTATTTGATCTCAACTGATTTCTTGCCCAGCCAAAGGAATGACTTCAAGATCTAGACAATGCATGAGGAATGTAAGTGTAATCAACACTGAGATAATTATCATTAAATTCTGAGCACTGTACACCACTAGTTACCACAAAACCATTTCTGCCAAGGCTGTTGCATTTACTGCAGGCTGTTGATCTTAAAAAGCAGTACAGTGAAGTGGGAGGTGTCATCCCTGGGGGTCTCTGAAGCCATTCCCAAGCACCTTGGAAATCCAGGTATCTTATTTAGGAGTTCAAATATTTACTTTAGGCAAATAAATTAATAATGGACTACCCTTGCATATATGTATTCCATATCAGATAACAGAATTTCAGATTTGTCCTCAAGAGTTAAATATTTAATCCCTAACTTTATTTTTGAAGGTAGAGTAGAACGGTAGTTACTGACAGCCTAACAGGTTAATGTTTTCCATCAGGAGAACAATGGTCTAGTCTGAACATGGGACAACAGAAAAAGCCAGCTCCCTAGAATGTACCAGTACTGATGAAATAGCTCCCTCACTGCTGTGCTTCGCAAAACAAAGTGGCTTAGAAATTCAGAGGCACCCAGCCATGGAGGCTGAGTCAAGCTGTAGGATAAGAGGGTGATCTTCACAGATGAACAATGGCTTTACTTGCAGAATCATGTTTATGGACAGCTATTTAGCACCAGCTCAGGGGAAGCTTCTTCCATAAAGTTTCTGAAAGTTTCATAATGTCTTTTCAGTCATGGGAAAAAGTATTAAACATTTAATAGCCTGGAATGCCTGCACTGCATTGACAGTTTCTCTGCTTTAAATATAGATGTTTTAAGTAAAGGTTCTCCTGGTTTTTCTTCTTGCTGTCAGCTGCATGGAAAGTAATGTGCAACACGTAAAAAAATACCAAAGCAGGTGAGATTATGCCTATGGTAGAAGATTATATGACTCTCTATAAAGAGAGCTCAAGATCTGGGAGAAGTTTCCTTACACAAAACCAGATCAATCTCACTTACCTTCAGTGAAGCACAATAGTAGGATACAATCTAAATCTATATTGATCCAATTATTCGGCAAGAAATAAGCTTACTGCTCAAAGGCTGAGCTTAACATTAAACATCCACGTTCCCATATCTTCAGTTTTCAGAATGTATTCTACAATAATTCATTACATGGAATGTTTCCCTGCTGTGATTTCAGTTTCACCCTGAAATCAATTTACTAGTCCAGCTTAAAGGCACAAGCCTCCCTGAAAGGAAGCATTTCCTGCTGACAGTGGCGTTCATACCTTTGTCTGTGCATCAACAGCAGCTCCTTGGTTGACAAGAACTTCTGCTACGTTGACCCTGTCCTCCTGAGCAGCCAGGTGGAGTGGCGTCAGTCCACTCTGGAAATTAGAAGCAACAAGGAACAATCTTCAGAGCAGGCACATGAATGGTAAAATGGAAATTCAGGTATCAGTAAGACTCAAAACATCCCACTGAATTTAAAGAAGTTATATATTCGACTCTCACTGTGTAAGATGTGTCCTAATCACTTTATTGATCTGCAGGAAGGTGTAATTCAAAAGCCAAGAAGATGATGTTTCTTTCACACAAGGAACATTTCTCCACGCAGTGTTGTTACATGTGGTACAGCCAGTTAGAGGACTTCAAGAAAAAGTCACATAGTACTTTTTTACCTCCCAATTCACTTCCTTAGAATGAGTAAGACTTTAAAAGCAATATTGAATCAGTTCACATTTCTGTAAGTTTTCTAAAAATTACATTGACTCAGAATTATCCTTACCTTTTACTCCTCTACTTGATCATTTTCAGATAAAAACACAAAAGATAAAACTGTATTTCTCCAAGATCAGGTCCATTTCTCTCTGCTCAAGGAGTATACAGACTTGTAATCTTATTTTTCTTATCTAAAACTTGAGACCTAAATACCCTTAAAACCTCACCAAAAAAATGCATACAAATGTCCGTCACATATAAAGCCTCGGATAAAAGGGAGATGCTGCTAGCAGAATGTCTTTTACTCGCAAATTGCAGTTTGTTTTCTCTCCTCCTGTTCCCACTGTCTTTAGCACCAAGGACAGAAGAGCAGGTGGCAGCAGTTGGCACAACAAGCAGACACACGTGCTAGGTTTCCTACACTTGAACCCAAACCCATGTCTACAGTTCACTCCCTACTAAAGGCAGTTATTCTGAGAGTGTGTCCCCTACACTTTAATCAAATATGCAATCCTGATGACAATACAGTTTAGGGGGGTCACATTATAAAAATATATAACAGTAACCAACTATAAATAACCTAATGGAGCCTGGACATGATGGACCAAACTTTCTAAAAGGATTTAATAAGTGCCCAGTGCCCACACTGAGTCTCTGGGGATGCAGTTCCCAACCACTCTGTGGATCCTAAAGAAATAAATGCTCTTTTTATTCCCACTGCAAACTCAAAAGTCAGCACGCTTTAAACAAATGTAGGTGCTGAACTTTGAGGAAATGTGCATCTCTAAAGGAGAAAGAGGGGAATTATCTTCAAAAGGTGGTGTTACAGTATCTGTATGATGAGAAACTAGAGATTACAACTGAACAGTAACAGATTGAAGGATGTTGCAGGTAATTATCGATGACATGGACGAGGGGATTGAATCCATCATCAGCAAGTTTGCGGATGATACTAAGCTGGGGGCAAATGTTGAACAGCCGGAGGGTAGGAAGGCCCTCCAGAGGGACCTTGACAGGCTGGAGAGGTGGGCAGGCTCCAACAGTATGAGGTTTAACAAGACTAAGTGCCGGGTTCTTCACTTTGGCCACAACAACCCCATGCACCACTATCGGCTGGGGGAGGAGTGGCTCGAGACTAGTGAAGTGGAGAGAGACTTGGGTGTACTGATTGAT
The DNA here is from genome assembly GCA_013390025.1 of Pitta sordida. NCBI lineage: Eukaryota > Metazoa > Chordata > Aves > Passeriformes > Pittidae > Pitta > Pitta sordida. The sequence goes on along the minus strand of WEKX01015126.1, from coordinate 333,368 downwards.
AGGAAACTCAACATGAGCCAGCAGTGTGCCCAGGTGGCTAAGAAGGCCAATGGCATCCTGGCCTGCATCAGGAACAGTGTGGTCAGTAGGTCCAGGGAGGTTGTCCTTCCCCTGTACACAGCGCTGGTCAGACCTCATCTTGAGTACTGTGTGCAGTTCTGGGCTCCCCAGTTTAAGAGGGATGTTGAGCTGCTTGAGAGGGTCCAGAGAAGGGCAACGAGGATGGTGAATGGACTGGAGGGTAGGCCCTATGAGGAGCGACTACAGGAACTGGGACTGTTCAGTCTGGAAAAGAGGAGGCTCAGAGGGGACCTCATTGCTGTTTACAACTACCTGCGGGGAGGTTGCAGCCAGATGGGTGTGGACCTCTTCTTCCAGGCTGACGACACCAGAACGAGAGGGCACGGCCTCAAGCTACGCCAGGGGAGGTTCAATCTTAACATTAGGAAGCGGTTTTTCACAGAGAGAGTAATTGCATATTGGAATGGACTGCTCAGGGAGGTGGTGGAGTCACCATCCCTGGAGGTGTTTAAGAGAAGACTGGACGAGGAGCTTAGTGACATGGTCTAGCCGGGAGGTGTAGGGCTGGATGACGTTGGGCCCCTTCCGGCTCGGAGTGGCCTGCTAGACTGTGAGGGATCTAGGTTGGTGTTATGCTCTGCGATGTGCTCTCGGTCTCTGTACGGGTGTTAGATGGTGAGTTGGACTAGATGATCCTTGTGGGTCCCTTCCAACTCATAATATTCTGTGATTCTGTAATTAACCTCTGGTGACACTGAATCAAAGTGCCCAGCAGCTTCAGTCGTGCTCTCTGTATTATCCTCAGCAGGAAAACCATGGTGGCCAATAGGATACAGAATATGTACATGGCAAATTTTCCTGTGGAGATACAAAGTCTATCCTGCACTCCAGAAGCCCACACATTTGATTGAGACTTCGGGGGAAAAAACAAATCCACATCTGCAAGAGAAGCTGTCTCAAGGAGGACCCAAAAGTAACCAAACTGTAAAGTCAGAAGCAGGAAAACACAGGAACCCTGTGCAGCAGCACCCACTGACTCAGAGGACACTGAATCTTTCTATGTGCTAAGAAAAAGAAATATTTTCCATGAAAATTTTGTTGTCTTTCTACTCTAGCCACATAAATCCACACTGAAACTGCACTTGCCAGTATCAAATAATGATGTCTAGTGAGGCATTTCAAGAATTAAGGCTGCACATTTGTTAGAAACATTACTATAATGCAGACTTAATAGCCTATAAATTCATACATAGAGAAACTAAAATCTACCAGCTTCCCTTTCCTGCCCCCAGGAGAAATTACACCAAAAGTCACTGTGCTCTAAGGAACACCCTCCAGGGAGGAAGAATCACTTATATTAATGAACAAAATCTCAAACTTGCTGTTATTATCCTATTAAAAAAAGTCAGCTTCCCATAACAAACTATCTGTTGCCATTAGATGGCATAATTGTTACCATTTGTTGGTAAATGTCACCTTTTTAGTTACAAAATATTATAGTGTTCAAAATGTTACAAATACAAAAAGTTATAAAAATATAACTAATGTTACAATTAGCCACCTAACAGCTGCCAAAGGCTACCATTAACTGGGAGCCATATACCTGGAGACTCATAAATGACAGGCACCACCCCCATTAACCACTGTGGCGAGGAAGACCTTCCCTCTCTGGCAGGTCTAGCACAATGTGGAAGGAAGGGAGATGGATTAATAAATTCTATTCCAGCATGTGCTATCAGCAGAACCTGGATGATGTGTATTCAGACACCAGGCTTTCAACATGTGCACAATCACAGTGGGTAAAAGCTATTTGCAGGCCCCTACCCTTCTCATCCCCATGTTTGTTTCTTGGCTTAGCACCAGGCAGGGGGGGAACACTTACCTTGTTGCTGAGGTTTACGTTAGCGTTTCTCGAAAGGAGCAATGACACCATGTCCACGTGGCCGTCCTGAGAGGCGAGGTGCACAGGGGCGATGCCCTGCCTGGTCACGGCGTTGGCATCAGCACCATATTCCAGCAGTGTGGTTGCTATGTCCATCTGGTTTTTCTTGGCAGCTATGTGCAGTGGTGTGTAGCCATTCTGCCAATAGAAAGCACTCCATTGCAAGCTACTCATTAAACAGTGTGATAAATCACTTCTCTGTACCTACCCAACTCTGTGAATAAGTATGTCATTAGTTCTAACAATTCTGTCAAATGTACTCAAATACAACATTATCTAGTTGTACAAATGAATCTATCAGACCTTTAAGCAATCTTTTTTTTTTTTGAAGTATGCTACATAGAGAAGGATTTTGAAGTAAACATTCACAAATATCTTCAGAAGAGGACAGTCGATAGCAATAGGAGTTTGAGTTTCAATTCAGACATTTGCCACTTTTCCTTAAAAGTACATAAAATCTTCAACAAACAGAAGAGCAGGATGTGTGTTCCTAACTCAGAACAGCTGTTATTGTTTGATTTTTTCCCCCCACTTCCCAGTGTGAATGAAAGCATTATGTACATGAAATATGGCCTTTCTTGCAGCATTTACACTAAAACTTACTGACAGACTGATTTTGTTCAGATCAAGGGAAAATTCAAGCATGTAGCTTCAGAGTCATGCATTCCTTATTTTCTTATTCCTTCCAATATGTGTACCCTGTGAGCCCACTACTAAAAATAAAAATGCAGTATCTACTGCATGACACAGTTTTATAATTATAAGAAAAGAATAGATTAGGCAGAAAACAGATAAATGGATATACAGAATAACTGACTAGCATGCAAATGCTAAAACACTGACTGAGGTATGACCACCTTCTGGTATAGATTGCAGTAATTGTTCAAGTGAGAGCTTTCTGTCTTTCAGAAATGTATTAGCCCTCATTTTCAAGCAAATGGCAAATGTGCACACATTCACATGTGACTGAGGGAGAGGGTCGGGGGGATGAAACCCGAGCTGCATAAACCATTCTGTGTGGTATCAGAAGCACCATGTGCATCTCAGATTACACAGCCCAATAAAATCTATCTAAAGGCACAAAGTATTCACCTGTCTTGGCCCCTCCCTGCACCCCCAGGGCAGCAGGGCTGGCCTGAAAGGGAAGACAGGTCACAACAGATGCAGGGCGATGCAGGCAGGAACAAGGAATAAATACACAGGGGCACACAAATAATTACAAGAGAGCTTTAACAGGAACCTGGCAGCAGGAGATATTATTAAGAGACGTTAATTTCACATGCAGAAGGTTCTGAAACCTTCAAAATTCAATTCAGACTCAGTTCAGATATTAGTAGTAAGATCTTTGAAAATGAGAGTCAGAAAATGCAGTGCCACATCTCATAAGGGAAGTATACAGCCACTGAATTTTCACTTTGAAGATACAACATTTCAGGAAAAACAAACACATGCCTCTCCCTTAGACCTTCTGCATGATACTGTCATGTAAAACAGCCAGTGCTACAGGAGCACGTAATAAATCCTAAATCCTACATGCTAAATCCTGCATATATGCTAAACTGTATATTTTAAATGGAGCTTATATTACATTATGTAAAATAGCAAAGGCTTTCCAAGCCTTTTCCTCGCAAATGGACATGCTTTGCTCTCAGTGGAATAGAAAGCAGCAGGTTGCCAAGATAAGACAAAAAGAGAACTGAAAAATAAAAGCTGAAATTCAGCTCAGTCCCAGTTTGCATCTGTCACTATGCATGGATGGAGAAGGGAACAGAGAAGTACAGGAGGAAGGGTATTGGGTTATTCTGGTTGCCAAGGAAAAAGGGAGAATAGTTAAAGATGAAGGCACAGAGGAAAACAGACTTTGGGAATGGGATGGAAAGGAAGAAAGGCACTGTAAAGTGGATGCCAAATGAAAATTAGGTACAAGCCTTAGGCAAAATCAAGCACATGCCTAATTTTTGCCTATAAAGGAGAAGAATGGTTCATTAGACTTTGTATTACAGCACCGTGCTCTGACATGGCCACTTCCCATACCCTGTCACTGATCACTCTTCAAGGCAAGTGTTGCTGGGTGAGGTTAATGATCCACTCTTCAGACCAGTGTTAAAGACAGTGGTGCCACAGGAAAGGCAACTGCTGATGAAACTAACAGTGAATCCAGCGATGAGATATGACATAACACATTTATTTATTAGACCTCATTTACAAAAGAAAAGGGAAATCATCTGCTGTTACCAACATCATCCTTCGGATGACTGCACGGTGGGTGCCTAAAGCAACAAACATGTTACCATTAATTTTATTTAGTACTGATGCTCTACTCAGTGTTGCTGTGACCCACTTGTAGAACACTCACAAATGCTTTCTTTTAGGCATATCTACAGCTGGCACTTGGAGGCCTGAAGTGGCAGCTGCAAAACTGTTCTGTTATAGATGGGGAAGCTAAGGTGACCTGACACATGAGTTAGTGCAGTATTATACCACAATCTATAGCACTTCCACCTTGGCTTGGACTTCCCAAGCCCTTGGCAATGGCTGGCTGCAATCCCTGCCCCTACAGGATGCACAGCTTCCACTGGCAATTCCTTTCAGTGAAAACTGGGTCAGTGCCTCCCCATCCTCTTCAGAAGGCCCTTTCTTCCCCACGGTGGCATTCCAGAGTGCTGTGTTGCAGTAGTGAAAGATCAGAGATCACTCCAGTTCCCCTCCTGGGGCACTGCTCTGGCAGATTGCCACTATCGACAGTATTGATTTTAAACTGCACCTTGCTGCTGGCTATCCTTGTTTATTTAACTACAAACTCTGGGATCTTCCATGTGTGACAGACTCCAGCCTCTTCCTCAGCCGTGCAGAAGGCCTGCGGTGCTAAGGCTGTACTCAGCCATGTGGGAGAGGAAGGCAATCAAGCCCTTTCCACTGGCCCTCCTTTTGCCACAGTAGATTTTGCAGTGATTTAAAGAGAGTATCTGGGCTGTTTCAGATGAGGTGTTCATGCTGCTTTTACCCTCCGTGCACTTCCACTCTGCTTTACCTACTCCTGGTGTTCAACTATTGATTAAGCTTGAATTGATTGTACTATATATTGAACTTGTACTTAAAACCGGGATGCAAAGAAGATGTAGACACTTCAAGCTTCACTAAATTCTTTCTCCTATGCAGAACTAGCATAAATTTAAATATTTATTATTTCATATTTTCTGGAACCTTGCACTAGGTGTTGTCTTACCTACATTACAATAAAGCAGGGCTGTGACTACTGTTATTTTCTTATCAGTCCATTCATACTGTGATGGAAGTATTGCGAAGCACATTAATAATTACATACGTTGTGCTGAGACACTTATCACACCTGGCATTTATCCCAAGTTTGCCCTGTGCAGGTGTTAATAGGCAATGCATAATATAAAGGGAGAAATGGCTGGGAGAAATTACTAAGGAGACTGGACAAAGCAAGGCTTGGTATTTGCTGATATTAAATGTTACTGAATCTAGAGATTTTAGGTGTTTCTACAACTCTATGTGCTTTTCTAACTGCTACTTTAGTCACCTGTACAATTATTCTAACAGCTTTATGCTGTTGTGAGACACTAATAAACCAGGACATTGAGCCTCCTGTAACTGCAAGCATATACAACTAAGAAAGAGGGGAGGTAAACAGGGAATAAAGTGACAGAAAAAACCCTAGATACTGTTCCCCCAGAGCAGCCAGTACTTGTACCTTGGCAGATGCGTGAGGTGAAGCTCCCTGGTCCAACAGTAGGAGTGCCACTTTTTGATTATCGTAGTGTGCTGCTACATGCAGTGGTGTTAAACCGCTCTAAAAACACATGCAGAACAAACAAGTGCTGTTACAGTCCCTCTCCAGGGAAAACTCAGGATTTTGGGAAATTGGAGGAGATAAGGTGACAAAACAAGTTTGTTCATGTATCCAGAGTCTTTGATAATTTCAGAATCAAAAAATGAAACAGACATTTCAAGATCCTTACTGAGCTCTGAAAGCCCTGTTCACTTTTCCCAGGGAAGAGAAACAGGGAACATCTGTGCTGCCTCCAGGACAAAGCAGGTAAGGAGATTACACCCTCAGCAATGTTTTCCTTTGACTGCAATGGATAAGTAAACTGTCTCTTGGATTTGTAAAAATCCAGGCTGGGCTAGTTTAAAAAACTTTAGGTCTTTTGGCCTTTGCCCCCTGTCATGAGACCTGGGGAAGGAGAACCAGCTGCCCAAATACTCTGATAAGGGCTGTAAGTAGTCAGGGTAGGAAGATAGATAAATGGTTTGTTTCCATTCCCCTGGATGGGAACAGAGAGCACATCATTTTATTGTCTGTTAATGACAATAAAAGTCACATTTGTCAAGAGTTTGCTGGCCCTTGTCAGCCCCACCAGCGACAGGAATACTACATGGAACTCACTCCATTTAAACCCAGGCTGTGGATACCAGTGTGATGGTAAGTAGGTAGGAGGGTATTATTAGAATATTATGTGCTTTTAGATATTTGCTGTGCGAGTGGCAGTGATTTCTTCTGTCCTACCTTTCCAGAAGCATCAGGAGATGCATTCTTCTGAAGAAGGAGGTTGGCTACCTCAATTTTCCCATATTTCGCAGCTACATGTAGCGGAGTAAATCCTTTCTGTAAGAGAAAGCAGTTGTATAGCAGCCTTGTGCACGCTTTTACAGAGTAAGGTTTGTCTCTGACCCACAAGGATACTGCTGTTTCCACCCATCCCCTTAACACAGTCCTGAGCACAGGCAGCAAATCTGCAGATTTCCAAGTGCCCTGTTGGCCCTGGAGGCCCTTCCCTTGCAAGGCAGAGCACTATCTACATTAAACAAGGGAAGAGTCTCGGTTCCTTTCTTCTCACTACCAAAGACCCAAGGACAAGCTTATCAACTCCTGTCAGGAATTTCTGCCCTGCATTCCTTGCATTCTGAGAAAATGCATGTCTGACCACTGGGATGTGTTTAACGTCAGGTCCTGAGGTAAAAACATGAAGGTTTGTACCCTTTTAATAAAACATATCTCACTCTTACATTATTGTATGTTTGTATGACTCTTGCAGCATTTAATTCACAAGTAGCCCTTGCTGCAGGTATATTTTACTGTCAAAGCTATCACTTCTACAACTCACTCACCTTTGTAATGATAGACAAAGATGCACCATGATCCAAAAGAACAGAAGCTACATCTTCATGCCCTTCTCGGGCAGAAAGATGCAGGGGTGTGTAGCCAGACGTCGTAGCTGCATTTGGAGAGGCTCCTTGCTGCAGCAGCTGCTGCACTATGTCTGCTTTTCCCAGTCGGGCAGAAATGTGCAGCGGCGTCTGGTCATCCTAAACACAAAGGAAACAACACAGTCAGACACAGGAAAACTAAGGCTCAGAGTGTGATGGAAGAGATTTCCCCGGATTCTGTTACTTTTCAAAATTGCATACGAGCATTAATTCTTCTGAGGTCTTACCTAGTGAATATTGCACACTGGCTTTCTTGATGCATCACAAAATGCTCCAGACAGGTAAATAATCCATAGAAATAACCTATCAATTTTCTTCTTAACCTGGATTGGCCTTGCTTTGCTTTGCCACTAAGGTGCATTTAGTTTCCTGTTGAATTTGAGACCTTTCTTAAAACACAGCCATGCTCTGTTCCTCTTAATCACTTTTATGATTTCCAGCAACATTTAACAGCTCAATCAGTTGTTCAGGATGAACTGAGGTGCAAAGCATACAATTGCCTAGAAGGTTGCATAAAGTATCATATTTTTTGGGTTTTTTTAAACTACTGAACAATCTGTTTGGTATTTTNAAGGTTGCATAAAGTATCATATTTTTTGTGTGGTTTTGTGTTTTGGTTTGGGTGGGGGTTTTTTGGTTTTGTTTTTTTAAACTGGTGAACAATCTGTTTGGTATTTCGCAGATAATTTTTCCGTAGAACACAATAATCTGAAGAGTTTTAAGTATAGGGCTTACCCTGTCAGGGATATCATTGTTCATTTCTTCCCCTTCACTGAAAATATTACGGGATTTGGGACCTTGTTCTGAGTGTCTAAGAGACAATTTCTCCCATGTTCATTATTTAGTTTTGTATTTTTGGCCTCCCCAGCCTCTGCTGTACAGTCTTTGGATTAAGCACACTATCACAACACTATGGCCAAACATCTCTCCCTGTTTTCCCCCGCTGTATTTCCTACCCTATGAGCACTACTACCCCACATCCTGCAGTTCTGGGCTGTTCTCTGCAAGGGAGACTTCTGTCCGTGTCCATCCTACGAGAGTGATTTTACACCTCTGGGATTTAGGATGGGAGAGTGTCAGGATGTGAACGCTGCTCCTCTGCAAGGCAACTCTCCCCTCACTGCTGCAGAACCTTTGTGGTTCTTAAATGATTCCAGTTTACGCCTGGTTCCCACAAATTTCTCACAGCTGATGTTAGCACTGGTGTATAATCTACTGCTTGCTTTTAGCTGTTATTTATGATAAATTGATCACAGGCAATGGCAGTTTGCACAAATTAAATCATTCTCTGAATTTACTTAGAAAATATTTGCATGACTGTGTCTTCTGAGCACGAGCTGTTCAGTTTCAGGGCTGTCTTTGGAGATTTACAGACCACATGATTCACTTCCATTGTCAGGCTGCTTGCAAATACCAAGTGCATCTGCTATAAATATTTAGCCACAGTTCCTTATAAGTAGATATTCTTACTAGTAAACTAATTTGTGAGCCAATTCACAGATAATTTCAAAACGAAAAATAGATTCAAAGAAATTGTATCCATTTCATCACCATTTGGGGGGAAATTTCCTGACTTACCTATTAAGACTGCTCTTTATGGCACCCATTTATCTCCTAACCCTGCTTTTTTCATGGAACTCCTTCATTTCCATAATTTTGTGCATTTCTTCATGCCTCTTGACCATTTACTTTTCTTCAACCCTTACCTTCCCTCAATTGCAATTGTTTCTATAGGATCGGTTCCCTCTTTCCAGCTACACTCCCTTACGGTGCCTTTAGAGGTATAACTGTGGTTATGGAGGTGTTCTTTAGATGTATAACTTTTTTTGAATGTATACAGGCTGTTGCTTTAGGGACATGACAGGAGACACCAGAAGCTTAGGGTTTCCAGTTCTGCTGAAATAAAATCAGATTTGAGGCATTCCCCTCCCTCCTTGCTTCCCACTCCAAAACAAAACTCTTCAAACACATGACAATTTATATTAAAAACTGGCACAAACCCCCAAACAAACAAACCCAGAGATGGTATCAGCTTGACATCTCCTGCCTTCTCTCTTACATACAGATCACTCATGACTACAGTAAGAGGGTACATAAAATATCAGTGATCATTACACGAAGGACCTCAGCTTCATCTCGCTTTCTCTTCCAGAAAGACAAGTGCAAGATGAACATGAGTCCTGGCTCTGTCAAATACAGATCATCCAGGTCTGTTACAGCTGGGCCATCACCTTACCTTGGCTTTAGCCTCCACCTGGGCTCCGTTTTGTACGAGGTATCGGACGACCTCGGTTTGGCCAGCTCTGGCAGCCATGTGCAGGGCTGTCTCTCCTCTCTGGTGTGCAGCAGCAAAAACAAAATACAATTAAAAGCACACTGCAGGAAAAACAAACGTCAATGTGTTTCATAAATACAGAAATTCTGGGGACCCCGTTCGGAATGATCTCGACTAGAATATTTTGCTGCAGTTGTCTGTGAGCAAGATGTAAGATTAAGTCAATATTTGATCTCACTGTATGCTGCAAAGCAGTTTATTGCGGGGTCAGTTTCCCAACACAATAGTGCCTTTGTCACTATCTTTTGCTGAAAGGAGACAGAACAATCTTTATTTTTACTAGCGTTTCACTAACAGTGTTAAAAACTATGTCCATTTAAATAGAGCTTAATTTAGTCAGAAACTTATTTCAAAGTTTGTATATTCAGGTACACCTATATCTAGCTTTCCTCCTGCTATGCCTTATGTCCCTGCTATCATTTCTTGTCTGACAAGCACTGAAGTGATTGAACAAAAAAGGGGAAAAAATCATTATTGAGTACATTCTTATAAAGAATTCACAGACCTAATGAAAGACAAATCCAAGGAAACCAGAACAAATGCAGGAAAGAAAGTGCTTTCTACATTTTCAGACATCAATATGTCTTTAGGTATAAGCACATGCTAATTGACAAGCGGTGCTGCATTTTTATATAATCTAATAAAATTAGCAGATGAGGATTTTAACAAACTATTGTCTTCCAACTGCACTTGCGTTCACGGAAGGTGAACAGGAGATTTTGAGGTCAAATTCTTAAAGAAAATCAACAAGTTTCTGCTTTCCTTCCACTTCCCAACTTTGAAATATCCATCTAACAGTGACTTCAGTTTTTACACATGCCTTGGGAGCCCGGGGGCACACAGCACACATCCAGTGCAGGAGCACGCTCGGACGCTGTATGGACACAGGCAATATGTCCCAACAATCTGCTGCAATCTGTTGATAACAGCAGAACTCTCCTTAAATGGTAGACCCCCAGGGTCTTGGGAAAACAGTGCTCAACAGTCAAGCGCATATTGCAAAAATTATGTATGAGAAACTACAGTATGTTCACATTCTTTACTTCAGAAAATAAAGAGAATAGAGCCTGCTTAAGGTCAGCCTCTTTTGAAGTTTCCTCAACCTGTCAAGCATGTTCCAAGTAGACCCAGCAGGCTGCGCTTCCCTGAGACTTCAGCATGAGCCACAACTGCTGTGGAGCTGGATGATGAACACCAGAATTATGCACTTCTTCACAGTGCTGCTCCCAGATATGTATTATAATATATTCCCAGTCGTGCCATGCCAAAAGGAACCTGTAACTCACCACATTGGTAGTGTTGGGTGATGCTCCATGATGCATTAGCTGCGATACAATATTTACATGTCCCATGAAGGCAGCAACATGGATAGGAGTTAGGCCCGACTGGAAAACAAACCAAAGTCCAATTTAAATACCCAATTCAAATACCTACTTCCACATTCCTTTACAAGAATGCCATGGGGAAAACATAAATTATTCCAAAATAAGTAAACACTGGCACTTGATCTTCTTCGAGGTTCTTATCTTCTCAAAACCATATACTAATTCTTAAACTAAAGGGTAAAGGTAGGAAACACCTACAAGTAGGATTCATGAGCAAACCTATAAACATTCTAGGAATTCAGTACTTCTTCATCAACAAAATCTACTATAGGTAACCAAGATTTCTTCCTTGAGCATTTGCTAAATATTGTCTTAGAAAAAAAAAAAGAAAAAAAAAGGAAGAATTCCTGGTACGAAGGTAAGACTTTCTGAAACTTTCAGCTAACACAAAAATGATGTGGTGTCCATTGTCTCTACCAGATCCAGTTGCTTTTGGGTGAACAAAAAAGGTCTATTGAACTTAAGTGGAGAGCTTCAATCCCACTGTTTCTCCACAAGAACGGGAATTTGAAACTGACATACAGCCAGAGAGGCACAGACACAAAAAACACAGGCTACAGGGATATCCCCCTTCCCTCAGGACCTTGGGGCACTTTCACCATAATGAATCTCCACCACTGCCCTTATACAAGGTATGAAAGACCAGCTGGCGAGAAAGAAGAGAAAGAGAGGGAGGGAGAAGGAAAAAAGGGAGCAGTCATTTAGCAGGGCATGACCTCAAGGATTTGCTTTAGAAATCCAATCAATAGTTGATATTTCTCCACATAGAATTATCCCAAAGCCTCTTCACAGCTGCTTGTGCACAGCTGTACCAACAGTCACCCTGTTGGCTGCAGAAGGGGGTTTTTCTACCAAGAGAAGGAGAAAGCTCAGTGGATCTCTGGAAAACCCCTGATTTAGGTAGCTTCCCCACAGACATTCACAAGCCCCTAGATGGTAGAGGCGAGGAAAACACAGTCTTTTTCCTTCTCATGCAGAACAGCCAGCATCAGCAGGAAGGCAGAATCACTGGCTGAATGTGTTACTTCTTTGACCTGTTTCAAGTAATTTATTATATGCTTTTAAAATAATAGACTGTAGGAAATACAGTGGATATGTGTCTTCTTTGACCAACGCCTGCTGCACAGATTCAAACCTGCAGGTGAAAGAAAACGTGCAGTATTGCAGAATTTACCAATGGAAGTACGGAATCTACCCAGAAAGAAAGAATTTACCACACAAAATTATTTAGTCACATTGCTCAACTGACACGTTTTTGCTCTCAGATTCCTTCAGGGAGGAATACTGGGAAGCTTTCTGGCAGAGTTGTTTCAATGGCCAGACATAAACTTTCTTTCTGACTTAGAGAAATGGCAGCTTAGGGGCTGAGTGCTGACTACCAGCTCCTAATTCTTCCTTGAAAGGTTGTAACCATAGAGTCAGCCAGTGAAAAAGGCAGGCAGGAAGGTAGAGGCTAGCAGTAAAGTATCATCCTGAATCCCAACAAATGCAGTGAAATGTGGTTTGAGATCATTGTGAGGCAGGAAACAAAGGCAGGGCTCTTTCTTTAGGAAAGTTTTTGCTTGAAAAAGCAGTTCCAAAAGTACAGACCATACTGTTACCCTGTTCACCCACACAAGACAGTGTAGTCCAGGGTTGCTTTTGCTTCTGCTGCCTCAACTTTTTGAATTTAAAAGGGATCCAATTGAGTAGACAGTTTTTCTACTTCGACATTGACTGACTCATACAGAGGAGAAGCATCTGATCTCTTCTGTTAAGATTCTCTTTGTTCTTCTCACTCACTTGCTAACATGATTTCAAATTATTCCACAGCAGACACATCCATATATGTTATCTTTCCTCCTCTCCTAATTTGGTAGAATATACATACACATAGGTAAAATTTATCCTGTAGGTACTTAATTAATCTCTAAATTGTGCCAATAACTGGGGTGTAGACTATCTCATGCTGACTGATAGACAGAAATCAACCAGCAGTGTATCTGACTTGTGATGTCCCATGATGGTGGCTGAATGTAAATTCTGTGTGCAAAGCCAAAACAAGATCTGAATTAAACCACCTTTCAAAACAGGACTTGAGTGAAGCACAGTCCTCACCTTGATCTCTATAAAAGAGCAAATTTTATCTTTAGTGCATTAAATTACAGGGAAAAAATGGTCAGAAATGGTAAATTTCGGAATTTTTTTTTTGTCTGTTATATTTGTTATTCCACAGTAGTCAGTATATCAACTGTTTGTGATCCATTAGGGCAACAGAGTGCATAATTCAGTTTTTTTATTTCATAATACCTAGCTGAAAACAATTCCTAATTGGTCCATGCTTTTTCAGAAATATTCAAATACTCATCAACACAGTTACAGTGAAATTTGTAGGAAGAGCAGAGACAAGTGTGCAAAGACCATTTCTTACCTCAGTCACAGCTTGAATTGATGCACCGTGCTTCAGAAGCAGTTCCATTACTTTTATTCTGTTTTTCTTGCAGGCAATGTGAAGAGGTGTGAAACCATTCTGTAAATGAGAAAGAATATACTTTTTGATACTGCATGAGTCAAAAAAAGTAGAATTTGGTATGAAATTCATATAAAAAAGTTTCAGTTTTAACAAAACCCCACCCAAACTTGTTTTGGCTTTATTAATTTTTTCTTGCAAAAGAAAGAAAAAACTTTTAACAAGAAAAAGATCTATTTCATACAGCCAGTTTTAATTATGAAATACGTATATTGCCCACTCCAATAATTAATTTCTATGTAAAAATTCTCCATTCACCCCGAAATATCAAGATGTTCATTTTTCCTTACCACGTCCACTTTTGACTGTGTGCATTTTTTTGCTGCAGTTTTGGGGGAGTTTGGGGGGGTGAGTGGGTGTTGATTGGTTTTCTTTTGACCTTTTAGAACTGCTGGTAAAAAAAAAAGCACTTCACCTTTACAAGGTCTGTTAATCTTCTAAACTATTTTTACGTACTACTTTTTTTCCCCATTATCTACCATTTTATGGCAACTACAATTATTTCACTCCTTTCTTTTAAAGAAGTGTGTGTGCAACAGATTGGGCATTAGAACTACCTTCTTATTTAGTGTGAGATGACACAACATGAAAAAAAGTAAAACAGGAAAATAAGCTGCCCAGAGCATCCATGAATGGTACAGTAACACGAGTGCACTAAATGCTGATGCTGCTCTGTACAAAAATGCCTTTCCAGAACATTTCTGAAAAGAGCTGACAGAACTAAAATCAACCTGATCAAAATTATCTATCTTAAATACCATGTAGTAAAAAATACTGTATGCTTTGGTAATGTGAGGTCCATGCAATTTGCTGTTCCAGTGTAGCAGCTCTCAACCCTCTCCTTGGGCAGTGGACAGATGAGTTTCAAGGTGAAATGAGCTCCAGTTCCACACACTGCACTCAACACTCTGCTCAATCATCCTGAGTGGGATCAGGACAGAATAAAAGGAAACACCAAAAGTTTTAGGGGACAAGGAAATTTGTGCCACAAATCCACTGCCAGTGACTCTGACAAGCTAAATCTGATGATGGTTTGACTATTTCAGGTGGTGAAAAAAAATATTACAGACATACAAGCCTCCCCACTTGCTGCTTATAGCGAACAAAACCCATATACATAATACCTAAGACACCTGAAGACAGGCTGGTCTGACACAAAAAACAGAGGGGCTGAGAGAAGGAAATCTGTGGAGCCTGTACTGTTTTCAAGAGAGTCAATCCCACCTGGCTTGTGAGGGTTTCAGGAGCTCATTTCAGGAATTGAACGAGTTAGCACCAAACAGTGCAACCAACAGCTTATGCAGTTAATGTCAGGATGTAAATTTGTTCAGAACAGTTATCGAAGAACAAATCAAAGAGGCATTTTAGAAAGAACAGTTTGCAAGTATTTGAACAAAACTTATTGATGTGTTCTGCTTGTATGCAGTTTAGCTGCACTAACATACTTTGTTATGGCTGAAGTTGTCTTTAAAGTAGAACGGCATATGACTCCGCTGACATTATAAAATACCACAAATATTCATTATGCAACCAATTCCTACTTCTTGCTCTTTCACATGATAGAGAGCTAATAAAAAAAAATTCCCTCAGTTTTAAATGTTGCTGATTCTTTTCTCTCAACAAACACTTAGAAAATGAGGATTCTTTCCCTACCACAACACACAGCAGTTACGTCTGCAGCTGTTTCATCTATTCAGAATCATAAGAAGCTACTGGGAGGCAAAAGTGCCTAAGTTACACTAGAAATTCATTAATCAGTATCTGTAAGCTAAGGTTTGCCCTGATTGCACGACACATTATTAACACTTTGAACCTCGAGCATCCCCTCTTGGGCTGCAGCAATACAGCACATACCCCCTGTCAACATCACCAGGCAGAAAACAACTCTCAAATAAGTCTCACCACAACTTTGACAGAATGTTTAGCTGTGAATAGTAACCCGCTGTGTACTCACCAGTGCTTTGGCATTAGGATTAGCTTTCTTGTCCAAGAGAACCTTGGCAACTTTGTAGTGGCCACAGTGGGCGGCAACATGCAGCGCGGTCAGATAGTCATTAGTGACGTCATCTACAGGCACGTTGTGCTGAATCAGAAGCTGAACACAGTTTAGATGATCTCCTTGTGTTGCCATGTGCAACGGAGACAAACCATTCTGTGGACAGAGAGACCCGACACCAGTGGGTTAGACGATGCTCAGAGAAATGGAACTCCTCCGTGTTGTTCTTGGAGCATTTGTGGTATGGTGAATTTTACAAGTCCAGAGAGCACACCAAATAAACTTAACATGTTCAGTGCAATGATGAGGGTTCTTACTCCTGAATTTAGAGCCTGTTTGGTTAGGGTTTGTAGGCAGCTCCACATTGAAGAACCATCATAACATACCAGCAAGGCTCTAAATGTAGCTTCTTTCAGCCAGTATAGCTCAGCTAAGTTGCTCAGTTTAGACGAGTTATGTGAGAAGCAGGACTTTGTGACTTTTAACACCCCAGCCAAGGAATTTACTGTTTTTAAAAGCTGCATTAAACTCACCACTCTAATGTGGCTTACATATACATACCAGGCATGGGAGCACAGGTCAGAGCATCACTCTGTAAACACTTCAGCCTTCCCTCACCCCTCCACTGGTGTTTTCCTACACATGCTTACACCACATGACACAGCTGTGGAGATCATTCCTCCCAGTCAGCACTGGTATAATAGCAGTAGTTTCAAGAGCAACTGGACTAAAAATCTGTGAATGAGACCTCCATGCTGTGATCTACCAGTGGCAGTGGTAAAGCTCTTTCACCAGGGAAACACCTGAGAGAGATTCATGTACCAATGAACTGTTTCTCACAGTGCTTAAAATAGTTAACAAGCCGCCAAAACATATTATGTTTCCAGAGTAAAAAACGGGAGAGAAAATTCTCAGAAATTATTTCATGATGAAAGATAAATAAATATACCAGAATGAAAGAGGTCTTGTTAGCAGAAGCACATGAGCTCCTTGTATTTGCATTCGTCTATTTTTTGCTTCATTCTTCTAATGCCAAAATGAGATTCTAGTGCAGAAGCTATTCTTGTAACACACAATAGTTTACAGTCTATAAACGACTGACAGTACACTGTGTCCACACCCTGAGACACTGAAACTTTTGCTCACAGATGCAGTGCCCTCATGTGACCGCAGTCAGCAAAGGCAAAGTAACAGCGCAAAACCAGCCGAGATCACTTCCTTCACCCTTCCAAAGGCCATAGGATAACATTAACAACGAGCATTCAAAATAGAGGTGGAAATTCAGAGTGAAATAATTGTTTAAATCGACACGGAAGAAGGATGTTGAAAGCAAACAGGTGAATCCTGTCAGAATCTGAAAGCAGGTTACATTCAGTGCTGAGACACAGATATTCTTGGACACAGTTATGTCTTTCAAGTAAGATTATCTCATGGGCATCTCACTTGTGATTTATGTTGGCTTGGATAAGCCTCCTTCCCATTCCCAAAGGCTACTACAGCAATTATCTGCATGGAAGCTTGATACTAACAATGCATTTTAAATGTTCTCACTGTCTTCTACTGTAGTTAACAGGAGAACAAAAAAAGATTAATTTCCCTTGGTCACCAAACCCTCTTGATAACAGTTTAAAACTGATGATGTTTTTTAGGTGAGAGTAAAAGAAAAAAATCTTGAAACTTCATAGACAGTTCTGCTCCATTTTCATAAGAAAAGTCCTTCGGGTGAAAGGTGTCATTCTTCACAATAACAGCTAATAAAATACCCTTATTAATGGAGTATGAAACTGAGAAGATGATATGGGACTCCCTTCTAAGAGAGACTTGTATCAAGAAGGCTGGCCTTGATAGAAAAGAAGGGAATAAACAGAGCAGTCAGGTGTCAATTTGGGAAAATCAGCAAAATACTTGATAAAAATCTGTCATGGATCAGAGAAGAACAGCAACTAGCTAAACTTTACACAGAAAACCAAGAGACAAGTGGATGCTAAAGAATTCTGTTGTAGTAGAAGATACTTCATAATCTTACACAAGTACATTAATATTTCAACGTCTTTGGCTTCTCACATTCAACATAAAGACATCACACATACCAGTGTTCTCTAGTTCCATATCCCTGTTGTGAGAGACAACCCAACAACAGCTGTAAGAACTGATTTGGTATTTTGGGATGGAGCCACTATATAAACACTGTTATATTAAAATACTTTTTAAAAATACTGCCAAGAAAATATTAAAAGGTGAAGAAGTTCAGATTAATCAAAGATATTGGCAGTCACACAATACATAAAAAAACCCAACCAAACAAATAACCCCAAAACAAAAGGGGACCATAGAGATGAAAAAAAGTATCAATCACCTGACTAGGCAAACATTAAAAAAGAAAAGGAAAAAAAAAGGAAAAAGAAAAATTAAAAATAAAGAAGGAAAAGCCAAACAAGACTGGAAAAACAGTAATTGAAAAACAAAACAAAACAAAGATGGACAGGGATTTAATTTCTCACACAGAAAAACAATGGCATATTCAGGACTAGAATTCCCTTTTCCTTTTTCCTGTAAAAAAACCCAGATAATCCATTAGGCCTTTACCTCCCTGAAAAGAAATCTAAGGTTATTCCAGTGCAAAAAAGGGTCAGTGCTACACTAAACCATCTCTAGCAGGAAATGGCTATCAAAGTGCAGCCTGGTTATTATTCTGAAAGAGTTTTATATAACATGAGAAAACTTAGTGAAGTTCAAATTCTTTCAAAGATGTGTCCTATTTCCGATAATATATGACTTAATTTGAAGAGATTGAAGCCATTTATTTTTGCAGAGGGCAGGTCTGCAGTTTAGAGCCAAATGAATGAATTCATTTATGCCATTCAGAGGTACAGCTACTTCTTAGCTTACCTTCTGAAAATGGTAGAATTAACACATCTGAAGGAAACTCAGGAAGCTCTGCACTTTCTCCTGTTCACTTTTTAGCTTTCCTCTTTTAGAGGAGGCTCCTATTTTGCAGCAGTTGTTTATATAAGACTCTGCAGATCAACATCCAAAGTCTGTCTTTCAGCCTCAGGCAATTTCAAACCCACTATCCCATGTAATCATCTGCCCGATTTTGTTTAGTGAACTCTGGGCAGGCTGTGCGAGTCTGCTCAGGAAGAGTAACAAATTCAAAACCTACAGGCCCTGAACAGCCAGGTTAAGCTTAGGGATAACACCTGAAAATACAAAATCCATGCAACCAAGAAGTTAAGTTTCTTAGAAGTTTTCATTTATGATGGTGGAAATGAAAGGAATAGGGTTTATGTTGTGGGATTTTGGTGGTGGTGTAGGTTTTTTGTTTGTTTGTTGGGGGGGGCGGGGGGGACGTGGTTTTGTTGGTGCTTTGGGCTGGTGAGGTTTTGTCCTCCTTAAATAATTAACTGAACGATAAAAGAGTGCAGAAGATCTTTTCTCCCTGTACTATGAGCTCCAGGTTCTGAGAGTGGTGTGGAGATGTGGCCCAAGGGGTTCCCAGGCATCCCTTGCTATTCTCCCCTGTTCATGAAGTTTGCAAGTCAGGGCTGTGGGAGTCCATGGAAACTCCACATGCAGAGGATGGGTGAAAACTGTCTGCCAGATTATCCATGACAGCTCTTGCCAGTGACTCATTGAGTAGAGGAAAGTTGGTGCCAACCTCCCCAAACAAATGCTAAATATACTCCAGTAAGAGGGAGAAGGTGTGGGGGGGGGAACAAAAGAGGGAGGAGAAAAGCAGAATATAGAAGGGTGCTGAGACAGAACAGAACAGGATGACAGAAAAGAGAAAAGAAATTACAGAAGCAAACAAGAAGTGTTGTTGAAATATATTGCTTACAGACTGAGTTAAAAAAAGCCTCATGTAGTGGAAGTTTATCTTGGGAAAGAACCTCAACAAACTGCACAACCCAAATGTCAACCCTGAATGGGAGTCACAGAATGCAGCGGTGCTACAGAGCAGGCTGCTGCACGGAGGCTTGAAATCAGCAATAACAGTACAGCAGAGACAAGAACTTCCTTTAATGCCAGCCCTTGGGTCTAAAGCAATCTGTGCACCCTGGCACAGGTGATTAGAAATTCCCAGGAAGAATTTTGGATGATAAACTGCAGAGAGATAGAAAGTGGAGAAACTGGTAATCAGGCTAAGTCCTTAGGAAATACAAGCTGTCTCTGCAAAGGGACATTGCTCTATTTTTATCTCTTGTCTCTTCTCTAGCCTTAGGATAATTTGGTGCAAACTGAAGATATGTTGTAATCACCGTGTATTTATTTCAGGACAGTTACAAAGATTTTCAGCAGCTGAAATTTTGAGGGATAGGGTTACCATACATGACTTTTTGGTTGGAACACAAGACTTTTCTTGTATGTATATCTGATTTAACACATTTTATATATGCAGACATGCACTACATACGGCATTCACTTTGGAGATCTCCCACACAGTTACTTTAAATAACTAAGAAATAGGAAAGTTATTGTCAAGGCCTTGCATATGAGACATGCAGAATTACACTAAAAAAAAATGTACAAGGATTATCCCAGCAGAAAAGAGTACCAGTTACCTTGGTTTTGGAAAGAATAGGGGCACCACGATCCAGCAGCATTTCTACAACCTGTTCATGGCCACTTCTTGCTCCACAGTGAAGAGGGGTCAACCCATCCTGTGTGATACACAATTATAATTGTTTAGTTTCAGACACATTAAAATCTTGTGCATTTTCATAAAGACCTATGATGTTCTAAGAAGTTAATTGATTCCTCCAGGAAGCTGCTCCTCTGCAAGTGAACAGCTGAACCTGTTTATTCAAATGGACCGAGCACATTATGGCTCTGATTTCCTGGGCATGTAAACAGCCATATCTCACTGGTGCTCGTGCAGTGGGCTACTTCCAGGCCC
The DNA here is from genome assembly GCA_013390025.1 of Pitta sordida. Taxonomy (NCBI): domain Eukaryota; kingdom Metazoa; phylum Chordata; class Aves; order Passeriformes; family Pittidae; genus Pitta; species Pitta sordida. The sequence continues at coordinate 313,048 of WEKX01015126.1, read as the reverse complement.
TTATTCTACAAGCATTATAGTGGTAAACTAACCTATAAGAAAAAGATGAGATTGCACTTCAGCTGCCATTTGCCTGCATGCCATTGAGAACACCGTGTCTCTCATTTGTCAGTGTGCATCAAAGTCAATGAATACTCATTTAGTTTGAGAGAAGAAAAAAATCCTACTCAGCCTTGTTTTATTGCACTGATTTTGACAAGTGTACAGACAAGAAAACCATCTCAGTCCCAGGTGATGGAGGTACGTTGGATTCAGTTCTGTCTCTTGTGCAGACTGTGCTTATGTGCTTACATGACCACACGAACGACAGGCCTGGAGTCCAGGCATACTGTCAATACCTCTTCTAGAATAGCTTGCTCAGTAATAGTCAGCATCCTATTATACATAAATACATACCTCAAATAAGGGGAAGACTCTTTTCAACATTAACAGAGTTGTTCCAAACTGATTCGACTATTCTTTGTAGCACTGTTTACAACGCTCAAGTAAGATGCTAAATATTATATATATAACTTATACAATATAAATTATAGCATAAGTGCCATAATGAAAGATGGCACATATGCCCTGAGGAACTGCAAGAGAAGTTACACAAAGTTTTTCAATGCCCTGTGATATAGTGCTTGTTACAAATAATGGCGCCATACTTTTCAGAAGCTCTAGTTTTCTAAATATGTACAAGTCATAAAGGAAGGAGCCTTTATCTGGTTTCTTCTGGAACTCTTAAAAACACATATGTTGTATTGTCTAAAATATACATGTCACACCGTTTTTATAAAAGGACTTATCTAAAATTCCTTCTCACACATACTATGCTCCCTTCATGCACCTACACTCCCTGTTTCTGTACAAGCAAGCGTTAGTAAGAAACCTCCTTAGTCATATTGTTCATGCACAATTGCAATATTCTTTCTTTGAAATTCCTAAACCATCACACTCTAATAGAATATCAGCTTAAGCCCTACACTGAAAAGTGTAGAGGGCAGCCCAGGAGGGGGAGGTGGTGATTCAGAGAACCTTATTGCTTTCCTGCTTCTGCTTTCTTGCCCTCTCCTAATAAATCTGTGAAAAACAGCAGGTAGAAATTGCCAGGGTTAACTTTTCCTGCTGGTGTCATGTATGGTTCTCACTTGGCATGTTCTTCCATTTAAAGTAAGTTCTATGTGTTTGATGTAGATGACGAAAAGATGTTGCTTCAGACTCTAACTCCCCTAACTCAGGGAGACATTTGCTCATGCAAGATGGCCCACAATGTTCTTACTGACATCTCTGAAGTCAATTCTGTTGTCATTTCTGCTTTTTTTCTGTTATTTCAGCTCATGAAGTACAGGGAAGTGCATCTTGTTTAACTGATACCGCACAAAGACATATGTAAAGGCTTAAGACAAAGAGAAAAGATGTCAAACCCTATGAATGGCAATTTATCAGTTGAGGTGCAAATGTTCTGCTGTAGCTTCACAAGTTTGTAAAATGGTGTATTTCCTGTATCAGTAGTTTCCACAGGTAAGTGGATATCAAGTACTGAGCAGACACAAACAACTAATATAAAAATATCACCTACACAAAAAAACTCGTATGGGAATGAAAATAAAAACCAGTAAGACTAAGTAACTAGAGACCTGTAGGCAGGAGCTGAAGATCATCATATACATTAGATTGTTCATTCTTCTCACTTCCTATAATTATCACATTCTCCAGGCACATCAAAGATAGACACTCAAAGAGATCAGGCACAAAAGGAAGCTGGAGAGCATTTTCCAGATTTAACTCCTCCCCAACTCATTTTGCCAACAAACCATAGGTACCACATACCATGCTCACAGAGAATGAGACACATTTATCATCTTCACGTGCCAGTCTAGACCCTTAAAACTGCTTCAGTGGCCCAACCCTCTGAGGGTATCTGTGGCTGACAAGGTTTCTGGGGCTCAGGAGGAGGCAGACAGTCAGGCTTGGCCAGATGGAGCTTATTCTGGGCCACACAGCAGTCACTACCACCAGATGCATCACATGGTGTGACACATTGCAATGCATGTAGGTGCTTGTTGGGACAGCTGATCTATAGCTATTGTTAACATGGTGCCAGGACTCCCACTGCAAAGAGCAAATACACTTGAAGATTAAAAAAAAAAAAAAATCTCTGCAACTAAAGTATCTAACTTTGAAAGACACTGTATATTCACTGGCTTAGTTAATTGCTATATGACACTTAAAGCAGGTAAAAAAAAATGTGCAGAGGCAACCTGAAACACAGACCACAAAGATTTTTGTTTAAAAAAAATTATAATCTGAGATTAAAAGAGATTGCTCTGAGCTCAGCAAGACTTCCCTGATTTTGTCAGGTGATTTTCTAGTTGCTTATTTACTGTTCACATGGACAATACTATGTGAAGCAAAAAATGTATTACATGTACATATTAGGAAGCAAACTTGCCTTAATATGATAGTCTGCAATGGCTCAGAAAACCCATTACAAACGATTATGACAATAATCTGCAGATTAAGGACTCTCTAAGTATGCACTGACATGATAAATCATATCATCTGTATTATCTATCCCTCCAGAGAGCCTGAGAGCAGCTTCAGCAAAGCCAGGAGAACAATAAGGGAGTTCTGCTTCAGCACAAGCTTGCCATTAGCATTGCACACCCATCTCTGGGGCTGCTGCTGTCTTTAGCTTTAATTTCACACACACGCAAATAAATGAGACCTAAGGATTGTGTCTGGTCCCTTTTGAGAGTCAGATACCTGAGTAGCTCTCTGATCTAGTTACACTGGGGTCAAAACTGGCTTCATTTTAGCAGACATTGCTGCAAGCAGTGGAGCCTCCTTGCTGCTGTGTTTCCCCACCACCACACGTGGCTTTTAGAGACCCCTAAGAAGCACAGGTAAGCACAGACCAGACTCCCTGTGTTTCCCAGCTGCCTCTTGCCTGTCAATGCTCATTCAGGATTTCCATTGCCTCACGGCATCCTCTGGGCTGTACCCCAAAGCCATGGCAGCCTCAGTACCACAGATCAGCGAGCACCAGCTTCTGACCCAGTCTACAAGTGCCGAAACACAACACCCACTAAAGCTTTACTGTGATGTAAAGAGTCAGCAAGAGCTTGCTGGAGTTGGAGCCAAATGCCAGAGCCTGTCTGTGGCCTTGGCAGGAGCTCGGCAGGCACTCCTCTCCCCTGAGCCAGAGGGAGCAGCAAGGTTTCCCCAGGGGAGCAATTACTGCTGCCTCCAGGGTTTACCATCCCCAGCACCGCTCAGCCGCTCTGTGCACTATCCTGCATCTCACAGCCCCTCCACGCTCCAGTCTCCTGAACTCTTCACTTCATTGGCACTGCTGCAAACTCCCTTCTGGGCAATAGGGAAAAAAATTAGGTTTGCTCTCCCTGCACACCGAGCGCCAAGGCAGCACTATTGTGTTATTTTATATCTTAATACTCGTGATTTTTCTGAAGCAGCTTATGCTTGATCTGATGCATCTTCAAAGAGCACATCCCACATGTTTTCATGCAGATATGAGTGCTGGCCTGTTATTTACATGCAAAATCAGTAGAATGAAGATTCTAAACACTTACTGTTAATCCAGGCTAAAACTTGCTTGCTGTCTGCCTCAGACACAAATTCACTTTGGCATATACAGAATTAAACAGCCAAAGCAAATCAAGTTAATCTACCTCTCTAATTAAATTTTATTTTTTAAAGTCTTTTGTGGAAGACAGACAAAACATAACTAGGGCAACATTCAGTAAACATGTTACATGATGCATTAATAGTTCTTTGCTCAGAATGGTTCGTTAAAAAGCAGAATGATTAGAGCTGTCCTGGCAGCACACAGTTCTTGAGGAGCACCCCTAAGAATTCAGTACCAAGCTCCAAGTACCAGTTGCTAGACATCTCACACATGAAAAAATGGACAGAGGGAAGACAAACAGCTGGTTAAAATAAACAACACAACCATAAGTGTGAACTAAAATGGAAAAAAAAAAAAAAAAGGATATCTGAGTCTCAAAATAGTTGTAAGATCTTTTTTTGGCAATCACCTCACATGCTCACTCGTTACCTCAACTCCCAAATACAGTTTGCAGGTGGGGAACAGTATTTATGGTGCTCATCAAATCCCAGTCCTAATGAATACAGAGAAAGTGGGAGCTCACGGATGCCTTTCACAATAATTGAAACAGGATAAGGATTTAGCCCTTCCCATTAACCTTTTGTGCAGTACTTCAGCACTACGGTTTCCTGGACCATCTGTCAACAGCAAATGCAAATCCTCATGGAAATGACTAAGGAAAAGAAGTCATTACCTCAACTTATTAATTACTCAGGAAAGGCTTTATGTGAATTTATCTATAAAATACTTTGGTTTGTGAAAAATAAAAACAGACAATATGTCAAGCATATTCCAGTATCCCATACAGAGAATGAACTGCAGGACCAGACGACAGAATGACAGCTGAATAGCTAAAGTTGTGTCATCTAAGAGTCAGAGTAGCAAATGCTGGCCCTGTTAGGGTTTCAATAACACAAAATAGTATGTTCTGCATACTCATTTAAAGATGCATTACAGGCCTAAACCAGGAGAAACAAAGGTCTAAGAATTTCTCCCCCTGAGCAGCAGAAACCAGCAATTCCAAGATTTTTGTTGTCCTTTCGTATGGGTACTGAACCTTTATAATTCACCTGTAAGGAGGCAATTTGTCTTCCATAATTACCACTTGCATTAAATAATACCATGGTGTCCAAGACAAAAACAACTTTAATAACAAAAAAGTCTGCTCATCTCCTATGTACAAAAGACAGAGGAAAAAGGAGAGAGATCTCACACATAAATCTGGTAATAGGAGCCTCACTTACTTTCACATGCATACCCCACCTGTTTATCAAGTTGTGTGTGCATTCAGCACCTGTCCCTCACAGAACACACAAGGCTGGGCTCTGCTGGGCATCCAGCTGATAAACATGACTTGACACATGTATCAGAAAAGACAGCCTCAGCTGCTCTTTGCCTTTCAATACATTCAGTAGCAGTGATGTTGTTGCAAAGGATATGACTGAAGCTTTTGTCATCCTGTATTTTTGAAAGGCCATTCTATATCTGGGATATTGAAAAGAAGGATGGTGCTGAAAAAAATGGCTACAAAATTGACATATCTTAATTGCTCAGCCTCTGAAAACAACACTGGGTCAGGTAGGGATAACAAGAGAGTTTTAGCAGGAACGTGTTGCAACAGCTCACAGCAGTTAATCTCTTCTATATAGAATAGGAGAACTAGGCAGACACTCTTGAAACAAGGCCCTTTTTTAAATCCAGCACCACATTACTGTCAGCCTTCTATTGTGTCTCCTATTGATTTCTAGATCCCTGTTGATGCACCCCAGCGAGGCTGTTCCCTGCTCCCAGCCATGCTTCTGTCTGCTGGGTTCCCTGAGCCTCCTCAGCAGAGCCACATCCACCCAGCCCCAGCCTGGCGAACCCTTGCCAGGATGAGTCAGTGCCGCCGGGAGCAAAACTTCCACTTACTCACTAACTGCCAGAAAATGATGCCTCTGGTAATGCCAGAGACTGCAACGATGAGTGACACACATACAGCACAAGCAGGAGAAGTTATGCAAATCCCTTCTGGCTTATGGAGGGAAAGGGTGTTTGGGGAAACAGGCAGTCTCTGGGGGAAGCCAGGAAAAACAATCCAGTGCTTCATGAACCACAGTCATCCATTGCCTTTTGCCTCACTGGGAAGCTCTGCCAGACTCAGGAGCTGTTAATGCTTCTGCCCTCTTCCTAGATCCTGTTTCCGTCCCAGCCTGTATTTTTAGTTACATAAATTATCCCTGTGTCTGATCCCTGAGCTTGCGATACAGGAAACAAAACAGATCACAAATTTTCGTAACTGGCAAAAAAGAATAAGCTGGACTCCAACTATTTAAAGTAGTGGCCCCTGATGTTTTGGCTGCAGTAGGTGATACAAATGCCTGCAGAGAGGAGGCAAATAGACCCTTGCAAGCCTCTTTCACTCTGGCCAAACACACATCTGTCACATGTGACCCTCCCTACCACATGGTAGGCTCACGCCCCTCAGACTGGCTCCCCACATTTAGCAGGTAGGCAGCTGATATTTCAGCCCAGAAATTTTACCCACTGTTTACATTATCCATGAAAAGTCATGTCTTCCATGTTCCCCAATGAAGAAAAAAATAAAAGTATCATTAAATCATCAGTGATGAAAGGTAAAATAGAAGAAGAGCTAAAGAAAAACACGTAGAGAGAATGAAGAGATGACAAAATAAATTGACCCAGTTTCTGAATTTGCCACAGAAATAGAAAATATGAATGTGCCTAACAAGCACTGCAGGAACTCTCAGAGGCTGCTGAAACACAGGAAAACCAAAGAGAAACCTGTGGATACAGTAATAACTGTGGAAAAAATTATTCTTAGGCTATTAAATCCTTTTGTTTAGAATGATTCTGGTTGAAATTATATAGACTAATTAAAAATGGATGATGAATAGGTAATATGCTAGTATTTCAAGAAAATTACAATTGTCAAAAAGTTACAGGGACAGCCCTCAAGGGTTATCTCACACTAACAGGAGTGTGTTGCACAGACTGCCACAACAGTCCACAGCACCATTAGTCCTAGGTTTACTTGCCAGCATTTGAACTTTTTCCTTCTCTTTTTCTTGTTGGGTTCTCTTTTTTATTTCCACTATGTAATTCAGTCAAATATCCCTGGTTTTGTTGGGTTTTAACTACAGCAATTAGGTATAACCACATGCATCAAGTTTCTAAGTCATTCAGGGTATGGAGTTAGGTGTCAACCTGATGGAAACGATCCTTACACCCGACACACTTTCTGGCAAATTCCAGCCAGCAACATGAGACTCATCAGCCACACCGTGCTCTGTGACACTCTGTGGATAGGGAAAGGCAAATACGTACACACTGCAGTTCAGAGTTACCCTGTTAGCATTCAAATTCTGAAGTATCTGAATTGAATTCTTGTCTTTTAGAATTTTCCTGTACATTCACCTCCACCCCTAAGTACCTAGAAGCAGCTCCTAATTAAATACTGTACAGAGAACATGAAAAATGGTTGGTGTTCTGAGCTTTGCCATGCAAGGTGTTTCACACACTGCTTTAATGTTAGCATCCTACTGCAACCATTTCGTAAAAAATAAATGCAGTGCAGCTGGAGTAGCCTGCCAGGAAGATGAATGATTTAAGCTCTACAGCAACAACCAGGTCAGAGGCAATAATTCCACACAGTCACTCACAGCATTCACACTTGAGCTTACCCTTGTTTTGGCATCAATTTTAGCTCCTCGATCAAGTAGGAGTTTGACCATATTTGCGTTTCCCCTTTTTGATGCAACGTGCAATGGCGTGATATCATTCTGTGGAAGAGAAAAAACACATGAAAACAAATATGCATGTGTCTGTCTTGCACAAATTCCATGTTTGGTTTGCTCACAAAATGAGTTATACCCAATGTGCTGAAGTATAACACAGTTTTGTTTCCCTGGGAGCATGAAAGAAAAGGGAAGCTGTGTTTATCCACACATGTGAATTACTGGCCTGATACCTCCACACACACATTATGAAGACAAGCAATCAACTTGTGGTTAGAGTTGTAGGACAACATGATTGTGCCTCAACTCCCAGTTTTAATATAAGGGTTAAATTTATGCAGTTTTGCTGATTAAATCCTAGCAATTTAAGCCAGCTAGCATATAGTGATAACGATTCATACCTCACAAGTTCACAGGCCTTGTAGGAACCACAGACAATAAATAAAACCATTGTATCTGTATATGTAATTCAAAAGCAACGAGATGCCAATGCTAGTTACTTCTGGACATTATCAGCAAACTCCAAAAGCCTCTCAAGCCCCTTTGTTTCAGTTCCATCATTAATTTTGTCTACCCAATTTGTTCCTGTAATGGATGTAATGCTGTACTTCAAGTGAGGCTGCAAAGACGTGTATTTGCTTCCCTCGGTGGTGCCTGGCAGGCCGGCAGCAGGCAGGGCTGCTGCACATCCAGGACACTTACATAACCAACGCGTGCGCACACAAAGGCACTTCTTTAACAAGATGTAGCTGGGACGTTTCTTCATGCTCTGATGGATCCCTTATCTTGTGGCTGTTGAAAACCACATCCTGTATATATTTGATCATATGGAGCCAAGGAGAAAATAAAAGGATTTAAAGAGAGCATGCAGCTACTGTAGGAAGACGAAGAGAATTTTAAAGAACATCTTTCTGCGTGTTCAGGGGCAGCCCAAACATCTGGCTGTGTAAAACCAGCTTCCCTGTGACCGAGCGGAAAGCAGCACACTGTAGTGAGACTGTGTCCCATGGCTGAGTGAACCAGAGAGGCACTTGAATAGCTGGGGGGGAGTACAGGTGTCTTACCTGGCTAACAGACTGCTCAACAGTGCTTCCTCCAAACGGCAGGTGAGGGGAGTGATAGAAAACTAGCACTGAAAAACGATCCCCCCTCAGATGTGACAAGCTGACTCACAGCTTAATCATAATGCTGAGCTCCTAATCCAGCTGCTACATTTTCATTTTCACAAATTTCACTATGGAGCTAACACACAGCGACTAAAAAGTGCTAATTAATATTATCACAGAGGTAAGAGACACGTTAGCAAGATTAAATGACAGAGATTCTTTCTATAATATTAATGATCATTAGAACATCAAAGTTACTGCTGTTCTGGGGTAGCTTTTAATTTCTTTAAGAAACAAAGTAGAACAAAAAGATGCTTAGCACATTAAACAAAAAGTGCACCATGCCTGGTCCCTCCAGGGAGGTAAAACTGGGATTGCTTAACCTCTGTTTTGTGAGTTGGTTTTGAAAAAAAGGATTAGTTCCATCTGACTGGGAGTTAACATTGGCTATAATATGGGGACACTACATTACTTTATCAGTCACAAAGAGGACAGCAAAAGAAAGGAGAAAAACAATTAAGCAGAGATACTTTCTGCTTTTACTCTCTTCCCAAAAGGAAAGATGTTACTGAGGTCAGATGGAGAGAGAGACAAATTCTACTTTCCTGAGGGGAAAAAAAACTGTAAAGGAAATAACTTTTGTGTCTTCAAGTAAAGGGTGCTGCAGGTAATTTATACTGAGGGAACACCTTTTTCCACTTAATGGCATTGATGGGCAAAGAGGTTAACTCAGCCCAACGGACCCTAGGGCCCTGTTAATATGTCAAAATAATCTATTCCTAATAATCTGCTGCTTCATACACAGATTGGAAGAAAAGGCTTTTCTAAGCTTCATGAAAGAAATGGAGGAGGAAGGGACAGCATTACAAAAGGTAGGACAAATACCTATTAGAAATCTGGTCCTCATTCATTTTGAGACTAAGCTAAATCTAGTGCAGCACAGGGGAGGGTATAACCACATAAGAATGTATACTTGGGATCTAATTACTTGCCAGTCTAGTTCTTTAAAGCACCTGTTGCCTTAAATGAAGGAGAGCTGAGGAGAGCTGATTCTGGAGTAGATGGATGAGTGTTGGCAGGTACACACCTCAACTCCAAGAGAGATGACTTCCACTTGCAAAGGTCACACTGTTTGCAACCAGGGGAAAAAATAATTAAAAATATCCACTTTCATGTTCATAAAGGAGTCCTGTTCAAATAACCTTCATATTTCTGGTTAACATCGCAATTATTAAGACAGTGTAATTCTCTCTCAGTCTCTGACAGAGGCAATCACCTCGGCTGGAAATGTGGGGAAATTCTCCAGCACTGGATAAGGACCGAGTTCACTTTGCAAGCTTACCAGCAACTCATCTTTCCTCTACATAATCACCTGTCTTTATGAAAACATAAATTTAATATCTGCCAGATCTTGAAACCTGGAGTTTCATTTGGTTGAAAATAGTCAGCAAGTTCACTTTACAAAGAGACGGGTGGGGAAAGGATGTGATCACTCTAGAAACAGTTTGTTCGGAAAATCAACCACACACAGCTGCCCTGAAATAATTAATGGAGCAAAAGAAATCAAACAAATGACATTCTACATATCCAGTGTAATATCTCTCCTTAAGGATGAACAAACAGCTCCTCGTTCCTGGGAGAAGAGCACTGCAGCACTCATTCTCTTGGAAGGATGTTGCAGTTTTTGTTGTACTTTAATAACCTAGTCAGGCACTTAATAAAAAGAATTAATAGGCAAAGAATTAAAGTGTTCAGCCTCTTGCGTTCCTAACATCTCAGGAAAACACTGTGGGCAAATGAAGGGGAAAAAAAGAGAGGGCGCAAGTCTCTATTCAGACTTTAATTTTGCCATTTAGCTATTTGAGCTTTTACTGGTAGCAAAGAACATGAAGTAATAATTCTGCTGGCTAAGAGTGCTAACTCTTCACAGATGAAGATATGCATTATGTGAATGTTTGAATAATTGCACATTTGTTTAAGTCAAGGAACTTGTCTTTGGTCAATATAGTGTTGTGCCAAGTCTTAAAGAACTACATCTAGATGTTTCATACATATAGTCCTTTCTCATCTGACAATCAAGAACATGAACTGAGAAATGACTAAACCTCAGATAACACCATCATTAATTTTTCTGATGACAAAACATAAAGCAAGCAACTCAAAATTCACTTATTTGTACTTGTCACAAGAAACTAGAGATTAAAAAGCCTTCATCATATGTGCAACTTTGGTGTAGGTTATTAACACTAAAACTGTGGTATCAGCAAACAAAATTGCCAGCAAATCTAAGGTTCTGAATTCTTCAGTGTATCAACAGCATCTGCTGTCTTTTCAGTCTATTTTTATCTGTTTGATCTTCTATAAATTTCTCCCTTTGTTCTTAAGATAGAATAGTAAATCAGGAAACTTTTGAAGCTGTTTTCCTGCAGTAATAAAGCTGAAATGCCTTCAAAAAGTTGCCATTAAAGATGTGGTTCAGATCTAGAATGTCTGTTGGAGTCCTGCTTGCCCTCACTGTTGAAACATCAAGTGCTGGATAATGTTTCAGCAAGACCTCTCCACACTCAGATCCAGCTTGCCATTCAACTTGAAAGTTAACAAATTCTACAGGGAATATGAAGCATAACTTGTATGAATATAAAACTAAAACCATTCAATAAATGCTCCTAGGATTATCAACTAGAACATCTCCATCTTGGCAGATTTCCTGGGACGCACAGTTCGAAGTGCTCTGAAACTTTGTGTAGCTCAAGACATGAGGGATTAGATGCACACAGGGTTTTTCTGCACCTCACAACATTGTGGATGGTGGCTTTTCCTTTGTCTCTATCCATTGCCTGTTGCAACCCACCATCCCCTCACACAGGGCCTGTGCCCTCCTTTGGAACCAATGGGTGAGGAGTGACCTTTTACGTTCAGTGGCTTCTGCTTGTGCCAGAGTAGAAGAAGCACTGAGCCCTTTCAGCTGCAGCTCTATCTAGAGCTTCCCAAGAAAACTCGAAAAACTTTGAGTTATCTTGTGCTGAGCAAGAAGCCACCTACCTTTCCCATTTGAAATGAGATCTGCTCCCCTCTGACACATGGCGTTATCCATCACACTTCACCACAGGAGTCAGAATGACTTGTTATTACGTATTACAAATTAGCAATATGAATGGTTAGGAAGCCAGGAAGAAAATAGGGGAAAATTTAAAATCTGCAGAACACAAACATTTTATATGATTATATTTTAATGCATTTAGAAAATAAAGAGTTTCTCCTGGTTTCTAGTGTGCTATGCTGTCCTACGGGATTGCATCTTTCTCCCATCAGACAGTCTGAGGATGTTAATAATAACTAAGAAAAGTAAATGTTTGCACTTGCAGTATCATACTGGGCTCTGAAGTGTAATTTTAAAGGAAGGTGTAAAAAGAAAAGGGAAAACCTTTTCTAGTCACGTGCTGCATTTTCTTAAATGCTGGGTGAGAAGCAGATCACGTAGGGACTGTGAAGACTCATTGCCAGGGTCACAGGGACTTGGTATTTCTCCTCACTTAGATAATTTACCTCCAGCTCTGAGCTCTCCTCCCAGTCTCTCAGTGGAGGGCAGTTTTAATCAGAAAAAATACACTTATTTTATTTCAGATTTCACTTCCTTGATTTAAAAAAAAGTTTTTCACCAAAATGTTCATATTAACTTGAAATTTAGTAAAATAGTCCTTCTCAATTCTCAGCTGATGGCAAACTCTAGGAAGAGCTTAATATTGACACAGAATGTGTGAAGAAAATAGAAGCTGAAAATAGCCAGACTGCTAAAGCAGAAATTTCCTATCCAGTCTGGAAAATCCCTCCATCATTAGCAATTCTAAAGAAAAGAACATGGTGTTGGTTATTTTATACTGGAATTGTCAGGAGCACCTCTACATGGATGTTGCCACTTCTACCAGACCCTGGAAGTATGGGAAAGTTGTGCTCTGCATTGGAAGACTGTCATATACAACAATGCAGCTACACTAACATGTTGTATATGAAAACATTCAATATTCTGTCCTGTATTTGTCTGAAAATCAGAACTGGAGATACACAGCAGAATCTGTGCAGAGAGACGTATTATAGTCTATTAGCAGTTCCTGAGATCATTGAGGCTTGCATAGAAGTTTCAGAAATCAAAGATAACAACAGACAGAGAAATGCTTTCCAGGAAACCTTGCAAGAGTGCATAATTTTCCAGCATTTTTTCCCCTCTACTTAATGGCTATGAGCCTTACATTTTGTTATTTTAGTTCTTGTAAGCTTATATACTTAACTTTCTTCAGGCTTAAGATGTATAAAACCAATACTGGAAGAATAGAAGGAAGACTAGAGCAAGGAGCTCTTATGGCAAACAGCCACTGGGGAAATAAAAAGATGTTTTTCTCTCATGCCACTGTCACTTAGATATTGCCCGCTCTTTTTGATGGGCTAATGGTGTTCTGCTTCTCAGCCTCAGGGTCATCATTAATGCATGTTGTCCTCACACCACCCTCAAAATTACCAAACTCTTTCTCAACCTTCCAGTAAGGAAACTTCTGCAGGCAAAGCCCACTCCCAGTGGAACTGAGAACTCCCCTAGAATAAGGAGTTCTGTGTATCAGGAAGGCTGTTCATTGGGTTGGATGCAGTTTTATGGCATAGTAACTAGCTCCTGTTTGCTTTGGCAAGAAAGATAAAGGGAGAGGTCACCTTCACATGGAGGATTCCCTGGCTACTTCAGTCTTCTGACTTGCTCAAGTACAGTGTAGATGTCAGGCTCACAGAAGTTTCTTTCACTGTTGCTCTGGAAGCTGCAGAGAATTTCTTCCTTCCTCCCTCTCTAATCACTGTGCTCCTCAGACACAGGTGGAGCTTCAAAGGCACCTCACCTGGGTTAAACAGATCTTTCCACTGGAAGATCATTCCAGGCAGAAGAACGGTATCTAAAGACCCTGTGGGCAGGCACTTCACAGCACGATACCATAGGTAAAATCAGATCTCTAAGCAAAGTGGTTTCTCATCCCTTCCAATGGCTCTTAGTTGCTTTAGCATATATCTGGATACACCTTTCCAAGACCTAGATATCTAAGTGTTATGCAGTCTAGAGAGTTGTCAGTGTACACCAAAAACAGAGCTCCTGAACTGACAGTCTGGAACGGGAGTTCCAGACTGGTCCACTTCATTCTCCATACTAATCACTGTCTTGGTACTTACAGAAGATGGGAAGTAGATATCTAAATTATTAAAGCTCTATGTAAGACATCAGGTACAGTTTGATTTAAAGGCACAAGTGGCTTTATTAAGTTTTATTAAAAGTTTTATTAAAATAATAGCAATTAGCTTTTCCTGTTGAAAAAATCTGATAAAATAGCATGACTTAGAAGTGTCTTTCAGTTTGTAACTAGGGTTCATCAGCACCTCTTCAACATCAAGTAGCACTGTCAGCTAAGAGAATGGTGCCTGGAATTGTTGGAAGCCTTCAAAGCCCGAGTAGTGACTGCACTTACATGTCAATCTGGCTAAGAGAGAAGGCTGACTTCACCCTTGGTTGCCTTTTATTCTCCTTCTCCACTTCTTTAGCCTGTATGTGATTGCCTCCTAGTTAAGCAAAAGGGAAATATGATGATGCAAAGAAGGAATTCCCATGTGAAAATGTACTACAGAAAAAGGACGATGAACAGACATAAAATGCCTGTTACTCCACAATGCATACCTTGCCAGTAATTGTGACAGGGTTTTTTGTTGAGTTTTAACCCAAGAAGTCAAGCAATTTAGAATGAGAGTATTTCCTTCATTACAAAATGGCAAACATCAATTTTGTAAGAGTAAGAAGACCTTGTTTCACTTGAAATTATGTTAGGAAGGTTCTTGGAGCTGCCTCCTTGTTTATAGGCAGAATACAGGGCATCATCACAAACTGATTTACTGAGAAGATTTCCATCCCTCCCAATGAAAACTTTGCTGTGCCATCTTCCCTGCCCTTGCAGCAAGGCAAGAGAAGGAAGCACAGACACAGAAGCACTAATGCAGTTTAGTGGAAGAGGTGGCATGACATCGGTCACTTGGCTGCAAGAGTGCAAACCTGTAAAGGCAGGTACATTTCCCCCCTGCAGTCAGCAGGTACACAGGCTGGCAGGCACTGTAACACCTGTAGGAGCTCCTGGAGCTGTGCCTATTTTCCCAGTTGCAGTGAAAGAGGGGAACAAGGGAGTACATGACAGCTGAGAGGCAGGCAGGTGTACATTGGTGGGGTGAGGGAAGCAGCTGCTACTGGATGTCGCTGGGGACATTATTTACTTACACCACTGCTCACCTCCTGCCCACACACTGAGAGTCATCATCAAGCTCAGGTCTTTCCCTGCCTTCACTGCTGGAACCTCTTTCTTCCCTTGGGCCTCTCAGAAACACAATGAAAACAGCAGCTGAATCGTTTGCCACAATCTGTCCTTTTTCTTACATCCTTTCTTCAATTCTTCTTTTCCCCACACTTGTCCTTGGCCTTAAGGTTCAGAGCTCTGCCTTCATCCTACATCCATTTACATTTCCTCCACCCTTCCCCACCTTGACTACATTGATGGTGGGAGTTGGCTATTTATCCTGCCCTCACACATTTGTCTTCATGCTGTTCTCTTCACACAAGTATTTTCTGTTACCACAATCCGTCTTGGGATGCCCCCACCCAGCACTACAAGCACAAACAAGCTGTTCAGTGCTCTGAGTCACAGCCTCAGCTCACTGCTCTTCCAGGCTGCTGTCATTGCATCCACACTTCCCCAGACATCCCAGCACCTCTCTGATGATGAAAACTCATGGAGTCAGAGCCTGGAATGTTTAATTCTTGAGGAGGAGGCAATAATGGCCTTATTACTTTGGACATGCTCTCCATAAGTGCTCTAATCCAAAACAGAGCTGCTGAAGCCTAAGATTCATTATTTTAATAAAACAAGCAGAGGCAGATGGTATTTAGGGGTACTGGTACTAAATGCTGCTAATTGCTAATGTAGTAGCACTGCTAATCCCTAATCTTGTTTCTGAGTGGGAAAGAGTTGACCTAAGACCCCATTTGTCTTCCTTGCTTCTGTGATTAGAGCTTATCAAATACTCAATGGAAAAGCTGATGATTGCATGAAATGCCTTAATGTCCTATTTTTGTGAGTTAAAGGACTTGGAAATCAGAGGTCAATGTTATCACTGAAAGGAAAACATAGTCAGGAGCTTCCCAGAAATTCTTAACCCCCATATCTACTCTTGGCTTGTGAACTTCATGTAGATCTAACTCGGGACCCCTTTCTCACCAATAACAAGAAATTGCTTAGTAATGAATGAGATTCTGAAAACATCATTTGGTGGGAGGGCAGATACATACATGAGAATTGATACTTTGATCCTCACTGATCAGTTTGACCAAATATCTGCTGTACCCTGGTCACCAGCATTAGTAGGCACTGGATCATGCCTTACAACAGTAGTTTGGCCTTGGAGATTTATACTCATTTATAAAACACTGAATGATGCCACGCTGAATAAATAGTGGCCACCACCAACACTTTTCACCTGCAGTCCTACTTCCTGTGTTGTTGAAATTTCTCTTCCCACTTTATCACACCCACCAACAACTCAACTCCTATTAATCACAATCTCTTAAAAAGCACTCTTCACAGTTTAGTTTTCCTTTTTCTCTTTTTATTCTTTTTTAAACTACTATAAGAAGTCCTATAAGTAAAACAGTACTTTCTATACTAAATAATCACAATATTATTTTATTGTTTTCATGGGTTTGTGGTGCTTGTCATAAACACTTTGTTGCATGTAAATATGTGCTTTAACTATATAAATATTCAAGATTTTAGTTACACAAGCTATCTAAAAGAAAATACTGCAGTTTGCTTTTCACTATGTGCAAATGCTCCAAGCAATAGTATAGTACCTTTCTTCTTATAAAAGTAATAAACAGCACATGATCAAAATGTCTGAAGAGGAGCTGCTGGATTATACATTTGACAATTACCCTCATAAATATCATCTTGGAGTTTTTTTGCTTTTTCTACTTTAACTGAAAGGTTGCTCAAGAATCTCAGTACTTATATTTAATATTAATGATTAAACACTTACTAAATAATATGAAGTATTATGATTTAATATTAAGCATGTAAATTTCTAGACAAAAATTATTCATGGCCAGTTTATACCTATTTACTCTTACATTAGCAGTTGCCTTTACTTTGAATCCCTGTTGTTCCCTAGGACATCTCATCCCTGGCTTTGTTTGGTAAGTTTTGGCAAGCTGAAGTCTTGCACAGACTCATTTTGGTTTGTTTTGCTGGTTGTTGGGGGGTGTAAATTATTATTGATTTGGTTGGCTAGTTTTGTTTTTGGGGTCTATGTCAGAAATACCTTGGAATAACCCAAAATCACATTTGCTTTCTTGCTTTTAACACCACCCAGTGAACAATTAAAATAGACACGGTCTTCTCTTTCTTGACTGCAGAAACCAAACAAAGAAATACATGTATTATTTAGCCAAGAGTTTGACCTGTTTTCTACTATGACTTTCGACACATTTCCATGTTCCGTTGCACAGGTTTTCACTAACAACCATTCCTGGCTGTATGTCAGCAGAAATTCCATAAGCATATTCTTTTTCTTACAGCTCCGGCCACTATTGAAGAAGCTAATGAGCATACAAATTTTTAAGACCTTCAATAGGAAGTTCTATTCCTAGCACTTTTCCAATATGAACCTATTCTGAATGCAGGCCCCTTTTCTATTTATCTGTATGTTCCTAATCACATTCCCTGCTTTTCGCTTCTAAGAGCCCTGCATGCTCTCACAGCACCTACTCAGCTTTCTACCTATATCCTCTCTACCATTCTCCATCCTGGCTCATTCAATTTTATGTTACCTCCGCATCTGCCTTTCTTCTGTCTCTGATCTCATACCTGGCACCACAGTCTCTTTCCATGTCCTTCATATTGCTGTATCCCTGTCCATGTATGGGGATTTTTTCCCCTGCTCTTCCAACTATGTTTAGCTTCCCTCTGTTAAGGGGGAAGCTTTTTCTGACAGAAATTATATTTCTGTCCTTCATAGTTCTGCTTGCATTATGTTGTTCCCACATCTTCCCTACCCTGACCACACTCCTTCACTCTGATATCCCTCACTGGTCTTCCAACAGACCCAGCCCTTGGCAGCAGATACGGCCATAGTTTGGCTGAGCTGTGAGGCTCTGCTGGCACCAGGCTCACAGAGCAGTCCAGCTGCCTGTGAGAGGATGGAACACTCCACAAGAAGGCACAGCTGAAGCTGCCGTCAGCTGCTCCTCCACCAACCCAGAGTGAACTAGGGGGAAAGACCATGATATTTCACTTCGGGCTCCTAACACATTTTCATTCATCTGAGGGACTATCCTTTCACCCCCTGGGCTGTGTCATGGCTTTAGTGCACCACTTACTGGGTCAGGAGGGTTAGTTCCCTCACTCTACCATGGCTTCTGCCATACAGCTCTCATTACTGACTCCCCTCCACTTCTAGAAATCATTTCATTTTCTGCCTCTCCAGTTTCTCAGATCTCATTTATGTATCACCTCAGTCTCATAATATGCAGTGAAGGAACAGATGCTTTAGTCACTGCTACACCTGCACCTTGCGCTCACTGGAAACAACTCCACAGTGAGGAGAATTGAACAGGGACACAACATTCCTGCCCTGTGTTAAAGGTCCAGGTGGAAGCATTTGTCTCCCAGCCTACCTTTTGCAACACTGGAAGTACAGTTGGGTCTCTTATACCACAGTCTTGTTTGTCTCCCACGAAGCCTGCCTTCCGCGTTGATTGGCAGCTCATTAATATGCAAATTTGCCCCTCACCCTCACACCACCCCCCGGCGATCCAGTGCTGCTTCAGCGCTGCTCTGCTGTGTGTCGGTGTTTCCCAGCACCCACGGCCACCCCACGCTGGGAAAAAAGCCCTTTTTCACTTGGCCGGGGACACTGATGCGGGGAACTGCCCACACCACTGTCCCAGTGTCTTTCCAGGTGGGTAGACATGGTGTCTCCATACTTGGGGTAGTATGTCTCAGAGATTCATTCAAGAAAGTCTCGGACACCACATCCAACCTGAGAGACGTGTAAATCTTTCCTAACTGCACGAAACCTCCTCTCTTGGAGCGGGGAAGGCCCCCGGCTGTGCCAGGAGCGGAGCTGCCACCATGCCCACTCTGTCGGGAGCGGAGCCACTGTGGCAGCTGTGCGGGTTGATTTGCATATTCATGACAGCCTAATTGAATATTCGTGCGTGTCAAGTTGCAGGTGCAATTGCGCAAAGGGGTTCAAAATCGCTGAAAAATCATACCACTAAGCTGTGAAGCTGCAATATGGGGGCACGAAGTGGAAGAGGGCTGACTGTATGACAGTATCAGCTCCTTTTGATGAAAACAGATGTTTTCAGAGGTGAGGATTAGAGTTCAGGTTCAGTTCAGCAGCCCAGGGAAACCCCCTTTAAACACGGTAAGAGAACCAGTGCAGTCAGGTCAGGTCCCTCCACAACCCTGTGGAAAAAGTGGTGGTTAAGCAAACCAATCGTAACTAAGATTTCACACTTACCCTTGCAGTGAAGTCCACAGCAGCACCCCGATTTAACAGCAATGTAGCTACATTGATATTCCCATAGTGAGCAGCTATGTGGAGGGGAGTGAACCCGCTCTGGAAAAAAGAAAACAAAACACAACCAATAGACACTTAAAAAAATATTTCTTTATTAGTCCAAAATTTGTAGCATATCACCGGCAAAATCTAGTAAGAGGAGTCTGCTGCAAATCACCACTCCAATTCTGTACTAGTTTTCACTCACTGACATTTATTTATAGTATCTCAAAGAGATATAAATAAAATCATATTGCTATGCAGGAGGGAAAAAATTAACATAATTATTCTACAAGATAAGAAGCTGAATAAAACTTTCAGATATTCTAGAAAAACAACAGCAAAACATTTAAGTATTAATGCAATGATCTGACTTTTATAAGAAATTAACTTCTGACTAGAAATACGTAGTTATCAGTATTATGTCAGTCTTGCAAGTTAAATCTCTTAGAGATTCTTTGCAGAAGTTCAAATACAAGTCATTTAATGATATTTGCTAACTGATTTTTATTAATTCAAAGTAGATGCAAATGAAAATAACATCAAAGACTATTTTAAATTATTAATAAGATTTTTTTTTCCAAGGGTTAGTACCATAAAGATCAGTCTCCCACTGTGGGCAATCACACTGGGTTTTGTTCAGACACCATGAGTTAACACCCTAATTAGAAGATGCCTTACTGATAAAATTACTTCAGCAACTGATTTTCATATTTAAGTATTTTTACTTCCTTACAAAACAATGCTAAAACATGCAGCAATTCCATCAATCCTGCAAAGTACAAAACCTTATGGGAACTAGATGCATTTCTAAATAGTTAGCAAGCCATGCTAGCTGCCACTGCCTTGCTTTGGGAGTTTTGCAGATATAAAACCACTCTCAGATCATTCTATGTGCTGACACCATCAAGGTAAGTGTCATGCAGAAGCCTAAAAATCAGACCTGGATGCACAATATGACAGGGTTGTCTGCAGCTCTTAACACATCTGATAAACATATGCTCCATGAGAATCCCTGAAAACTCCATCTTACATAATATGGCTCTTTTATGATGGCAGTTAGATCCCAAGAATGCTTAATTCTTACTTTTAAACCCTAGTTTCAGCTGCAGAAAGCCCTGGTATCTATACTAGAGTCTTCTCTAGCACATGCTACTTAATTTCATCTAAAGCAGGTGTCTATCCTATAAAAGGCAATGCAAAAAGGAGGAAGAAATGATGCAGCAGCACTAAGTCATGGAGGAGTGATGATGCATATATATATATTTATACGTATATACCTCTGTTGTTCTATTCACCATCATCTAGGTTAACACATTTGGAAGCAAAGAGGGGGAAAAAATGAACGGTTAGTCCACCACTGGTGATATGGATGCAGAAAGCTTCATGACTGCTACATGGCACGGCAGCTTGGATGGCAGCACAACCAGCACACAAAGGAAGCTGAACGGAATGGAAGCTCAATGAGCAAGTATTTTGAAGGCTAATTGTTACATGTTTACCAAAGTTCTTCAAGTAGCAATTGCACAAACAACTAATCATATGACTTAATTGTACAATACCTATAAGCCCACCACCGCAGGAGTGATGTTCATTTCCAAGAGAATAATTTAACTAATATTTTATTGTTTTCCATTTGCAAAGTTTCTACAGGAGAAATGAATCCTGATTTAAACAGAAATGGAATGGGGAATAAAGAGGCAAAGGAAGCAAACCAAACGTTATTCTTAAGAAAAGGAGGTTACGTGTATCTCTCCAGCAAAATACTTCACACTGAGGGAGATCTTCACCGGATGTAACACAAGTGGTCAGCCCCTGATAGCGTCAAACCATTTTCCTTTTCCCAACTGACCTTTGACTCCACATCAGCGTTGTGGTCGTTCTGCAGGAGCAGAGCTGCTGCCTTTGTGTCGTCCTTGCGGGCAGCGATGTGAAGGGCAGGAAGACGGACCTTTCCCTTCGTATCATTTTCAAGCAGCAGTGAAACCACCTGGTCGTGACCTTGCTGCAAAGCCACTGCCAAAGGTGTGAAACCATCCTGCAACATACAACGGGGACCATCAACACACAGTCCAAGCTTTTCCAGGGGGTGGCAAAGGGGAAGGAAAGAGGCCTCAGCATTAGTTCCACAGTACTGGCCCAAATTCAAATGCCAAGTGTAACGTGGTGCAAATTAAAAGGACTCTGCAATGACACTGGAATTGGAGTAAAGTCTGGGTGAAGTAGGTTCCAAATGCTTAAAACACCTTTCAGGCACTCCAGACTTAAAATTGTAAGACACAAGCAGATAAAAATGACTGAGACTTATGGGGGGACAAAAGTATGAAATTGCTCACTAATTAACAATTATACAGTTACTTATTTATGTAAGTGTTTAATTATATAAAAAGGTATTAAAAGCTGAAATATTAAAATTACAGTTGTTAATGATGTTTCCAGAGTAAATTATCATCCATTCCCTCCACATCTACAGATTATAATCTACATTTATATGACTTTTTTTAGAACAAACCACAAACAAACACAAAACAAAATGAAATCCCACAACACTTGAGCTCAATCCTCAGATATTTTCATTAAAATATAATGCTTGAATACGAATACCACATTCTCCCAGTATACCAATTGTTTTACTACAATTTCCATGTATGAAAATTTATATACACGTGATGGACAATCATCTTGGAGGAAGAAATTATTTCCTAAGGATTAGCTAATAGCCAAATTGATGGATAACAGGAAACCCCAAAAATAGAAGGCTTCTTTTTAACAGATTTTAGAGCAGACTCCTCAAACAAATAAAAAGTAGAATCTGAAATGCTTTTATGGATTCTTAGAAAACTAAAGAATGAAAGAGTTGTCATTTAGATTTTGCTCCTTCCCAAATATTTAACTGTCATTCCAATACAGGAAGACATTCAGCTTTGCCCAAGACAATACACATAAATCACTTGAAAAAAATCACAAAGGTAAATTACTTGGGATACTTAATTATTATGTTTGTTTCTCAGTGACTATATCCAAAGTTTATATTACCAAGCTTCTTTACAGTTTTGTAAGAAAACATCCTCTTTCACTATTCAACTACTGCTGGCACAGTGAAACTGTGTAAGTGTGAAATAAAAGCATGATGTCTTTGCTTATTGAGCTTTCTCTTCTGCTAAAAGTACTGCTAAGAATAATATATATTAATACATATATTAAAAATTATCCTAGGAATGTGTTTTCTCCTTCCCCTAAGGAAAAGGGAGAGAACAAATGGGTTGGAGTACTTCATTTCAAGCCCAGCACAGCTGCCTTCCCCTATACCTGTGGTTTCCTAACTCTTATGAGAGTTGCTCATTATTTCAGCGTGTGCAGAGATTGCTGTACCAAGGCCAAGTAAACTGCAACCAGGAATATTAGCAGTGACAAGAATGCATTTCCACCACGTGCTCCCTGAAGGTGCCAACTCACAGAAGCAACAGGGAGTACCATGATGTCAGCACTATAATTAACGACTGCACTTTAAAACATAAGAAAAAGCCCATGCCAAGGGAAAAGAAAACCAAACACAAAAGACCCCCCAAAAAACCCAAAATCCATTTTACAAAAATAGAAACAACTATTTTCTTTATTTAGATAAAAACACTTTCTTAAAAAGTGCTTTATTTTTAAAGAATATTTAGCTAAAGTGGCAATCGTTAATTACAAAAGTTTTTGCACTTAAAAAGAGAAATCATTTATATGAAAACTTGGAATAAAACCTAAAAAAGTACCAATAAGCAACTATCTCAAACATGAAAGGCAATGAAGGCAACACTATTTTGTAGTCTGGTATTTTCAAAAGAATTCTTCATGGTAAAATTAGATTGCATTTTATCATCATGCTCAGCTGAAGAAAAGCTCAACCTAATCTGACATACAATCCTGAAGTGAGAAACAATGCTAAAGAAAAAGAACTAAGTGTCCATTCAACTTTAAAAAAAAAATAATTCCATTTTCAGAAAACCATACAATGTCAAGAGTATATTCAGAATTCAATATTGTAGGGATTCTGTGTCTTCTTCTTTTCAAGTTTTTACAAAGAAATAAAAACTAGTGAAAGTCGAAATTTTCAATTAATTTTCCAGATGTTAAATATGTAATTTTGGTATTTCTTGACTTTCATATCTTTGAGCAATTCTGAAAAGTAACTCTGATGTACGCTTCTAGTTATAACTAATTTTTAGTGATTTTTAAAACATAATGTTATCCACTAGTGATGGATTTTCTACAGTGCTGACTTCGAAAGAACAAGATACTGTACCTACATCATTATGCAGTGATACTATGAGGTACAGTGCGGCAATAAACTAATTTTGCATTTCAAGGCACCCTGGGTTTTCCCTGATATCCCAAAGCAGAGGTAAACAGTTCCTGCCTTATGGTTGCTACCCTTCTCATTTCTCACTATTTCTAATGAAAGCACAGAGAACTTTTATATTATACACACAGCTTCCCTGTTTCAGCAGTTAACCTGAAACATTACCAGTTATGACTAAGAACACATCTATATTTAGAACTGTTCCTCATTAATTTTTTTTAACTTTAGAAATGGTGAGAGATAGTTTAAATTGCTGAAAAGCCCATAACACTATTCATTAGAACACTTCACAGAGAGCTCTTATTTTAGTCTTCAATGTTGTATTTAAAAGACTAGTTTGATATAAGCTGGCAGAAATTACTGTTGAAGCACATTTCACTTTGCTCATCAAGTGTGAAATTCAAACTTTTACCTCTGTGGCAAGGCTTTGACTGGCCCCATTGTCAAGAAGAAACTTAACAACCTCCAGGTGGTTTTCTTGGGCTGCCATATACAGTGGGGTGAAGCCATTCTGAAACAAGAGAACAAGAGTGTAAACACAAAATTTAATATCTGCCAAACTCAGACAGATGAAGAGTGAAACAAATAAACTGTTTGCTCACATACCAGTTAATGGCATGATCTCCCTTGACTTAACTGAAGAATGGAGGGGGGTAATATTATTTAAGAGGACATAGTGGAATCTTTCAGCTGACCAGATGCAATTCACACAGGTAAGTGAGAATAGTTCCTTTTACATCTGTTGTGAAGCTAAATGAAAAATCAATCTGGACAGGTGATTTGGTAGGAGTGAGTTATAACTCCTGATAAATACAGCCACAGCACTGGAAATGCAAAATGGGACAGGGAAGCACAATATAGGTCTGTGGCAAAAGCAAGAGCAATGGCTCTTCAGAGTAATCACCATTTTTTCCCTGTTCTTTCCATTAGCTTTGACTTCTCTCTCACTTGTGCCACGTACTTATGCCTTGCATCTCAAAGAGCTGCCTTCTGAGCATAGTCTGCTTGTGGTCACCGAGCTACTTCATATCTCAGGCACCAGGAGATCTGGGGATCACTTGTTCTCAGTAGTTTGAGACAGGTTTATCTGTGTTTCCGACCACATTAGAGCATCTCTCAAATTATGCTTAAGTGAGTGATTTCAATCAATGCAGTACAAGTATTACAGGCTGCAGGGCTCAACTCATCCTTTGGTAAGTGCCTTCCTCTTGTAGTCAATGCGTTCATCTTTGTCTTAACTGTAAACAGGCCACAGCCTTTGAGAAATTGGATTTTTGAGGACTATCATTAAGGCAATGTATTTTTTTCCCTATTTTTCTAAGAATTTCTGAAATCTCTGCTACAGTTACACAGGACATCAGCTTAGATTTTGCAGCAAACTGATGGAGCCAGTGCTGAGCTGAGAAGAGTTTGGCCACTTATTTGCACCAAATTAAAAAACACCCAACATTCAGGGCCCTGCAGAGATGATGGGAAACCATAGCCTGAGACCTAGAGGAGTGAAATTGGGCTGAGCTATAGCAGCCGCAGTGAAACCAGCTGAGAGACATCTGACTGTCACAGCAACAGGGCAGAGCTGCAGGGCACAGATCCAACACCGAGCTCGCAGGACAGCACAGGTGACCCGAGGCCAAGCACGCGGGTGGCTTCTCTGGCAGCAGAGACAAATAGGAGGTCAGGACAAAGGACGGTCGGAGAGGAAATGGCATGAACTGGATGTTTGATCCAACAGGAACTTTACCATCAGCAGGACACTGAGCAGCTGTGAAGCCACATGTTTACAAGGCTTGCACAGGCTGCAGGGTCTGCTGCTCTATCCGTGGTTGGATTATTTGGTCCCTATTCAGGAAAGCACAGCTACAAGTCCCACCAGAGCCAAAGCCAGAGGTTAGCAATGCGTTAAAGCACTCTGCAGACTAATCCTGGTCTAATGCTTTAGCTACCACACAGTCAAAATTCTGCTTAATTAAAAACAAAGGAACCAGAAAGCACTTGCTAAGGTGCCTAATATATCACACTAAAAGTTATTATAGTGAACAGAAGTCTGGCATTTGTCCCTATCATTTCATGGCATACTCAGTATCTATTTATTAACTCATCTGGAAAAAAAGATGAATTTTTTTTTTTGTTTCAAACATTTGCAGTTAGAAAGGAAGCAGGAAACACTACCTAATTACTAGTTTCGAAAAATAATTAATAGGAAAAAATTCTCAGAGCCAAGTATTATTAGCATTTGGAGGCAGAGCAGAACCTTTTCCCCTATGTTAGATTATTGTAAGGTTTTTAACGTATTTTCCCTCCATACTTTGTATTTTCTTCTCTTTAAAGAGGAGCTGGAATTGTCAGAGAGCCACAAGTATAAGGAAATAATTTTGTCTTCAGGAGGAAGAAACAGTCCTTAGAAGAGGTAGAAAATCCAGACCCAGTAAAAATTTATGGTTTTTGTTGGGTTTTTTACGGACAGGAAGATTTGGTTAAAGGCCTTACATGCCTAACACTGGCACTGTCAGCATGGAAGAGCTGTTACCCTCAAGGAAAGAGGAGATAAAGCCAAACCCACAGAAAACCAGGGCGTGTCAAAAAAAGGAAAACAAAACAAAAACCCCTTATGTAGTCTCCCTGCAAGAGAGAGAGAGTTCTGCAAGATTTGGCAGACCTTTATTTGAAGATTTAAGAAGGCTTAAGTGATGCTCAATATCACAAACAAAACTGGTCCAGGGGCAATTTGGTAGCAGGAAGAACCAGAGCTCTCCTCAAAAGTCTAATCCCAGCCTGGATATCTCACTGCCAGGGAATTCGTGGGGAATGGGAAATGTATGTGTTACATGCATTTCCCAAGTAGAGACATCAAAGGTAACCATAACAGGGGGAGGGGAGAAACCAATCTTTAATTCTTAAATGTTAACAAAATAAGGGTAACATGTGGCAAAACCTTAGGGTGTATGGACAATGCAGTTATATAAGATGTTTACAATCTCAGATTATTTTTAATTTCAGGGCTGAATACACAAGTTCTCAAACACAAGCAGAAAAGATCATGTTGACCCCATATTAATTTCAGGCAAACTTTAACATCTATGGAAGAATTTACTTAAAAATAGCTTCTGTTGATGGCGTTGTTCTCTTTAAATTATATACCTGGAACCAAATATGGCTGTATCTAGCTTGTAGAAAAGAGTAAGAAAGAAGAGCCGAGTCACCTATTTTTGCTTTCCATGTGAAGAAAACAAGAAATATAGACCACAAATAACTAACATTCTTGAAATAGATTCTATAAAGCATTTCGTTCATATTATTTGAGAGACCAGTAAAAAACCTGTAATGCTTCATTAAAATGTAGGTTTTTTTAATCCTCATTTTTAACAAACATTTCCTATCATGCCCACATCTTTATAATAAAGAAAAATTACAACACTGGGCCATAGGAGAAGACTCTCTCTTAATCTGAACCATTCTCTAACACGGCCTGGTTCCCAGCCAGCCCCGGAGCACAGAGAACAGGAAAGAGGTGTCATGCAGGTACACCTCTGGTGCAGCCACCTGACCTTCAACAATCTGTAGTTTATGCATTTTTTGAGCCAGAGTTTTTCTGTTTCATTTTATTGCCTTGCTCTTAAAACCAGCACTGTTACCTCTTATTTCAAATTCCTTGTAATTGGCCTAAACATTGATTTGAAGGACAAAGTTACTGTATAAACTCTGCTTATGCTTGCAGTGCCTCCTTGTACAAGGAAAGGGGATGAGCTCAATGAAGTCCGAGACAGTGAATTATGTGAAACAGGATCCCTTTATTTGAGCACACCTACTCTCCTATTCTATCCTTATCTCTTCCAGTTCTAACAAGTAGCAGCTCATAGGATACTTGTAGGGCAGATTAAAGGTTGATGGGTACATGCTTTACTGGGGTGCCTGTTACACAACCACCTCCAGAATCCTGCAAACACCCCTGGATGTGCCTCCACTTCTTCATCTCCAGGGGTTTGCAGCTTGGGGACAACTTAAAACAGATGCTATTTCTATGTTTTCTTTGTTGTTATAAATGAGGTGTGCAACTGAGAGTTAATCCCAGGATTGTTGACCTCCCATGTGGGAAAAGACCAGAACACAAGCTGGGATTTCACTGCACTGTCACGCCTGTGGGGGGGATAAGTCCATGCTGCCTCCTGGTACACTCTGACCACCTCACAAGGCATAGAGCAGATGAGAGAGAGCTGGACGCATTTGAAGATTTAATTGTATGCAGAGTTACTAAGTAGGAAGGAACTTTGCATTACACTCACCAAAGAGCCTACTTCAGTAATAAAATGCCAGCTCTGTGTTCAGATTTTGTCCTTGCACCTGTTGTCACAACCTATGTGTGTGGAACAGCCAAAAACCCCTGGTTTTCCCTTATGATATACATATTCATCTCACTGACTCTGTCAAACCCTGTTTTCAAACGCCAACATTAACACACTGAGATCTACCAAATATCATTACTAATATTATGGATTTTAAGGGGAGAACAATTTTAATATCAGCAAAGTTTTGGGTTGTACCAAACCATGACGTATTACTTTACCTGAGACTGTGCATTGACGTTGGCCCGATTTGTAACCAAAACTTTGACTACTTCTGCTTGTCCAGCGAGGGATGCTATGTGCAATGCTGTGTTTCCTTTCTGAAATCAGAGACAGTGATATTTGAAAGGAATACAAAACCTGAGCTTGAATACATAACAATGCAATCAAGAACACATTCCACCTTAAAATACAGTATTCCTTGCAATAAAATACACCTACTGAATACTTATAATGGATTATTCTAGAAGACATGGACAGAAATCAAAACATTACTCTATAATTTGTTCCATAAATATTCTCTTCAGTGATCTGAGACATTTACTGGCATCTAAAAAATTCTTGTTAAAAAATTACTGAGACCACTCCACCAGTGGAAAATAGGAAATTACTGCTGCAGCAATGCCTGTAATCAGTTGGCCAACACCTTGTGCCCATGCCATCACTGTGAACGAGGGAACAACTAGATAGGCCTGGCTGACCTTTGTTGCTGCATCCACACTGGCACCTCGCTGGATCAGTTCAGATACAACTTCTACATGTCCTTCTTTGGAAGCGAGATGGAGGGCATTCAACCCATTCTGATTTTTTAAAAAAACAGAAGGAAAAAAGGAAAAGCAGTAAGAACAATTGACAAAGGTTTTCTTGTGAAACAAACATATCAAGAAACAAATTATTATTATTAACCCACTGAGAGGACTACTTCCAAAAGCTACTCCTAGGTAAACTTTACAAGAACTAGATTATAAAGAAGGAGTAAGAATTAACTCAGGATATACAGGCTCTGGGATCTCAAGTTCTGTGTGCTGTCCCATTAGCTGGTGCAATATAAATGGAGTGAAAAATAACATTAAATAGCACAATATGCCAAGTGCCAGTGAAATGGTGTCGGGGAAAGGGGTACAGTGTTAATTGGGCAAAATACGTAAACATGGCTCATCAAAAAGCATGTAAGCTATCTTTGACACAAAGTGCAACTATAAGGAGAAATTCAAGAAACTGAGAAAGGTATTTATTCAGCAAATTTGAGCAAAATATTCTTTAACCTGATTTGAAATGTTGATGTCCACTCCATTTTTTAAGTAGTCGAGAGCCTTTTCCAAGTTGCCAGCTCGAGCAGCTCTCAGGTAACTTGCATTTGTGTCAGACTGCAAGGAAGAAAGGAAAAGTCTCATTAGAAATTACAGGGCAGTATAAAAACACATTCCACTGGCCAAGGAGTTACTAATGATACAACATATGGTACATACATTCAACTAGACATGGAAGGATCCCAAACCACCAAATGTAGGTCAAACCCTGCCCTCCTTGCTCATGCACATTCCCTGTGGTGTGAAAGGGCTGACTGGGCAGCACAAGGCTCCACTTCACATACAACATGAATTATGTAGCACTGTCTAACACGCAAGGCCAGCAGCCAGGGACACATCTGGTACCCAGCAGGGAAGACAAACATGGTTTAGCTCAGGACTGGACCCCATGGAAATCACTCCATTCTTTCCAAAAGTGCCACACAACCTTTAATATCCACGCTGAACCAGTACTGTGAGATCTAACATGACAGATTTTAAAAAAATAAATTCAAAACATTCAACATTAAAGGACTGGATTAGAGGAATTAAAAAAAACCAAACATGGTTCTACAAATGAGCACATTTTAAAATCTCATATCTGATTACATTTTGGGTTATTTTCTCCGTCTTCCTTCATTTTATAGCACAATTTTTTTAAAATGCCTGTCCACATTCAGAGAGGAAGGCAGAAATCCCTAGGTACAGTGTCATTATCTAAACTGCATTTTATTTTTTTTTCCAGATCTTATATTAAAGATAGTTTTGCAAATTTGCTTTATGATGACTTCAGCTTGAACATAGGGATGGCAGAAATGTTGGTTAAGTCATGAAAGAATCACTAAAAGCAAATCCCATCCCCAGAGGGTTTTAACAACAAGTTATGCAAATATCCACCAGGACAGTTTAGATAATGCTGATCCTGCCTTGGAGCAAGTGGAAGGAACTGGGTTAGCTTTCAAGAGGGACAAATCGTATAATCTGTGACTTTATCTGTGCCATAGCTTTCCCTGGCATTTTGGGCAGTCAACACATTTTTTGTGCCTTATTCTCAATTGGTATATCAAGAATTGCCTCCCCCTCTCCTTGCTCAGTATCATTTCATCACAGGCTTACATCATTGCAGTTTTAAGTGCTTTATGATCCTTTGAGGTTATAAGACAGTGCAGTAATTACCTTTACAGTAAAAAATAAAGGCATTGAGTGCTAGGAGAAATACAAAACTCTGGCATCAAAGCTCAATTACTTATCTGTTACTTGAATATTTTTTTTTAGATTTCAAATTTCTGGATTTGTTATAGACTTTTCCCCCCTCTTGTCAATGCAGCCACTGCAAACTGGATGTTCTGTTCAAGAAATGTTTCAAACTCATCAGAAGTCACCCTCGTGCAGGATGAAGCAATCTTGGGCACAACAACAGCAAAATGGCAAGTTGAAAGTCTGCTTTTTCCTTTGTGGCCATACAAGTTACAAGACTGTTTTACCAGTACTTTCAATACAACAAGCTGTGTCTGCCAAGGAGAGAACCACTACTTACAAACTCCTCGTTTTCTCCCGAGTTTTGCACAAACGGCATTCTGCTTTGCAATGGTAGGTCACCAGCTTACCACCTTCCATGCTCTTGATCATTCTTCTCCAAGCATGCCACACCGATCATTACAAACCAACTACTTGGCAGTGTGCTTCCAAAAAAACTGCCCTCATAAACTGCATTTTAACTAAAAAGAAAGTTTTACTAAAAAGAAAGCACTGCCACCAACTACACAGTCATAACTGTAAAGACTATGGGGAAAGAAAAGCTGCCTTGAGAGGTGCAGTAAAACACATTCATTTGGAAGATCATCTGAACTGTGCAATGCTGATTATTACAGGAGACAGGTCATATTCTCAGTGCTTAGCAACAGCAGCCACCAGGGTAAAAAACAGGTCAGCATTTTATCAGCATTACTAAAGGTATGAGGGAGGACTCAATAGACCGGGAGCCTCTTTGTCAGAGAGCAATGGCATGTCTGTTTGGCACAGTCAGCAGGTGCATGAGAATTAACATCAGCTGTTTACAGCTGCTTCTGGGTGGGGAGGGATGCACCAGAGCAGCCTGCTATGGAGAAGCATATCCTGCCAGTCACATTAACACATGCCAGACAAGGAGCACTGCTCATACTCACAATCATTTAAACCTTTCCATGTGCTCAAATCAAATGGAGAGGGGGAGGCGGAAGGAGCGATAAAGAGCTGATATCCACATTAGTCCAAACTGCAGTTTCACAGTAGAGGGAGTGCAATGCCTGTGTCAGACTTGGGCATGGCTTTTGGACTTCAGGATTCTTGGAAGACTTCAGGACTCTTGGAAGCACTTGCTCACCATCAGGAAGAAGGACAAAGGTAAGGTCACACTTTCAGACTGAGGCCATACAAACATGTTTCAAACCAAGCTATCTCAGGTGCTGCTAAGAGATGCACAGAGCCATTCCGAAAATCCCCCAAGCAAGCAGCTTGCCCTCCTTTTCTAGTCACCCCTCAAAACTTACTCCTTTTGCTAAAACTGCCCAGACACATCACTGACACCAGTAGCCAGGCTGCCATCCAAGGCATGGGGCTGGTGTGGTGCTGGGAGCACCATCCCTCAGCCCGGGCTCCCAGTGCTCAGACAGGTTCAGGCTCCCAGGGCAAGGGGCACCATACAGGAAAAG
The DNA here is from genome assembly GCA_013390025.1 of Pitta sordida. Taxonomy (NCBI): domain Eukaryota; kingdom Metazoa; phylum Chordata; class Aves; order Passeriformes; family Pittidae; genus Pitta; species Pitta sordida. The sequence continues at coordinate 281,302 of WEKX01015126.1, read as the reverse complement.
CAGCACCAAGATGTACAAGCATGACAACAACGGGGAAACACACAGAGAAGGAGCCACTTAACAGCAAGCCAGGGATAACCCAAACTCTCCCACAGTTCCACTGGTCCCAGTTGGCACATCCAGTTTCCACCTTGCTGGGTTCCAGTTACTTGAACGTGATGTGAGCCAATGTGTGAAATTGCATGAGCTGCCTTAGCAGCCAGGATGTAACACATCCTTGTGCTCTGAGAAGGGGGAAAAATATTTTTTCTGAGCTTGGCTGAAACTCCCAAGCCCTCAGACTGGGCTAACTCACCCTTTCTGGTGAGTTAGTGCACAGGAACTTTGAGATCTGCACAAAGAGATAACAAATTGAGAACATCCAATTGTGCAAAAAGTTCAGCAGGGCTTCTGGGATTCTCTCCATCCATTGCAGTCTCTGCCATAAGCAGAAACAAGCAATAACATTAGAGAGAAAAGAGAGTCAACATTGCTGGAAATCAAAAGCAATTTCAGCCTCTGTAAAAGAAGCATTAGCAGTGCTCAGAGAGAATAGACTCTCAAGCTTTTTCTACCTTGCAAAAGGCCTTGAAGACCCTTGTTTTTAAGACATTCCACCTTCAAAACTCAAGAGAAAGCAAAACTTTCAGTAAAAACTGATCAAACCAGCAACCCAAACCTGACACATTTTTAAACCTAAAATTTTCTCCATTTTACCTCTATATTTTAAGCCTAAATTCATGTTTTTGAAATATCTCAATCAAGTACAAAAACATTATTTCTAATTGCACTGTTTTGTTTTAAAAAAGAGCCTCTTGAAGTTCTCTGTTAGAGCCTCTATATTACACATACAGAAACAGCACCAGAGCTTAGGCTCAAATCCCTGAGGGATTTTACAGATCAAGCAAGTGTAACAGTAATGTTAATAATTATTTATCTGGATTGCCATCATTTCTGGAAACCCCTGTCAAAGACTGATAAAGGGCCTGTTATATGAAGTGCATTAAAAACAACAGTAGGGAAAAAGAAGACTTCAGGTTTCCAACCATGACTCAGGACATCTATGTACCCCCCTCTGTGGGTGACTATTCTCCACATGCCCACTCCCACCTTCCACACTAATTGGTGTCTGAAATTAAGAACCCCACAGAGACAGTATAGACAGTGTGTCTACAGGACATTTCCTTTTTGTATTTTAATCAATCCCAACATGAAATGACAATGAAAATTGGCTTTTAATTCTCCACTGTCTTGACAAATATCAAGAGAACAACAGGCATGGGACATACATCAAAACACCCTGAATCTTAGATGCCTTGCAGTCAGCCTCAAGGATTGCAGCCCTTCCTGGGCATTTACAGTGGAATCCTGTTGTCAGGCTGTATTCCCAAAGCCTTTCCCTGCTCCCTTTCAGGCTCCCTGGGAATGCTACTTTTTCAAACTGTATATCCAGATTAAAATTAAAAAAACAAAATTCTTATAAATGTTTTAATTTTGGAGAGACAAACTTCAGCTCTTGTGAACAACATTTAGTTCTGGAATGACTTTTCAGAGAATATTTAATAAACAGCAGATTTATGGGAGTACCAGTACTGAAGTGTGTATAATATCAAGCTTTTTCTTCACAGATGGTATGACTTCTCTCCTCTCCAACCACACTTTCTTGGAAGAAAAAGGAGCTATTTCTAGTTTTAAGAAATGTGCAAATGTGGATGACTGGCTAATGAATGCAGTTTTTATGCAATGTATATTTCTTTTAGATTTGTGTGTTTCCCTTTAACATCGGATGCTATAAAAAAACCCCCGTTCTCTATGTACAGCAGGCTGGTGAGCTTGCAGACTGCAGGCTGCCTGCAGCCCACAACAGGTTTTCCAGTCTGGAGCTCGTTTTCATCAGCTTCATCCCAGAGACATGTCAGGAAAGAGCTGAGGCTCAATAAGCTGCGCTGGCAGAAGCTCTCCATTTCCCAACCCTTCTCTGCCTTATGGTTCTCTAGTCCTGCCACAAGGAGAGCAGAGCCCATAATTCACAGGGGTAAGACCTGAGAAGCGCTGCCCCAGTTTGAGGAAAAACTACATGAGTTAAAAACGTTTCTATTACAGCAAAGACTAACTCCTAAGTCACTTAAATATTACCTTAAGCCGCAAGCAAATGCTGATGCTGACTCACACTAGCAAATACATATTCACTCTTTCTCCAAGCACTCCCCATGAAGAGGCTATTTAGCATGAGTAAAGACAAAAACTATTAGGAAATTCGCACCAATTATTAACTCAGAGTCTGGCCTGGCTTTTCCATGGGACTAGAGAGGGTCCCCCACTCAAACACAATATGTATCATTAGTGAAGTCTCAGAAGTGCAAAGCCGTTATTTTTAACGTGCATAGGCCTCTCCCCATACTGGCGGTATTTTTATTATGCTCATCTCTCTTTCCTTTGTGTTCTGCTTACAGTGGCCTCTTTTTCAGATTAAAAATCCAGTCTTTTTTTCACATTGGGAGCAGGGTTTTGTTTTTCACTCCATCTTTAACAGTAGCTGTTGTGAAGGGAAACCCCCAGCAGGTTCCCATTGTGCCAGAACAGGATGCATTCTGGCTTGAGTCCCAACAAAAAGATGCTAACCATGCCTAACATTTGTTGTGGGGAGAGGCAATGACCTCATTTTAAGGGATGAACTTATGTTACTTCCATTTTGAAATATGCTCAACAACACTAGTCTTACAGGAGCATGAGGTGACCTGAGGAAACAGATGACAACATTTTTACTTATTTTGATAAGGGTGGGCTTACTGCAACCAATGGCATGTTCTTTGGAGGAAGGCTTAACTGATGGGCACAAGGCAGAGCATAGGAAATGGCAGGTCCTTGGCATTTCTTAGATTTTGCTCCTATGTTAATTTAGAATTTTCCTCCAAGCAAATATGTTACCCTTGTTTGGTAAGGGACAACATGTATTTCAAATAAACTAGAGTGGCCAGTTAACAGCAGTGTCTGAACCATGTGAAATAAACCAGCCATACCATTTTCATGGGGAGACTCCTCATCCTCCAAGTCGCTCTAATCCCTCGTATCTCCCTGCTACCCTATAACTAAATCAGTATTAAAACTTTTTCAGTTGTATCTTTTTTATTAGAAAGGGGGCTGGTTGCAACCAGATGAGATGATGATGTTTGTGCAAAAAAGCACTCATGCTTTACATACCACACTGCCATATGGGTTTTCTTCTGATATTAATGTGACACCCTGGGGCCAACTGTTATCTGCACTTCTGCTGTTAATTATCCTTCAGAGAGATGCTTTGGGGATCACAGCCCTAAACACAACAAGGTAACAGGAAGAGCTCCATTCCTAGTGCCTGACAATTCAGAGGATACATCTTTGGGCTAGGGAAGGACAGCTATTTTGAATATGACTGCAGAAAGAGAAGTAATTTAATTATTGGTCAAAAACCAAACAAATCCCTGTAATTGCTTGCCCCATAACACAATTTAATCAATGTTCTTTGATCATATTGTTGTATTGTGCTGAATAAAGTAGCCAAAAATATTATTCTATTTGGAATATACCCATAAAGGGCCCTGTTTCAACTATGGAACTATGGCAGGTTTTCCAAAAGTTAAAAACTACAGTGGTTTTAGGCTGTGTGAAACCCCTTTTCTTGGTTGCACTAGTGGAAACTAAATTATCTCGTGCTTTTGCAAAATTTGCATGTGAATCTATAATCAGCCTCATTGTCAACAACTGAGGCTTTACTCCTCCAGCAGTCAATCTTATCATGCTTGTAGAGAAAATAAAATACTTCCTCAAAAATCACATATTCAAGCAATTCAAAACACAAGTGGAAAACACATTCTAGATGCAGACCCTTGCTTCTAGAAATCATTGACCAAACTAGGAAAACATTCAAGCAAACAAACAGGCCTCTTCCCTTGCTAGACTACATCAGTCTCTGATGTGTGGGTTTAGTACTACGTATATACAATTTCAAGATCACTTACTCCACTCTACCTCTTGGAGCCTCTCTTGGCAGAATGCTGACTGCATCCTGTTACCACTTGGAGTTGAAGATGGCTCGAAAGGGCCCAGTCTGAGATTTTAAAACTGGTACATACAGGAACATTTCACAACTTCCAGTACAAGAGGTGTTTATCACTGCCCTTAACATCAAGAGGTCAGGAGTTGTTTGCTTGCAGTGACAAAGTTCTGCTGTGAAGCTGTGATACAGCTTTCTTACTGTGTAAGTTACTCAGCCTCTTCAGTCAATCCTGTCATTTATGACACAACTAATCCAGCCTGAGTGTCTTAAAATGCCCAAATGACTGCTTCCCAAGAAAGCTCAAGCACAAGATAGAAATGAAAAATGGCTGTTATTCCTTTGATTTTCTACAAAGAGCAAAGGGCATTGCGATTTCTAAGGCACAAAATATACAGAGAGTGTTATGGTAAACTCTCGCCCAACATCCATATGTAACATCCATAAGATGTTGAACATGACATCCAAGTTGTAAATGCCCCTAAAGATGTCATCTCCATATTATTTACTTGTCACCACAGATATTCAACAAATACAGAACAAAAATCGAACTGCAATTCTACACAAAATTATCATTGACAACCCGATCAAACACATCTGAACTGAAATGAAACCTGTCCCACAGGAACAACGTTCAGGTAGAAGGTGAGGATCTACAATACTTTCCTGCTCTTTGCCAGTTCGCACAGATAAGGATTTGAGATTTTGAAACACAATCGTGATGTGTCAACTTCACCTGAAGAATTTATGGAAACAATTACTAGTACGACTGTATTAAATTAGTGAAACTAAAAGCAAGATTGAGGGCTACAAGAACTGATGTACATCTGCACAACACACACACAATCTTTTTAAATACGCAAGAACAACAAAATATAAGAATGATTTTAATGGGAAAATGAAATTTCTTTAGTATTGACTTTTCAGTTATCAGACTGCACTGGCTGAAAAGACAAATGACAAGGTAAATTGGGACAATTCCTGTTCAAGGCTCTAAAACTCAAAAAATCCCTGGTTTCACCAGTGAACCACTGTACTCCACTAGAAGTGACAACCAGGGAAAGAATCATGCCTTTGTGACCAATTCACGTGTATAAGCAATGAGAAGGGTCCAATGCACTAAGAGGCAAAAAATTCGAGCATCTAAAATTCAAGATTCACTCTCCAGGCTGAAAGTTTCAACCTCTCGGAGTTTATTTCAAACTCTGGGAAGAAACTCTTGAACCTCTAATGACTCATCTCTCCCTCTCTTAAGTTTCCCTATCATACATTTATAAGTGAAAAATAAGTCACTGGCTTTCATAACTGCTACCACGTCACAGAGAGCCAGAGAAGGGCTGGATGTGCCCCAAGGGTTTCTTCTCATGTTTATATTCACCTGAAGATAATAACTCTCTTATATGTCAAGCTAGATGAGAGTCCATTGATCTCCCTGCTATTTTTCCCTTAGAAACTGACTACCCAATGAGCAAGGAGATAATTTCAACACATCTCAGGCCCAAGTTTAAAGCCATTTCCATGCTAAAGTCATATTCTTCAGATCCTTGCATGAATAACATCACTCGGTCCACCTCCTCTTCTCTGTGTGCATCTCATTTTGGAATCAGAATCCAAAAAGAAGAAAAAAATTCAGCAACTCTTGTCAAAACATTTTTTAAAGTGTTTTTATTTGTCTGTAACTTCAGATGGGGAAAAATCATATAAACCTAGAAGACTGGACGAGGAGCTTAGTGACATGGTCTAGCCGGGGGGTGTAGGGCTGGATGACGTTGGGCCCCTTCCGGCTCGGAGTGGCCTGCTAGACTGTGAGGGATCTAGGTTGGTGTTATGCTCTGGGATGTGCTCTCGGTCTCTGTACGGGTGTTAGATGGTGAGCTGGACTAGATGATCCTTGTGGGTCCCTTCCAACTCATAATATTCTGTGATTCTGTGATTCTGTGACATAATATTGCTGATTTTAGGGAGAAAGACTTTATTCACTCTAAATGAGCTCACTACATAAATATTATGTAAATATGCCTCAATCAGATGGTGGTGAAGTTAGTGGTAATAACAGTCTGTGCAAGTGTAACACACATAATTTTCCCCTAAAAATACTGTTGTAAACAAGCTATAGAAACTATAAAGAAGCTACATAACCTATTAAGACCTTTCAGTATTATGAATTCATAAATTTCCACTTCATGTCTGCTTTGCAATGCACCTCATTCAACACCGAAATAATTCTCCCTTGGAAGTCTGAAATTGACACTAAATTGAAAAATTGTTTGATGATAACTGGTCAAGCCATTTCTGAGGTGGCAAAAATATATGCAGAAACACACAAATTTTCACTGCAAGTATTGCAAGTCTCATACATGATTATGATCTATACTTTTATAGGTTTAAAAGACATTTGAATGACTAGCTTTAGAAGTACCTACTAGAGTTTTACTTTTTTTTTCTGGGCATGTAGCCCAGGATTCTTACAGGAATAACAAACCTTTATCAGTTTGTAAGTGTCAACGCATAGGTTTCCACAGCAGGAACTATAATCTATATCAGAAGAAGAGAATCTCTTCCAATTACACACTTGAACATCTTGTAGAAGAGAGTCTCTGGCTGGAAAACTCCACACAGCTCACATGACAGATGGAGAATCTGAAAGGTCAGTGGAAATTACCTGAATTGCTTTTGGGCACTAAGAGGACTCATGGGCAAGGTTTGCAACAGTCAAACTTGGTAACAGTTCTGCAGGGTCAGTTAGAGGCCTTACATGACCTTTGCCATAGCAGTTTACCTTTGGAGAGCTCGTATAATTTACAAAGCCATCCGTCCAGACACTTCTTTGTAGATCTGCTGTGAAATGTATATACCCTGGTACAATGACAAAGAATTGATTGGACCAATAAACCAAAGGACTCAAATATCCCCCTAGAGCCAAAGATTCAGGTAGTTTTGGTTGTTCTGGATGAGAAAACCCTAGCTAGCACTTCCTAAACTCATGAGGGGAATTTCACACAAGAGAGTTAACAGCTCTCAAACACAGGCGTTGAGCAATCTGTCAGGAAACAATTTTAATCTTGACCTGGAGATGTATGAGGCCTATTGGAGAATACCATCAGGGAATACTCTGGGCTGGGTTGGCTTAGCCATGTCCTTCTGTAGAATCTGAGATTTCCTGCTGACCAGAACGTGCTGTAGCTGGTTTTGCATTTGATTCTGCTGTCGAGGATATGACCCAGTAATGATCCATCCTGCAATCCACCACACTACTGTAAACCACAAAGGCAATGCAGAGCAAACCAGAGCAGGTGTTACACCCACTGCTGCTTGTTACTGCAAGAAACACTGAGGAAAACTTGCCATCTTCTCCTGGATGCAATGCTGTGTGATGTGGACACCAGTGCCGTGTGGCCTGGACTGGGCTGGGCACTGGAGAGCCACCAGCCTCCATGTTTCCCAACACTCCCTTTCTCCTTCCCTTCCATGATTAAACACTGACATTCACTGTTGCAAATTTGTGCAACAGTGTGGAAAGTTCTGCGATAGCATTTGTTGAGGCTGTCTGGATGAAATGGCACAGCAAATGTAAATTAGTTTTGCAAGTGTTGTGTTCCTCACTCCACATATTCCAGGTTTGAGGATTAGCTCAGATTCCAATGGGAAAACTGTTTTTTTCAAACCAAGCACCAAAATCTGTGAGCAGAAATTACATATCAGAGCCCTGTTACTGTTATCTAGAGTTTTAAATGAGATTTTACATTTTAAAGTCCTCCCCCAACTCTGAACACAAAATTCTGTTCTGAAACAGAAGGAGCAATCTAAACCACTGCTGAGGCAAGGGCAGGAGCAGGATTTACTGTTTTCAGCCTGTCTGTACCTGTAACAGTGAAAAAAATCTTTGTAGGGGTTCTTTGAGACAAACAGAGGGTGAAAGAAAACACAACCGAGCAGTTTTATTCCTAGAACGAAAGTTCTCAAATATACAGATTTGTCATTGTGGATTAGCTGATGCCATTTTTGCACAGTGACTTTTCAGTTACAGAACTGAACTAGTATTTTTCTGCCTTTCAAAGCCACTGTGCACTAAGGTCGGAATTCTGCAGAACCACCACCATGATGAACTGAGTATACAAACAGCAGAATTATTTTACCTCATCTTAATCAGACCTGATAGCTTATTTTAATCTGAAAATTACTACTACTTCTTAGCATCAGAATGAATTATGTTTGAAAAGCATTTAAAGAATATAATGATGTAATATTAATGAATTAACACTTTCCAAACTAAGCTAAAAGCCTTAAACCTTTACTATTTTAACAGACATGGATTTAGAACTAACTTTTAGTTTTACCTTAAAAGTGAAGACCAATTTATTACAGGCTTACAGAAATAAGCTGTGACCAACAATGCTGCCTACTGGCCCTAGTTAATCTCCCCTGGAATTTGATGATAGAATGAGCCATTACTATATAGTGCTAATTAAAGTATCACTTCTGAATAACAAATCTACAGGATAAACGTGCAGTGAAGTAGAGCTTGTTTGTCTCTGACACCTTAAATATGCAAGGCAACCTACAGAAGATTTAAGTACACATGGAATGAAAACAGAATTTATCCTAAATATCAGCAAGGAAAAGCTTACTGAACAAGCACATAACTTCGCCATCACTAAACTCCACTTCAACCAGCTGCTACACTTTCAAAAACAACACACGTATACTAACAGAAAGAGCAGTTCCTACACAACTTGTAACAAAACCCTGGAAAGCAGGAATAAATACCATTCTGCTGCAGCACAGAGGGGCAGAGCATTCTGCAGACCAGCACATTGCCGACGCCACGGCTCCAGGGCAGAGAGATTTTCAGCACACTCGACTCTCCAAACTGTTGCACACAGAAACTAGAGGGACTGTGTCAGTCCTCTGTACTGCTGAGGCTCATATAAAGCATCAGCAAAGATGTTTATCACCATGAAGATTGATACTATTGTGCTAAAAACCCAGGAGAGAATAAATAATATTCTCAGGCTCAAACAATAGATAATTTAATCAAGTACCATAAAACACATGAATAACAAAACCTCTTGCATAAAATTACTTCAAAAAACTCCCCTAAATCCCCCCAATAAATGCTTTCATAGTTTTGAAATCACTGGTGGAAGTAAGTTTATGAACAAAAATAGCATCACTAGAAAACAAGCAGAGTTTCAAAGATGCTTTTTAACAGGGAACAACATCCCAGTGCCCTGCTCACAAGTAAACAACAACGTACACATTTTAGAAAACTCACTGCAATATTGTTTTTAGATCAACAAAGCTGTATCTGACATGGAAATTACCTAGTAATCCACTGTGTGCTAACACCAGTAGCATCTCTAACTAAAAAAACAGTGCCATTAGTTGATGTTTCCACAAAACCTGGCACCCAGCAGTAATAATAACACGATACAACACTTCTCTGGGAACTCAGTACTTCAATTCTGCGGCAGAGTAGCCCAGAGAGCAACTCTCTTAACTCTGTGGTTTTTAAGTGATGTGAATAACCCAAGCTATTGAAGACCCTCTGAGCCTCATTCACAGAGTACAAGGATGTCATTTCACAGCAGCTTATTCGAGGAATTTTTAAATCAGGGAGCACCCTGAAGGTCACTGGGACTGTCTATGGGAGTAAGAGTGGTACAGGTGCCTCCTTAGGGCACCACTAGCAGGCTGCTTTTGGAGTTTAGTTGACCTGTGGATTGTCAGTAGAAGATGTGTGTTATTTTAAAAACGCACTTTAAAAGCACAGACTTTAAAGTTTTTTCTAAATATGCAAGATTTGCTAAAACACTTAGTTGTACAAGGTTGTTACACATATCTATGTTACTTAAGGCCCCGATCAGAGAACAAAACATTACAAAGTGTTTCTGCAGTTTTAATCAGCATCTTCTACAGAGTGTCCTGAACAGAATGTAGCCATTGGCAAGGACAGAAAGAACAAATAATTCCAATATTCCATTGACTGCCGCCTCAGCCTATACCGTAATCCAACCATCAGAAAAAAAGTACACCAAACAAGCCAAAATCTACCTCTTCCTACATCCCGCTTCGCCTCATACAATCAAAGACTTAAAACACTAGTACAAGAAACTCTATATGCAGATTTCACTCTTATTTCAGAACCCACAAATGCTTACTTGTTCTGGAAAGCATTCTCCCTCTTCCACTGCCATTTTCTGTGGCCAGATATGAAACCTGATGACTCAATTAGTTAACACTTTGGACACTGCACCATTGCTAAAAATAGCGGCCTCAGGAAGTGCTTTTCTTTTCTTTTTTTTTTTTCTTTTTTTTTTTTTTTAAAGGAACTGAGCACGGGCACTTGTTACACTTCCCTTGGCTGTTTAAATGGCAAGGGACAAGTGATTAGAAGACTATTAAGTTAGAAACAGAGCATGTCCCAGGATTCCTGGCTCACTTACCATATTTGCTGCCTCCAATCATTCCCCGTGTATGTAATCATGATCTGTGGAATACCCAAAATAGCTGCAGCATCAGCTGATCAGAAAACCACTGCTGCTTGGAATCACTCATGAAACAAGCTTTTGTCATTCTGCTTATCAGCTCTTTCTAATGCAGACTACTTTGAACTATTTCTAAAGGCAACAATAACATCATTTTACACTCCGTGTGTTTTGAATACCACATATGCCTGCCTCCCACTCCATGGTAATTTTATATTTATTCAGATTTTCTGATGACTAATTATGATAGGTTTGTGCCGTAGGTTCTAGAGGCTATTTTCCTGAACTAAAAGGCTGTTCTCTATGTACTTCAAGTTCCTAAACTAGAGAGATTAAAAGTGGTACCAAGAGCAAAATAATTTCGTTTCAGAGGGAAACACAGAGAGAGGGCCACGATTTTCAGTAAAGCCAACTTCTTCCTTTTCAGTGGAAGTTATTGCCAGTAACAGCAATGTTCTTCATGCTTCCCTACAGTTACTTATGTTAGGAGTGTCTTTAGGGAATGTCTGCTTTCTAGAAAGGAAATACTGACATCTCTCCAATGCACCCCAAGTGTATGCACAGCAACAGAACTTGTTGCTTATTATCTTTGCAAAACCTTTCAGATAAATGTGAGGCCCTGGTCACACTCTCAGGTGGATCTGGCTTGAAAATACTTCCTTAATGTCACTAGCCATCCATTCTATTAACAGCTACTCTCTACTTCTGCACATTTTTGCTTATGGCATTATAGTATCCATGACTAAGACCCACTGCTGCCACTGACTAAATGCAGAGAAGCCAACAGCTGTCTGCAGGGTGGAAGAGCCTCCTACTTCGATTCAAATGCCAGAGGATGACCCAGCCAGTGTAAATGAGTTTGCCTCACTGACAGATCTCCACAGAGCTCCCTGTAGCAGAGACTTTGATCACCTCACCACAGCTACCTCGCAGTGCTGTTATTGCAAACAACCACAATAAAACAAAATACCCTGAATATTCAATTGCTAAAATTGAATTTTGATTTAGCCCTGCTATTTGTTTTGAGAACTGAGAACTGTAATTTCAAAACAACAATTGCAAAAATCCCAGTTCTAGAAACCAAAGATCACAGGGTTGCTATTCAGTGACTGAATTTTTGTTTCTAGCTGAAAAGTTGGCTCTGAATAAAAAGCAGGTATCTAAATAACCTTCTTTTGCCTTTGAAAAGGTGTTTGAGAACAAGGAGAAAGGCAATGTGATGGTTTCTGTAATGGCAGTTTAAATTTCATGTGATTCTTTTGAATGCCAAGCAGTTCTTTTCTGTAAGTAAAAGGATTAAATTGGGCAGTTTTACAGCAACTCACAAGAGTCCATGCAGAACACCAAGCCACTGGTGGGGTGGTGTCCCACACCACTGGACTGCAGCCTCCTGTCAGGGGACAGGGACTGGCGACACAGAACTGGTACTCTGACAGCTCTCCTAGATCCAAGTTCCTGCTTGTTTGGAAAGGAGAAACTACACTTTGAGAGAAAATTACTCCACACAGTCTCTGCTGTTTTACTGGTGGGCTGTGCACTTTGTTCCCTAGACAGCCCAAGTCCTGTGCCAGCATGTTCTGGGTGACAGCTCCCTCCAGGAGCTCCTCTGAGACTGCTCTCCCTGCTCATTTATTCTCCCAGAGCTACTTTGCTCTTCCAGTCGCTGCCTCTTGGCTTGTCCAAGTCACAGTAGTGTGATGAAACCAGTGAATGACTGACCCAGATGGCTGCCTATTAACCTCCACAAAACTCTCCTGGTTTAGGCTATGACATTGCCACAAGAGAAGCTGTCCAATTCTCTCTCCATTAAATTTAAAAGAGCAACAATCAGAAGCATAAAAGAGAAGCACAAAGAAAAATTAAAATCTGCCAGCACCAAAATGTCATCTCAGCACATTCACATCCATCAATTCAGCTCTGATTACTGACCATCATAAATCATAGTGACAATGTATTTTTTTTTAACCTTGTGGATCAGTTTTACAGCATCCAGGATGATTTCTTACATGCATGCTATTAACAAAGGGTAATAACAGAAAGGCTCAATACTAATGGCAAAATCAATGTATTATAGACTTTGGGTAGAATTTCCAGGATCCTTTTGTGACTCTGCATCCTGAATTACATGTACTGCAAATTCCTAGGGTAATTCTTCACTTGGGAAAGAGAAAGGGCCTTGGATACAATCACAGAATGAGGAGATAGGAAAAGAAAAAATATCTCAATAATTAATTTCCTCCTCCCTTTGAAAAAGAAGAAAAGCAACAAAACCCCTTTACAATACAGATGGAGGATTCTTTTAAACAGAATAGTGGAAATGTCCTTTTACATTATCACTACTCTGCTCCCCAACCAGATGGAGTGCTTATGATTACTGGCTTGGAAGTGACTTGAAAACAAAGCAACACATGGCAGAATTCAGCTGAAAGAAAAACATGGTATGACATGAGATACAAAACAATATAAATATCTCTCCAAGAATGGGAAAGACAAGCTGGAATAGTTTAAAACCATAATCTAGAGCTACTGGTCCAGATTTTGTAAGCAGAAAGAGAATTTTTTTTCCCTGAAACTGCAGTGGATGACATTTCAGACAGTTCAGAAAGAGTCAGCTGCAGCCCACCAGAGCATGGGGATTTATATCTCTGTGATATTTCAGACACCCTTATCAAAGAGCAAATGGTTCACAAATAGCATCAGCACAGATGTGTACTTGTGCAACTTACACCTAAGAATGGCCTTGAGTTTGAGATATGTACTTCTTACATCAGAGAAATCACTGGTAGTATCTGAGATATTTAATACAATTATCTAAAATGTTTTTCTACTCATTAAAATCATGGCTAACATATGCCCCAGCTGACACTTCAAAACAGGAGTTGATGTGCATGGCTCTGTGGATGGCTACCTGCCTTCTACAAAGTTACTACCAAGTAAAACTTTGCTTACATTTACATTGCTTACTACATTATTATGCTTACTTTATTTGGTTGCATTTATATTACATTTACTCATTTATACTTTAACTGTTAAAATTATATGCACCAACAATGTTCAGGCATAGGAAGAAAATTATGAGTTGTGAAATTCCAAAAGGATCAGGGTGAATTGTGTATGACTTTTATAAAAGGAATCTGTCTATTCAACCATTATCCATCATGAAAATATTGTTTGCTATACTGCCATTCAAATTATGCCAGCTCAGATCATCTAAAACATCCACAGAATAAGAAATCTACAGCCAGAAGCATACATTCTCTTTCAGTAATACAAAAACCCCAAACCAAAACAAAAACAGAAGTATAAGAAAACAATATTCCAAATGCTTGATAAGTTGAAGTCACATAGCACAGCTAATATACACACACCTTTCCCCCCTCAAAATCCGATGCTCCAGTGTAACCTACTGCTCTTGAATAGAAAATCTTCATCAAATCTGTAACTCCTTTAGGTTTTTTTCTTTAACTTTGACAAGGACATCAGCTATAACACAGAACTAAATAAAGGAAATTCTGTAACTTCTGGTACAAGACAGTTAAAATTTCTCTTCAAAGGCTTTCCAAATGAGTGAACAGTAAGCCTATAGTCTCATCCTACTCTTCTTCAGCCGCAGGTAGGACCAAACCTCGAGGACTGAAATGGGATCACTTTTAAGGACAGCCTGCAGTAATTTTTCAGAAGTCTCCAAACCCTTTGAAAGAGCACTCCTGGGACCTGGGATATCCAGCATGTCAGAGACATCCAAAAAGCCCATGAAAGACACACACCAAAGTACTGCAGTGTTTACTCTGCCAAGATCCGTAACAGCTCCTGTTACCTCACCATCAGCACTTCCTAGTAAGTGCTGGTAGTTTCAACAGCAGGGCAAAGGGCTCTGGGGATAACAGACTAACACAAACAATACACGTATGGTATGAGCATGGTATGTCCAAAGTATCTCAACCACTATCTACAAATCCCCTTCAACTTCCATATTTTAACCCTGTACTGTCCCCTTAAACTATCAGTGTAGGTTATATGTTTCCAATCTGCCCCGCTCAGAAACTCAACCTTTTTGAAAGAGCACTTTCTGATTCATTTTTATCCATGAGCTATGATTTTCATGCTCAAGTTCTAAAGATCCTTTAATTTCCAGGAATGCCAGGACCAAAACGTCACAGTGCTCTTTGCCAGCATAACCCTGTCCCCTCGGAATAGGAAAAAATTGTGACCAAGTGGAATATGACCGACATTTCCTATCCAAAAGCAACTATAAATCATTCATGCTTCCCCCACTGACACTTCAGCAAATTCTCTTCCTCCATCAATACATTGACTAAACATGGGAAAGGTGCATTTTTCACCAAGGCAAAACCATTGGCACAATACCACAGGAATTCCATTATCAGCTGCTGTGTGAAAATAGAAGTTAAAATAAGAAGTTTCCTTGATAGTTGCTGTCAAGACCACTCTAAACTCTTCAAATCATAAAGAACTTAGTGACATGGTCTAGCAGGGCGGTGTAGGGCTGGATGACGTTGGGCCCCTTCCGGCTCGGAGTGGCCTGCTAGACTGTGAGGGATCCAGTTTGGTGTTGCTCTGCGATGTGCTCTCGGTCTCCTTACGGGTGGTAGATGGTGAGTTGGACTAGATGATCCTTGTGGGTCCCTTCCAACTCATAACATTCTGTGATTCTGTGATTCTGTGAACTAAAGAGAGCAGCAGAGCAGCAGAGCTTCATTATACCATCTGTAATACCAAGAGAAGCAGCTTCAGTGAAGACAACTAAAAAACGCTTGGCTTTATTAAGATTCCTTTGTCTGCCACTGATCACCTAAAAGACATTCATGTCATTGATTTGCTATGGACAGCACCTCTGGAAAATACTGAGGTAATAAAGCTGCAAACTGGAAGAAGTGTTTACACAAGCATCATGATATCACATGATTGACTCCTGAGCAAATTGACTTGACACCATCATGCTTGAAAAATAACCAGTAAAAGCCAATTAGGAAGGCAAAAAACAAAAGCCAGGGACTCCAGGCAGCCTCCTGTGTTCAGTCAAACTACAAACCTCACATGAACTCTCACAGAGATGAGATGAGCAAGGGCAAAGAACTATATATGGAAAGCACAAGGAGACATGGTATCAGATCTTCCTATATCATCTTGAAGCATTGCTGATGTTTGCAAATTCTCTGCTGATTAATCAGATTGCTTGTTGCATGCCATGCATCTTGTTCCAAGTCGTGCTGAAAACTGGGATTTTGTACAAATTGAAAACAGCAGCTGCCTTGCTCCTTCCTTGACATACCACACTGAAGCAGAGGATCCCAGAAAATTCCTTGGATCTGAACAGTAGAACTCAGCATTTTCACTAAACATGGAACTTCCCTTTATTAACAGAAGATAATACTAGTGGCCTAGTATAATTGGTTGTTATTGATTGGTCTCCACAGGTGTGTAGGGATGTAAGCACATAAAAATCACATGCTACCGTTATTACTGCACCACAGCCTAGGAAAACCATCAACAGTTCAGAAAAAAACCAAAACTTTTCCAGTTTTTTAAGAGTATACCTAAAAAGTAGTTGAAAGTATTAGAGGAATGTTACATAAAATTTACCATCCATTTGTATATGGCATATGTGACAAGGAGCTGGCTCAGGCTCACTCTTCGTCCGGATCCTATTTCCAGCAATTTTCAATATTCCGTGATTGCCAGGAGCAAAGAATTAATCATTAAGATTCATGGTGACAACAGCGAAGTATTTCATCCTGAAGTTGAGTTAAGCACCAGAAATGTGACTGCTGGCAAATAAGCCCTTCCAAACACTCCTGCTCTCTGTTGTCTATCTTTCAGGCTTATTCAGAACATGACTGCAACATGAAGCCACAGAACTGGCAGATGGTTTCAAGAGGCTCAGACATGACTTCTGCACAGAAGATGAAATTTTTGTCATGGAATATGTTCCAGGAGCAACACTGAAAAAACCAGAAGTTTTATGGGATACCTGACAATTAACTGCCTCTGCAAGACTTTAGTCAAAACACCCCAACCCACTATGAACAAGATGTTTAACTATTCTTTGTTCACTCCTCAGGGACCATCTAAAGGAACAATTCAAAGGAAAACTGAAGTAGGCTTCATTAAAAGAGAAATATAGTAACAGTAAACAAGTGTATACATGAGAGTAGCTTGCTTAGGATTTCTGACATGTCCAGAGTTAGAAAAAAACCAGAATAAGAAATTAGTAGGAAAAGATTAATAAAGGAATTATGGATGAAGGTAGACAGAGGCAGTTCTTGAACCAATGATTCTGTGACATACAGGGGCACTGGAGCTCCTCTGCAGGGAAACCACGCTCAGAATCCATCAGTGGGAGATCCATTGAACATAAAGTCCTTGTGCTCAAAAGCAAAGCTGAGCCCTGCCTGCAGACTCCGCACAGGAGAACATGCTGCTCACAGGGGGCCGTAGGCTGCTGCTCTCCAAGGCACTGCAGGGCTACTGGACCTTTCACTTTGGAAGGACTTCAAGGAAAGCTGCAAGTTTAAAATTTCTCATAATCACTACAACGATGCAAAAATAAGATGCAACAATGCGATGAATCCAAATAAAAATAACTGGCTGTAACTGTGACTGATTTTAGCATCACTCAAAAGTTATCCCCAGTCTCAGTATTAACACAACCCAATTGCTAGTACTCACACAAACTTGTCATCAATAGTCAAAAGGTTGCTATACATCACCATTCACACTCATAAGATACTGTTTCTAGTTAAAAATTAGCCTGTTATTTGTTGTTCAAAATGACCTAAAATCTAGTTTTAACCTCCAGTCAATTCTCTGGTCAGTAGTTTCCTCCCTATCAACTTCCTTTCGTAAGGCACTACGATTTTCAAAATGAAAAATAAAGTGTGCACCAAGGAGAAAGTACCAGGAGCAGCACAATCTGAAGAGCACAGTCATAGTAAAATCTCAAATTATTTCTCTTATTCAACATCCACCCTGAGCTATCTGGTGGCATAAAATCAAACTATGGCCAATTTATAAAGCATTACACATTAATTTCCATCTTGCAGAGATTTCTACTCTGATTAGGTATAAAACCATTTCTCAGAAACTCCACACTGGAATGTCTGGGGAGTAAATATAAGAATTTCCACAACCTTTTCCTCCTAAATATTAGGTGGGGCAGTAACACTGGAGTCATATTGCCTCAATTTTGTTATTGCAACGGGGCCAAGACTGGGAATAGTACTTTCCAGGAACACTGGAGCATTCAGATGCCATAACCTCAAGATGTCTTACACCAGGAAGGAGTAAACATTCTTCTGCTTTGGGGTTATGCAGGAATTTCCTCCAAACAGAAGAAAATTAGTAAAATGAATAAAAATATGATCTCATCAAGATCATTTCTGACATGCTGCTGGGGAATGAGGACAGCTGTGCAAACTGCATTCCAAAGAGGACTTATATTTGTCAGCACAGATGTATAAAAACGTCCCTCAGTTCTCACTGTAGTGCAGTTGGCAGCTTGGCTAAATATTAATGCTGTCCCTGGAGCGGTGCTACTGATTTTGTGTGTATTACACACATGAAATGCTGGCCACAGTTAAGAGAGATGCTTTCTGAAGTTACATTAGAAGTACAAAGGAAGAGAAAAGGGCAGGTTCAGAGCCTGCACCAATCCTCATATAGCTCCCTGGGAATTACAGATGGGAGGGCAATAGGAAAATGTAGGATGCATTATGCCTAAAGTTACAGCTTAGCTTACCAGATGTGTGGGAATTTGACAGTGGACACTGGACTATACTGCAATGGTTTCCAGCTATACTGTAGGTATTCTAAGCTCCAACAAGAAAACTTTATTTGACAGTAAAGCAATTTTCCTAAAACTTACTCAAAAATTTAGGGTTCCCTTTCCTAGCTTAATAGGCAAATACAGGGGACACAACTGTAAAAGATCTTAATGAAGGAGTTATGTGCCTCTCTTTGAAGTGCCTCAACTCATATGCACCACATTCCATATTTCATACTTATCAAAATGTATTTCAAATTGTATGAAGCTGGAATATTACTGCTACATCAGTGAAATAGGATCTTGAAGCTTCAGATGGTTGATTTCACACCAAGCACTTTGAGCAGATGCAGAAATACACCTTGGAATGACGGCATGAATAATGCAGTCACTTACAAGAGCACACATGGCCATAACCTTTTTTTTCCCTAACCTGCTTTGTTAGCACTGCATCTCTTTTCCTTGGGAGAACCTTCAAGTCTGTAGCTATTATTAAAACTAGCTCATTTTCCGTTCTCTCTATGAAGTGTTATTTCTTATCTGATGTTAAATAGCTTTCACAGGGTTTCTAAAATTACTGTAGAGCAGTAGTATTTCTTATATCTGTATTACCTACATGATGCTTCATGAAAAAGCAGTCCCTTGGCAGGACAAACTAGCTAGTGTTCACACTGCATTATGGAGGAGGCAGCAGCTGCTATTTTTAGGGTACTGAATACCATCCTCCATTATAAATCTGTTTATTTTACAGATACAGTTAGCATTATGTCTTTTTTGATTGATGAAAATCCCATTTAGCTTTAACTAACAACTTTAGTTTAGTTTAACTAACAACAAAAAGTTAGCATTTTCCCTGAGTTACCTATTTGCCTTAATAAAATAAAAATCACATGCAATAGCAGCTGAAGGAGCTGGAGCCTCACTGAAGCAGCATCACTGTGCGGCAGATTCAGGAGAAGCCATCAGAGCAAAGAGTGTTGTATCAGCAGCTTCAATTAAATTTTCTTTCAGCAAGTACATTAGAGTTTTACAGACAAGAGCTTTCTTTCTTTTCATAACTTTTTCATTTCTGAGCAAGACAATTAAAACTTCACGAATAACACAGAGATGGCACTTCCTAATTCTGTCCCCCCAGCAGGCATTAGTACTTAACATAACTTTAATGTGCAGTATTTCATATTATGTCCCAGAGCTTTCTCCACAATGATTAATGCAGCCAAAGAGCAGGCTGGATCCCAAATGAAAATGTCATTATCTTGGACAAACTATCAATTCTGTATCTATACCTTCTGTGAATAATCCCAGACACCAATAATTCTTTGACTTCCCCCAACTCTTCTCTCCAGGGCAGTGACTAACGAGCTCTAATCTGAGGGCACCTCAGATGAGCCAAGACTTGAAAGTGCTTTTCAGAAGACTGCAGAAGATCTAAAATGCATTATAAATATATCACTGATCCATTTAGGCTAAAGTCATGCCTCCAATCTCTCACCTACATTTCTGTAAAGGTAAGAAATGTAACAGATCTTTTCAAAGACTCATTTCCATGTTCAGACAAGCAATCCTCTACACACACACACAGTTTTGTGTTTGTTAGATATTCATAAAAATATTCCCCAGTCCAATGTATTTGAACATGAAGTCAGCTGCTGAAAACCAGAGAAAATAGTGTTGATCCTGAATGTAAAACAAAAGCAATCATGGGCCTCATCAACTGGATTTTACTGGCTTTAGCAAAGAGGAAGAAGTAAGTAACAATCTCCTGAGACTTAAAGCAGTATAACCACTAAGTAAAACACATATTTTTTGCCATTAATAATTAAGGACTACTTAGATTTGTACATGTACCACTCCTGCTCAAAGTTAGAACAAGGTACTTCTGAATCGGAATACAAAATTTGACCTAACTCCCACATAATTTATTAAAGAATCTCATTTTTAATTACCAGGCATTATGAATTATTTGACTGTATAAATCAAAGTGACAAACAAGATCAAAAGGGAAAATTAATGTATCAGGAACTGTACTTTAATGTACTTTAGTACCATATGCTTTAAGGTCAGTTGGATTTTTTCATGCTGTCTAACCAATATGATGTAGTTTGCCGCTTCTACAAGTAACCTCTAGAGTAACACTGGATCTCATTTTAGACCTAAAAGAGGAGAACTTAAGAGGAAGGGAAATGCTTCCATTTTGATTTGGGTTGTAAGCACCATCTTGTGGAACTACAAAGCCTGCAGATTAGAAAAAATACGGGTGTATAAATTCCTCTCATAAACTGACTGGGAATAGCACTTGGACAGGACACAAAGAACAAAAAGAACCTCCAAACCCTCAATGAAAACAAAAAGCTTTTCTACTCTATCCCTACCAACCTTCATATAAAGCCCTACAGGCAGCAGAGCTGACATTCATTGGCAAAGAATTGTAGATCAGGATTCCTGAGGCTGTAATGAGAAACTGCAGTCGCTCCATAATGTAGAGCTCAGCTCCATTTCCCTTTCCTCTCTTCCCTAGCTCACAGTACTATTAGAAACTGTCATTTCTGATTTGCAGAGCAAATGTCCTTCTCCCTAGAAGAGGGTACTCATCACAAAAGCTCAGCTCAAGCACTTAGTAAAATATCAGTCCAGTAAAATGAACCTGCACTGTGGGTGGATAATGTTGACCTTCACCAGGGAATATGTGGTGTTTGGGTTATGGAAGATGCCTGTGAACAGACTGGATGGGAAGGTTTTCTCTGTTCAGATTAAAGAGCAATATATTTATCGTAGATGAAAGGAAAATATCCAGTTACATGACTACATAGAATAAAATACATGTAAATTTTTGTGATTTATTTCCTTACCACTGCTAATGATGTTATTATTAATATTACCCTAACCATCAGCATTCAGCAGACAATTCTGCTCCCACACAATTCCATGGAATTATTTGAAATGTAAATAGAAAAGCAGAAAAGCTTTTCCATAAGGGCTAGTTCAGCTATGAATATTAAACTAAAATGAACCCCCTTGGGAGGTTTGACAGACTGCTCTGGGATGGAAAACCATGTCATTACTGACATGAATCATATTTCATAAAATTAGTGGCAAGAGTGTAGTCTTTTAAACAACTCCCATCCATATATCTAATATTGAATCAACATGTATGACCCAAATAAAAATTCATTATTTTTTCTCCTTACTATTACGATGTTTGGTAAAGATACAACTTGAATGCAAATAACTAGTCTTCTGCATTTTTGTTATTGACTACTGTAGTACTTTGATCTAATCTTACCATATTCTGTGATTCTATATAAGACTGTAAAATTACTTCTTTAAAGCTTACTAAACAGACGAAAGAGGTGGGCAGCAGCTTTGCCACCTGTGGCAATTAGTGCTGGTGGATGTGCTGCTCCTGGTAGTGTCCTTCTGCTTAATTTAGCCCATCATGTAAATTCATACTGTGATATCAGGAAAATCACTGGGCTGTAAGAGAATGATTAAAACACAAAGGGACTGGGAGTACCAGGATGAAACAACAAGATTTGGGAGTTAAGTTAGTATTAATTTGCAAAGATCTCATCGGAGTGATACAGTACATATCACTCACTCTATCATACAATCATTTAGGTTGGAAAGGACCTTTAAGATCATCAAGTCCAACCATCAACCCAGCAATGCCATGTCCACCACTAAACTGTGTCTCCAAGTGCCACATCTACACGTCTTTTAAACAGCTCCAGGGGTGGTGACTCTACCATCTCCCAGGACAGACTGTGTAAATTCAGATCAAAAAGCTCCCCCATGTTTTTATGCTGCCATATCTCACACATTTATTACCACTCAGAGGTTGGATGAAGCATGATATCCCTTTGAACCACACAGTCTCCAAAGATGCCAGAGTGCCTTTTGCAAACTTAGAGGTAAATGGATGTCTCGACAAAATTTCAGCTCCGGGAATTAAGTTCTCCCCCACCCAGTTCCCAAAGCAAAGGCAATTACCTATAGTAGTAGTCTTTATCTGACCTCAGCTGCTGTCTGCATTTGCTGTATTTTCAATGCCAATATTAGAGGTTTCTTACACTATTTTCTTTTCATTTTCATGCACGGAAAAATATTGGATATCCACATCATCCTATGAATTATTCAGTTAGAAAAGTCCTTCAGGATTCTTCAAGTGAAAATAAACACTTTTTTATTAAAAATACAGTGGGACAATAGATAATGATAACCACAAAGGAAAGTCGCAAATAATGGCACAGATCAATGCCACTGTACATTCACAATCTCGGGTCCCTCAAAATTAATGCAAATAGCCCCCCAGTTTGACTTGCATTTTCCACTGCTTTTTCAACTCGCCAGGCCCTCAGCCTACCTTGAATACATCCAGTATGACCTGAAATTATGGCTAGTTTATTATTTATTTAATTAGCCAGTAAACCAGATATTAACCCTAAATGGGTTACATTTACAGCAACAGGGAAAGATGTACTTATCATTTTCTGAAAGACACCTTAAAAGCTATGCAATGTATAGAAGCCAAGGGAGAATATAGAAAACTTGTGAGGACTAAATGCTCTAAGGTAGTGCCCAGACAGCTTTTCAAGTTGTCACTCTCTTTTCATGGGTTACTGAGGGGTATGAGGGTCATAATTCAGGTGCTATGAATCTGATCATAACGACAGCTGAAAGCTGAGTTAACCTTCTTACTTTTAACATCAAAGATATTCAAAACAGTCCCTTTCTTCATGTTTTCTGTGTGCATGTGATGGACATCTGATCTAAGAAAGTACCCCCTCCCTTTATGTTTTACCAGCATTGTAACAGCAGCAAATAACAAGTGCTGAATCAAAATATCTCATAAGGATTTACAGATTACATTTAATAGTCACTTTCTACTGTTAAATGACTAATGGCTTACTTCCCTCTTTGGCACAAAGCCTTTAGTCAGAGAGTATGTGAGACTTTGCAAGCTGTTTTCAACAAAAACATATGGGAAATAGTAAACTAGTCCAGGTTATGTTTTAAGTAGGATATTCTCTTGGAGTAATATATTAGATAGCCCCCTTAGAAAACAAAAATCAGTCATGAAGTGTTTTAACATTCTGTTGTGGACAGCAGCTGAATACACATACAATGATTCTCATTCCTTTCCACTTAGTCCTCCTGCCTTTCCAACCATTGAATCATTGCTCTCCTTCCTTACTAAAATGCATAACTGAGATGCTGATTAGTGTTTCAGATGCTTGATAACAGAGACAGGGATCAATACCTCTTCCTTAACCTGTCTGTGAAGGACGTTTTGTCCCTTTGGTTTTAAATATAGGCACTGCTACCATGACCCACGCCTGTAGATGGGATCAGTGCAGAGCACTCCTCTTTAGTTATTCCTTATCTTCTCTTGGATCACAGCATCACTGTGCCACAGCTGCTTCAAACTGTTTGCTGAGTTTGAAGGCACTGCTTTAAAAAACTAAAGGTCTAAGTAGTTTTGGGTTGTATTGCCCAACAGACTTCTGCAGCCAGCCCATGGTGCTGCAGGGAGTGACCAGAGCTGCAGCCCTCAAGTACATGAAACACTGCCACTCAACTCGCTCAGTTCTCTAGAGTTTTGTTGGGTGGTTTATTTAATTTATTTTAAGAGCAATAGTAGAAAAACACTTTCCCTTGGGCAGCTGCAATATGGAAGATTTAGATTTTGGCCCGAGTTTTGCAAATAACGCCATACAAATACTTAGCTTTAAAGACAGGAGCCATCTCTCTAGAGCCTGACAACACACAGGTGCAGGCACAAGTCCTACTATGTACTTCCCAGATGTTTAATTTATAATGATATTCTTTCTGTTCTTGTGCTCTATGAAAAAACAAATCTCTTTTAAAATCTCTTTTGTGTACTTTAAAAAAAATCCTACACAGTGCTATTGCAATGTGACTACAGCTAAATACATCATCCACATTGCAGCTTTTACTGCACTGTAAGGCAGCTGATTTTAAGACAACATCAATAATTTAGAAACTCAGCTATGTGCTCCCACCTAATTGGATTATCTTTACTTGGCAATTTTTTCAGTATGATATTAGCTTTTCTAACTTTTATAGGAATTCATTGATGGAGATCTTTCAGTAAACTCATATAACATACAATCAATAGACATAAAACCACATGCAATTATAAAACATTTTTTCACCAAGTACTTTTCTCTTCTTGCTCTTTTGGCACAAGGAGTGTGCTGTTCAAAATTAAGCTAACATCATAAATCAGATTTTGACACAAAGTATCTCTGAAGACTGAGATTTACAAAGCCTTCTCTGGAGAACAGCGCAGCAGCTGCCAGAACCACCACCTGCAGCCGCCAGAGAGCTGCTGGAACTCAGTTTCCCATTTCTGTGGTGGAACTTCCTCATGATGCTTGAAAAGCACTTTTAGCTCCAATTGTCTGAAGAAGTCCCTTTTCACTGGTGAGCAACAGGGCAAGAGAGAAGGAAAATACCCTTTTTTTCCAAATGCTACATTTTATATGGTGTAGGGAATAGAAGCAACATGACTTTGGACTGAGGAGGTCACTTGGTGACTGCAGGAAAGGAAGAAGAGGCATTAAGTCACTACACCTCCTGTGTCAGACTAGAGCCAGCCATTAGAAAGTCAAGAGGCCAGCAGAAAAGACCAGGATCATAGACTTAGGCAGTATACAATCTAACTGACCCCAAAGGAACAGAGACAACCTTTTGCCTACAGTTTTGGGGAGTTTGTTGGTTGGGGGGTTGTTTGCTTGGTTTTTTGTGGTTTACAGCTGTGACCACATCTCAAGTGCCTCTGAAAAACTCAGTTCAACCAGTCAGACCATTTTTCAGGCCAGGCTGTCTAAACCGAGGNACCCTAACCCAACCCAACCAACACAAACGACCCCGAAATACACATAAAAAGAATTCCTAACTTAAAACTGAGGCTACCTAGCACAAGAAAGCTGCCCTTTCTTAGTCCCCAGAATTGGACAGATATGAGGCTGAGATAGTTACTTGTGTGCACAAGCACTAATGCACTATTCTCTCAGCGCTCCTGACACTTTAATCCAGTGCAAAGAGCCATCATGGAGAAACCATCACTGTGTGTACCCAATGTCCCCCTGGTTCACTTCTCCTTCAAATGGTAAGTGCCCTACTCCAAAGTCCCTATCTCTTCTGTGATTCAATAATGAAAACTGTCAGGCCTAAGGTCCACCAGGGCCTTGGTTGGCTAAACCAGTTATCTCCAGAGTCAAGGCTACCCCCTGTTCACATGGGCTGCAAGCCAAAAATGTTTGCCAAATCACCAGGTGAAGCTGTGTTTTTCAGGGGGCTGATATTCACTTCATCACAGATAGGGGAGATATGTAAAGTCCCTTTGTTGCCTGAATCCAGAAGGGATTATTTGGGCCAAAGATTTTAATTACAACTGACAGTGCAGGCGTCCTGCTGATGGCAGCCATTTTACTGATGTCACGGTGTTATCCCTAGTGACACTGGCAGTAAGGAATAGCTGCCAAATGACCCACATTTGTAGGCAGAACCTACTGACCTGAGGGAGACAGCTCAAGCCCAGCAACAACTGAGTCAAGTGACTTCCAAAGAGCCATTACAGAGCAAGAGATTTCGGTAAATGTGCTGACAGACATGTGTCACAGGTGTGACAGATCAATACCGTCTGCTGCACTAAGCACAGGCAGCAGGTTGGGAACAGCCTCCCTGGGCTCAGCAAGGGAACCACTGGTGCTGCCAGGTCTGCATTTCCACAGCCCATGTGTCTGGGGCTGAAAGTGGTTTTCATTGAGGTCTGTTTCCTGACACAGGGGACAACGTTTGCACAAGGACAGTCTTCGCCCATTGTGCAATCTGTCCTTTTCAAACTCATTGTCATATGAAGGCAATCCCTCATTTGAAACAATCTTGTGGACTCACTTTCTTTTTATTTCACAGATCCTTAGACCTCCATGTGTGACCCACCATGCTCTGTAGCAATTACAGAGCTCAGGTATTTTCCACTTATTTTCATTTAAAACAGCAAGGAAAGAGAAAGATCACCTCAGCAGCAAATACTCCATAGACCTCTAATGGTTCACAGATGAGTGAGCAAGAGCCATTAACCCGCAGACTCAGTGTGAATTCTGGGTAATGGCAGGAAGACATCAGAAGAAGTTTCCACTAAGGACTATTTGCAGACCTGGGCTTAAGACTTTGACTTCTGAGACTGTGATGAAATGAAAGGCTGGAGTTCATACGACAAGAAAAAGCCTGGTTTTGACACATGCACAGCCAGCACACAAAGATAGGTCTCAACAGCAAACTCCTACCTTACAAAATGCCCTAAAGAGCACTCACTACATACAGTTTGCTATTTAAAATGTCTAGTAATGTATTCTGCAGTATCCTCTCTGAGTGCCTTGCTTAAGCTTAAGGGCTCACATGGAAGCCAATACATAAGCAATGTTACCAGAAATACCTACAGATCCATCGGAAGAGAAAATGAGTCTTCTTTTAACTCCACTTCCACCCATTTTTTTTTTGAAAAACAATTACTCCATTTTTAGGAACATGGTTCACTTTGAAAGGTTGAATCTCAATGTTATTTTCTTGCACAAAAGATAACAGAGAACCATGTACCCAAGAGCTATATGTTACTGCTATGCCTGTTATCTTGCATCAAACCCTAATGGCTCTTTAGAAAACTTAAGATATTTCTTAGAGAGAAACAGCAGTGGAAAAATATCACAAATGGCATTCACATCCACACTGTAGATTAATAAGCCTGAAGACATTTTTGAAGATTGGAAATGAATTCATATGCAAAATGACAAACTCTTTATGACTAGTAGAATAAATATTTGTAATTAAGTTGTTTACAGGAGCAATTACACATTTTTTTAAAAAAATTGTTTAAAAACCAAAATGAAGCCAAAAGTCTCTTCAAAAATATTCAACTAGCGAAGCCACTAAAGCTCACAACTATTACAAATATAAGAAGGAATCAGAACAAAAGAGGAATGTTTTTATTAAATCGTCCTTCTAAGTTTACAGTCCCTTGGTGTGCCATTCCACTTGGTCTCACCTCAATACAGAAAATACCAATGACATGTCAAGTGTGACAGCTGACCACTCAAAAGAGCACGTTCTCATAAGCCTATTAGAAGAGTTTTTCTATGAGCCTTTGACTTGGCACATCTTTTACTATGTGTCTTTGGGTGTCTTACTTTATGTATAAGATACAACACACAGCTAGTGTGCAGAGGGAATAAAACCATGTTTAGCTGAAGAAATGACCCTTGATATTTGCTTTTCCATTAGGGAAGAATATACGCCATGAACAGAAGTGGATACTGCAAACCCCGTCAGTGACATTGCCTCCTGAGGAAGTCAAAGGGATTCAATTCCAATGCCATAAAGATTTACAACTGAAATTCCAACACATGAAGCAAAATGCTCTGTATAGTAAAGAGCACGCTCTTCCCTAGACTAAGTCCATATTAAAATTGAATCTCTAAATTTCAGCGAGAGGAAATAGTAAGCCCAAAGACATTCATGCCTTATTGCATGCTTAATGGCCTGAAATCATCCCTCTTTTCACCTCAGGCATGAAGGCAAAATATCCACCACAAATCCAAATGTCATCATTTTGGTCTATCGTTTTTACAGCTGGAACTCTCCTTCTCAGAAGGAAGGCATTAAAAAAAAGAAAAAAAGAAACAATGGAAGACAGAGGAATAAGAACCAGAAGGATGGAAAACAGTACTCAAATAGTCCCCACACTGGGACAGGTTTTGGACAAAAACAAACCAAAAAAACCCAAAGTGTCTCTCATCTTGTCATTGAGATAATGGATATGAAATCCTCAAGATTAACATAAAGCAGGTGTTTCTCCCCATTTTATTACTATTTAGGTTGAAATCAGGAATAAATGAACACTTAGCATTTGCAAAATATCCAAAAGCAGCAAGGGTTCCATTATATCCCAGAACAATTCTTATTTTTCTTCCCCAAATTTCACCCAGGGCTGTAATTTGTTGGTGCCTGTAAGATGAGCTGGCGCCCCTGCGCCATCCTGAGAGAGCAGGTGCACTAAAGGCACTCAGGAAAGCATCTGTGACTGAGGCAGCCAAGGAGCAAACAGCAGAGGGACTCTGCACACCTTTGCTGCTCTGCTACTCTCGGAGGCCTTGACACACAGAGAATAATCTCTTCCTCACTGTCCTCAGTTTATATGTTCATCTAGATCACAGAAAATCTGGGGGCATCCAAGAGATCCAATTTCACTTTTCAACTGCTCTAAAAATCCACTCTAAATTTTAGTCACACTAAGAAATACAGTAAGGAAATCCTCTTAAGAGCCTTTTGTAACGATTTCTTGTTTTTCTTCAGAGAAATTAGGAGGGTGCTGTCCTAAATGACTTTGGATACAAATTGCCTATGCAGGGCCTGCAAGATACCCTATAAGGCTATTACTTCACTTTGGAAGACAACTAAGATGTTAAGGTTGTTTCTGATGTAACAAATCCCAGGAAGGACTGCTGGGGAACACCTCAAAAATTAAATGAAAATTAGGAAGAGGGGAGAGCATCTTTTCTTTTTCCCTTCCAGTTCAGTATTTTCAATAACTAGTAAATAAATCCCCAGATGCACTAATGGCTGCCATCCAGGAAATGCATCTGCTGTGTTTATGAGATCTGCAGTTCATAAATAATTGCCAAATATAGAATTATTCACTTCACTGCTGTCGGAGGTTGTTTTATAAGAAAAGAGAATATACCGGAATCACACTTATGGGGCAGATCAATCAGTTTGATTTAGAATTCACATGTGTGGGTATCAAAGCTTAGCTTTTTTGGAAAAAGACCATTTACAAATCTTGCATGAACCGTTTGACTGGCAAGTGAAGCTTTCTGAGCCAAACACACTGCTACTGGCCTTCTTACCATCAGCACCCCTTGAGTAACAACATTTTAGTCCTAGCTTATGAAAACCCTAACTCCATTTTGTCACTGCCCTTTTACATCCATGTGCTGTATAACAAAGGAGCCATTTCCAGGCTATGCATGCCAAACACCACATCATGCCTTTCATGGCTCCAGACAGAAGGCTAAAGCTCCACTGGCCCATAACAACCTCATATCGAGAACCATCCACTGTGGTTACAGTAATACCTCACCCTTCACGAGGAAGGGGTATTGCCAGGGTCTTGTGAAATGTCTAATTTGCAAACACACGCAGGTCATTAATATGCACACAGGCCATGCCCATTGCTCCAACCCCAGCCAATCAGGAGCGCTGGGGAGCATTTTCCTCTCCTCCCCATGGGCTCTCACACCCCAGAGGAGCAAAGAGAAGCGTTTCTGAGCCCTCTCTGCCTGGGGAGACTCCCCGGAGCATCCCTGGGCTTCTCTTCGGCCACACTGCTGCTTCCGCAGCCGACGCCAGGCTGCTGCCACTGCGCATGCTTGCGCTGCCTCTGCGGTGGGGAAGCGGTGTCCCAGGGCTCTGGTTGGTGCTCTTGGAGCCTGGGAAACCTTAACTTGTGGGCACGTCCCGCCGCTGCCTTATCACAGTACACAGTGCTTGTCCCACCACCACTGCAGTCAGCCCAGTCCCACTTTCATGGGGCACCCTCCATGGGGCTACATCATCACCAGGTGCGCCGTGCATGCAGTCCCCGAGCATACACTGCATTGCCTTCCCTGCCTGTAGCCATGAAAACAGTAATGCGTCCATCGGGAGTCAGTCCCTCAGCTGGGCTTAGAGTAACGGAACAGCGTGGCTTGTGGTGGTGCTGTGCTGGGTCTCAGCAGCGGCCCAGGGCATCCCATGGCGTGAGCCTTCCACTGTAGGGACGGGGCATGGAGACACACAGGAGCGTAGCAGAGACCAGGGCACAGCCCTGTGGGACCATAAACACCATGGGAGCAAGAGGCACTGCACGCCCTCCCCACAGGGCCAGGCCAGTCCCGCCCCACAGGGAGCGCCGGCGCTGCCTCTCGGTAAAGGAGAGGCACTGCGTATCCGTTGGCCGGGAAGCTCTGCAAATCACTGAGGCAGATTTGTGGGCAAAATTTCTCACAAACCACTGAGGTCACAATGGAGGGGGTGCAATGCAGTGAGGTATTACTGTAGTGCAAAAAAATCCACTGGATGATACCTGAACTGACCCAGAAATGCACAGCTACAGTAAAGGCACGGCTACTTGTATGAGGCTCACATTTAGATGAGAAGGAAATTTTCCCGGTTATGATCAACTTCTCTAAGTATTGGAAAGATAATGCTGAACCAAAAAAATAAGGCCAGAGCTGAGAAAAATATACTGAAGTTACATATGTATAAGAATGACAACTAAAAGAAAAAGATGTAAATTTTTCATAACTGAGTACTGTGTTCCTGAGACCAATACTTGCAACAAATTGGCCATTTGCAGGGCACGCAGTTTTCTGCGAACAAACTTGTACTATCTTCACCTTTGGTCCCAGCTGGGTGGACCTGAATAAACTCTGCTGTGAAGGCCATCTCAGCTGTTTGGATACATTTGTGCTCCTGGCAGGGCTCTCTGCCTTAACTTCACCATTATTCTTAGGAACACAAAGCCTTGAAGACAGAAAAGACAGAAAGCTTGAGTAAAGACTTTACAGCCATGCATTCATGTTCTGGACACACAGGCAGTCCTATGGTAGCAGCACAAACACACACTTTTTTTTTTTTACCAAAGGGATAGCCAGTAAAAGAGCTGCAACAAACTCCCACACACACGTGGGGGGAGCTGACACTTTGCAGAGGGCTGAGTATTTCCAAGTATCTTTAGCAGCCCAGACAACCACAACAGGACATACATAGGAGCTCCCAGCTATATCTGGCCTGTGAGCCACAAGTCTTTGGTACCTTGTCAGGTACTAGAAAAAAGTAAAGATCTTGAGCTTCCAGGCACTGGGACACAGAGGGACATTTAAAGTGAGAGGCCAACAGGGGTCAGCCCTGCCTAGCACGGAGGCCGTGACACAACACTGCCATCTCCACGGCCCCTGGGGTGACACAGGCAAAAGCCACAACCGGAAAACACACAAGGCTTGAATAATTACTGTTATAGATTATCACCAGCTTTGAAAAAGCAATGAAATATTTGGCGGCAGCAGCAGTCTTCCAAGGGAAGCTTCCCAACTCCCTGACATTCATCCAAATTGACCTCAGTTCTACAATATTTTACCTGAAAGAAACATGGAAGAGATCCAGTGGGTTCAGCTTCTTGGCCTACATGCATTCAGAAATAGAATTAAGCTCTTTCTTTATGTATCACATCTAGTGGCTTCAGCACCACCGTGACATGGACTTGCTGTCCTCCCAGGGATGCTCCTTCCAAGACAGGCTTGGTGTCAACAATCCAAGTGGCACTTTCACTAGTTTTAAGCCTTACTTGCAGGGTGCTTGTCTAAAAGACAGCAGTTTTTACAAAAGAGAGTCACACCATGAAAAGAGGAAAACAAGAAACTCCTTCTTTGAGGAAGACTCCAGATAGTTAATGGATATGTCTCATACCACCCTGCCATCGCCCACAATGGAAACCATGAATGATGCATGGACACCCCATGCCAAGGACTATACGTGAGCCACAAAACTATGAAAGAGGCTCAGCCACTAAACCTAACACTGTAACCAACTGAATGTACAAGTAGTCAAGATGTGGCTGTGCTTAGCTTGAATGTCACTATTGCTTAGCTAATTTCAATGATGAAATGGGGCAAGTGTTTCAGATGCAGCAACATGCCTCAAGCAGGCACGCACAGCTCCCACCGACTGCAGGAGGAGCTGCACGGGCACACTGGAGAGGAGAAAGGAGCCCTTTGTGTCCCATCAAACACTGGATCATCCACCAGATGATCTACTTTTTAGTCACACTTTATCTCATGATCAGCTGGGCTGGAATACTGAACGCATTGTCCATTGTTGAATGATGGAAAAATAAAGCTGCAGGCTGAAGCTGATGTTTACTAAGGTGTTGAGCTATTCATTTTATCAGGGCAGAAATCACTGCAGATGAAATGCTGGGAAATGTAATCTAATGTTGAAAAAGATTTAATACTGTTTCTGTGTCACGGTCCCTGTGTCATTTCATTGGCACTTTGCAGTAAGTATAGAGGGATCCAAGAACTCGAGTGTTGTGTGCTCACACATACATGTGAACTCAGACAAATTATACGTATTTGTGCAAGGCTAATGCTAACCCTCAAAAGGGGTATAAATATGTATTATGGTTTGCATTAGATTTCCTGTGCTTATTGAGGCAGTGCAGACTGAATACTGCAGGCATATTTCATATACTAACATCAAAGAGAAAAATGAAACAACCCCATAAAGAATGGTTCTACTGATTTAGTCTAAAAAAACTCAAAAGAAGAACAAGCAAAACAACAAATAACCACCATACTGGTGGTGTGCTGAATTCCACAACATTCCTGCAGCTACAGAGGTGTCCCATGATGTGCTATTTATTTCTACCTTATACTGAGTCTCCTGAGAACAAATACGTAACACATTATCTGCACAAGACACATTGGTACAAGCAACAATTTCAAACCTTCCACTTTCATTCTGAAATGAATAAATTAACAAAGAAACCAAAGCAAACCCAGAAATTATTCTTTTCTGCAGTTACCGCATTGACCTGGGGTTAGATCAGGGGCAGGGTAGAAAGGCCTCCAGATTAATTTGTCACTTTAATTTACAGTTTCTGTAGTCTTCAGGAGTTTATATTTGCTCACCCACAAGAATGTGTCTGCGTTTACTGTTTCTCTACATATACACTCAAAAGTTTCCATTTGAAGGGTGCTTTCTTGTGATTCTGCAAGAAAACCCCACCCACACAATTTTCTTCTTTGAGAAACCCAGGAATCACTTGTTCTTTGGAGAAATCTTAGTATTCAGTATCAAAAGAAGATGCAAATGGAATTAAATGTATTGATTATTCTTCACACAGAGACTGCTGTCTGCAAGCAACTAACATACACTGACTGTAAGAGAAATAAAGTTATATGTTTGCAAAGAAACCTCAATTGGACAATTGCAATTGATTCTAATTCCAATTGCAATTGATTCTAAGCAATGACGAGAAAAATTTGTGTTTGGCTATTCTGACTCTTCCTTGTCACGTCTATGCTTGCTGGAATGTTTAAATAGAAAGCTCTTAAACCTTCCTCCTTGAAACATTAAATGGCACAAACCTGCTTGCTAAGGTCTGTTTCTTTTAAGTTTTATACATGGTGGAACCATTTATATCTGAATCAAAAGAGCTGAGAGACCAACCATTAACAGAGCTGAATCTTTTTACACTCCTTTCAAACAAACAGCACAAAAAATTAAGTCTGAACTCTCCTCTTCTTTAAGGAAAATGACCCGAGCTGTGGAGCTAAACCTCTGCTCAGGGTGGTTTATTTTCTTGTACCACTTTAAGAAACTCCAGGCCCTCCTTCTGAACATATTTTCAGATACATTCAAATCTCTGCTTATGTTAAAACATCATTAATGGAGAATAGCATTAGTCTACCTGTCAATTTGCCACAACAGAGCATTTTCTGGCACTTGGAAAGTCATTCCTAGAGGACTTGTACAACATATGGCCAAATATTACATAGAAAGTTAACCAACATATGTTCAGCGTGATGGAGGGAAGGAGGAGGAAAGCAGAAAGTACTGGTCAGTCTCTGGTAGCATTCACTTTGTTTTCCACAAAGTCCAAATATTCCATGGCTTTGTCTTCAGATCTATTGCATTTGTCAGTACTGCTGGGAGAACGGCTACATCTACAGAGACAGCAGCTTCCTCTGGAGCTAAAACCTCCTGACTAGTAAGCACCCACCATTCAGTCACCATGTGTATCACACCTGCCTTTGCTTCCTCCCTGCCATATCATTTAGACCTTAGCACAAACTTTGATGTTACTGAGGCTGTGACTAATGCTTCATGTGTAGCAAAAGCATACCATTGCAAAAGCCTCATCAAACAGCTTTTCTTCGGTTTCTTCTTAAAGGAAAATTAAAATATTTTAACGCTGAAGCTAAGAGATCTGAGACCAATGTAACTTTTAGGGTCAGATTTTTAAAACTCACAGTGATCTTTCACAGTCAATTCTGGGGCCAAAATTGCGTTCAGGTTTGTGGAAACAAAGATGACTGGGCTTTAAAGTTCTGACACCTGAATAATCTGCCGTAGCACAGAAATAGGAGAGCAGCAGTGAACCCTTAAGCTAGAAGGGAATCACTGCCAAACCGTAAAGTTCTGGGAACTGAGCACAGAAATGTTTTCCTTCTAGTTCCTTATAACTGCAGGAAAAGATAAGCCAGGTGACAGGCTGGGAACAAAACGAGCTTTTGAAGTTGCATGTTTTCCTACTAGCACAGGTAGCAATTTGAGTTTCTGATGGCAATGGGAAGAAAGCAGAGTCTAAATAGAGCTTATGGAGCTTTCAGTTGTGCTCCAAATCAAACTGAAGCCACCCTGGGTTATTTACTTACACAGTTACAAAAGGAGGAAAAGATGATTCCTTCTTCTAGGATTTTTTAAGTTACCATTGTAAACAACTGAATGTATGGCAGGTACCATTTTCTAACTGGCAAATATTGTCCTCTGAGTGGGGGAGGTTGCAAAAAACTGGAGTTGCAGAGATGCCAACTTAGTAATAAAACCCCCACAGCACTGTAGGCTAAGCAAAGACACTGAGATTGTTTTGAAAATATATTCTTTTCACCTCACGCTTTTACAAGTGGAACTACATAGGGCTATAGGACAATCTTTGATCCAGCTACGTGTTAGAGACTGGATGACAGTTCTGCCTCTATGCAACAGAGAGAACCAAGCCATAAAAATGCTGAGGGTGCATTTTAACCTTAGCGTTCAGCTGCAAACCAAATCAGGGGTTGCTTATGTGCTCTTTTCTGCCTCTCCCAGCCACCTCTGAGTCCCACCGAGACACACTGTAGCCCAGGAAACATCAGGCCATAGTCCAAAAATCACACTGAGACTACAACAAGGTTTCTGACTTCCTTTCATCCATCTTTGTGCCTTGTAGCTTCTCCAGGGTCATCGACATGCTGTAGCTCACAGTATGCTTACAGATACTCTCTGAAAGCCAGAAGACAGATGAGCTGCTTTGTCGCAAATGAATCTATATTCTCATTTTTTAGTATTCAGTTTCTCAATAATCAATGCCACCAAATATTTAGCAGTTGTATTACTGGCTGAGGAACTCATGTTGCAGGTTGCTGTATTGATCAATGCTTTCTTGGTTTGCTCTCAGACATCAGGCCCCTATCTGAAAAGGTTTCTTGCAAAAAGCAAATCCCATCAAACCATGATTTTTTATTCATTTTATCATAGAAAGAATAGTATAGGTGCTCTACAAGCATTTTACTCACACTACTGCCTACACTGTCTATTCCTTAGAATCAAAAGTTTGCATTTGAAGGAAGAAACTACCTCAGCTGATCAAGGAGATCGAGTTCAGTTGTAAAATCGTGCATGTTACTTTTGGCTGGTAAAATTCAAGGAGCTTATTCCTCACTTCATGCAGAACTGGATCAAGGACAGTTACTTCAACTTTGAACAATGTGGTGTGTTCATGATGAACAATGTAAAGACCTCAAGAGAAAGTTGTTTAGATCCTGACAGAAGAATATGTGAGTTAGGACAGCAGTACAGGGCTATGGGAAAGATGCTGTAACTAATCTGTAAGGAGAAATGAATGGTTGGATGAAACTTTGGTGTTTCTGAAACTGCCCTATGAGGAGCCAGCAGAAGGGTCTCTGTCTAGCCATCATCTCTGGGCATATCTAAAGAAGAAATCTTCCTCTATGAGTATTTCCATTTTAATCCCATTGAAAAAGGCAGCTCCCAATTTTCTGAAGAGTTGGACTCTTGCATTTGCTTCCACAGACTCCAGACACCAGCTAGAACAAGCCCCCCATTCTTGACCGTTAAACTTTCAAATCTCACTGCCTTACAACTCCCTGGTACTGTGAGACAGGAAAATAAAATCTCACTCACCTTCATACCAAAGGTAAAAAAACCCTTTCTCACACCAAGTTTTCACATCTACAACCACTGTCAGAAACTACAGCTCTGCTGAATGCAGAGTAGCTAATAGTCAAGCAGCTCTAAAACTAAGCAGGTGGGAGGGGATATTCCAGGCCCAGGGAACTCCTCTTCTCACCAGGGCTCAGTCTGTGGAAAGCTGAAGGCACAAAGGAGGACAAAGTCTGTGACCTACTTTACAGTACTCTTGCACTCCCTCCCTGACCTTCAGCTAAATCCTGTTGCATTTTCTCCCTCTGACTTGAACAGAGGGAATACCACCAGCTCTCTGCAGCAGAAGCACCCTGATCTGCAGCCAGGTTTCTGAGGTGACATCCAGACTTTGTGGTGTCCAGCTGGGGACTGTGCCCTGTGACCTTCAAGCAGGAACACAGCCCCCCAAAGGGGCTTTGGCCTGCTTACACTCATTGCCAGCCTTTGGTCACAACCACTGCATTTACTGTCCTGTAACTGCTGAATGACATGCAGACAGGCTTCACATGCCTCACGTTTTCCTTGCAAAGAGGAGAAGGGACAAAGCCTTCAGTACCAACACTTAATGCCGTGAACAAGAATGACCTCGGAATTCTGAGGATTTTGCTAAAAGCCCTCCAAATCAGTTATTTATTATTTAACAGTTACGTTTTCCAGCTCTGACCAGCACAGAATGCCACTGGCAGAGAACACCTGATAAGCACACTAGGAATACGACAAGTACCATTTGGACACATCTTGGTTTAATTCAAAGAAACCATTCCTCCACTTACAGTGCTGTATCTGGTTGACTTGTTCCTGCTTCAGAAACAGCTTTTTATCATTTTAAAACAAATTCTTCAGATAAAATGGTCTCTGACTAAAGAGCTGATCTCTAAGTTATTGCTTAAGCAATAAATATACATATTTTGAGAAGCACAAATACACACGCAGTACACGTGCAAAACTCTACCTCTCCTTATGTAATGGAAATTTTGCATGCCTGCTTTCTACAAATGAAATTTCCTAGTTTCAAATGCATTGCCCTTGAGGGTATCAAATAATGCAATGAAATAATGAAAAGTTACTGCTGTTACAATGAAGATCAGTATACAGCAGACTAGTATTTCTTTTGTCTCACTTTTGAGGTTGATCAGAGCATTGAGGCAATAAAAGGGAAGCCAGTGCTTTTGTGTGATGCGAAATCATCAAGCTGTATGTCCAGTCATTGCCTGGTGCTGCACTGCAGCTTCTGAAACAAATCCTTGCCTGTCCCCAATGACATTAGGAGAGCTCAGGGCCTGCTTCTATTTTAAAATGACAGAAGCGTTTTCCCTTTAAGGTTGAAAATACTAGGATCACAATATCTGACATCCTTGTTTTGAAAGGATCATCATAATTTATAAAGGAATTCATTCATACACGTGAATGTTAAATAAAGTGATAGGGAAAAAGTGTAAATACGTACATGCATGGAGCCCACTGTGAACTGAGGTGGAATTTATACAGTTCTCCTGATGCTTGCCTGATTTAATGAAGACAGTAAATTGCATGGCACAGTAGCTGCATTCCATGCTGCACACACCACTATGCAGCTGCAGCTACCAGGGCCAGATATTCCCATTCTTCCCGGTTTGCAGTATTCTCTCTGCTTTGTCACACATGGGATATTGGAGAATAGTCTCTAGGTTATAGAAATAAGTCAATAACTTAAGCATACTACATAAATGGATACAAGGAAAATTAGCAGGAAAAATTATTATTTTCCTTTCCCTTAACCTCCCCACACATGGAAGTTGAAGAATAGATTAATTCTTTGTCTGGTTGCCATGAAAACTAGGAGATGTAGCCTTACCTCAGAGGAAATGATGTTATGCTCACACAATGAATAAGAAATGAGAGCTGCATGGTCCTATCTCAGCAACACAAAGCTGAGTCAAAAAGGAGCCTTTCTAAAGCCCAGGCATGTGTGGATTCTAATCAGTTCTGTTTATAACGTATGATCATAGTTAATTGTTCATTAATTCCACCATGTCATTTGTTCAGAGATTATATCCTCCACATAATGAATGTTTTGGGGTACCACTCCAGCAGAGGAAATTAAAATACATAATAGCTGTGATTTTAAATAGTCTTCATGGCAATCTTAAGTTTGATACCATTAACCTCAACCAGTTTTTAAAAGGTTTCAAAACATTAAAAAACTCCCTATTCCCTTGAAAAAAGGAAACGCACATGTGTAAATCAACATGCCTACAGAACTGAAGTGTTTCTTTCTGGCCCTTGGCCTCACCCTGACACCTACCTCCCCACAAAGCCTTCCCCTCAGGGGATGGGAAGGGGAAGGACCTTGAACCTTCAGATGCATCATTCACCCCAGTTCAGCAGGCAGCCTAGATTTTAGCAACTCGTAATTAGCAAGCACTGAATGGAACAGTCACCGAAAGAGCACACAGCATGAAATGCCTGTATTAATGATAATGGAGATGTTCGTGTTTCGCTCCTGGATTCAAGAAAACACTTAGGAAAATTAATTTTCTCCATTTTACAAGATGAGATATACTCGTGCAATGTCACCAAGCACACTCTCATCTGTGTAACACTGATACTTAAACATTTTACTGCTCATTTGAGTCTCCAGAACACAGATGTGTCAAGAATGACAGTACATGCTTAATATGCAGTCACCCTCATGCTAGTGTTTCATTTCACTTGCAGACTTAGGGTGAGTTGATGTTTAATAGTTTTCACAAGACTGATTTTGCTCTGGGATCATGATGTATTTGGAGGGCTGTCACACAGAGGGTAATGTGAGTGATTGAAATGGCTCCCTTCGCTCACAGCCATAAAAAAATCAGGGAAAAATCCCTTACCATATTACACAAATTATATCAGCAATCCCTTACTGAATATAAATGACACATTGTAATAAGAATTTTCACCTTTCATAAACACTTGCAAAAAATTTTCAAAGCACAAAACTCCCCAACCAAACCAGAAAAAAAAAATCCTTTGCTTCATCGTGCCAAAACAAAGCTTTCAAGTGACTGACCTATTAATTTTCAAAACTTAAATCAGCATTTTATGGGTTGTTTGGTTTGGTATAGGTTTCTTTTTATTTTTTCAGAACGTGTTCATCTTGTTACTGACTTAAATACTTTACTGAGCTTAAATCAAATTTATAACTTTGAACATATTTTACTCTGCATTTTTCAAATTAAGAAACCCTTATGTGAAAAAATTGGCCTGAATTAGCTGCTAGGCTTTGGTCAATATCTTCCAAACTTACAGTTGTTTGTGGCATACAAATAACTACCCAAAGGAAAATTTATATACTTACACTTTACATATTGGATTAATACCTCTGTAACACTATCCATATAATGAGTTAATTAGCTGCTTAATAAGCATGATTAAATCAATAATAAGAGTGCAATTATCAGCTGTGACTTAGTGATTGGTGGATTTCCATGCTGTATGTAATGGACGTATCCTTGCTTTTGTCTTCAAGGGTTTTTTGCTGTCTGTGTTTCACCGGTTTTCATTGATACACAAATACTGTTAACCCCAGTTTTTAAAAAAGCACCTATGAAGAAAATGGCACCTTTAAAACACCAAACTTCTCAGTTGATTGGATTACTCAAAAATTTTATCTAGTATTCAAGTAAACTATGCCAGCTGCAGCTCTGGGGTTCTCACACTCACCCTTGTTGGCACAGAGATGGGATAACCAGTAGCATTTCAGGCTGGACCTTTTCTCCTAAAATCTCTTCTGATGAGGTAAGCACCATGGCAAACCATCACTCACAGGTTCACAGGTTATTCCTTGTTGAAAGGGACTCACAGGATCATCTAGTCCAACTCCCAAGTGAACGCCCACCCAGGGATCAGACCCACAAGTGTGGAACCAGGGGCACCACGCTCCATCCATCCAAGTCTCCCATCATCTAGACTGGTCTCAGGTTTCAGCACACAGTGCTCCCTCTGTATTCAACTGAATTACAAATACACTTAAACTTATGTACATGCTTAAGAACTTTGCTGAATAAGTGCCAGAATATTTAGCACTTTGGAATAACCAACAAAAGCAATGTTATAATGCACTTTGCTTAGTAATTTTTGAGCTTCAAGAAACAATGGTAGACCTTTCTATCATATGTTTTTCCATCTGAAAAAATTAAAAATTCAATAAAGCTTTCAAAACCAGAAACTCTCCAATTTTTTTCTTTACTATCAGCTCAACACAAAGCAGATCAGCCTATTTAGTTACAAAATATTTTGTTTTCTGAAAACCAAAATCTGTGCTTAGTACTTAGCATCATTTTCCCCCGTGCATTTCAATTCCAATAGCTAATACATCTTCAGCAACTAGAAGTTGTTAAAAGAAAAGCAAAGAGAAGGTTCCCTTGCTGTAATGCAAAGGAACTTAGTTTTCCAGAGGGAAAGGTACAAGTCCTTCATTCTGACGAGACAAGTGATTTCCCCTCATTTTGCAGGCTATGCTACAACTGGTAGGACTCCCACCTGCACTCCCACTGCATTTGTCAGGATCAGTCAGGGAAGGCAATAATGTCACAGCCCATGGGTCTAAACATATTTTAAAAGTAATTCCAAGTACAGTGTAACCAGACTTCAGCATGTTTTAAAGTTAAATCTTAATGTTCTTAATGTAATCAGAATGGAAGAAAATAGTTTTCTAAAATACCAGCAGTATGTTTACAACACGTGGCTGAAGGACCAGGTTTGCTTTATTGCCTTCAGTGAACTGTTACCATGTGCCAGACCCAGAAAACACACCTCACCTACATTTCCTCATCACAGGAGGACGTCTGAAATCCAGCATGATTTTTACTGCTCTGCCATTAAACATTCGGCTTCTGCCACTTGCAACAAGTGCATGTTGTCAGTGCGAGGCTGGTTAATACACCCCCTCCGAGTTACCTCTGACCTTGTCCTCTCTTGCCACCACTCTGCCCCTGAGCAGCCTCTAATGTCTCCTCATCATGTACTCAAGAGAAGGTCACTGCATGTTAAACCTTAATTTTAGTGCTTGAAAACCCTCCCTAAAGCTATGCAGCCCTAATCTGTAACCGGCAAATGTAAGAACTATAGAGAATGGCATTTATTGAATCGCAGTAACTGGCTACCTAGGAAATTCAACTGGTCCCAGGCAGCCCTCAAGTTAAAAAAGCTTCATATCATTCAATTTACATTTGCATGAGCAAAACTATCCAAGAGGCAAAGGACTCAATATTCCTCTGAGCAACAAATGGATAAACTAACTAGTAGGTATTAACAGAATCAACTGCTGCTACTAAACATGCCTATTACTAAAAAAAAAAATAAAAAAAAAAAGCTATTTTGAATAACTAAAACAAGACAAAACTGAATGAACATTGCAAAGACTTAACGTAAAGTTTCTGTCAGAAGCCTCCAAAAGCTCTGCTGGGGATTTGCCCAATCTCCCCCTGCTTTCCCCTTCAGTTTTATTTTTTCCTCCTTGTATATTTGCTCAATCTTTCCTTAAGATACTGTTATGCTTGAATATGAATAAATTCTGTGACTTTACTTTCCTTTTGTGACATTACTTTTGCTCCTTTCTCAGGCAACTCCCTTGGACAACTATTTTCTAGGAAACAGGCAGGCAGGCACAGAGAGCATATCTTGTGAAAACTGGGACAGAGATTTTGTCTTGTCAAGAAAATGTGAGAAAAAAATTACTGCGAATGAAAAAGAAACACACAGAAAGATGTTAAGCTAAGTTATGTTACCACCCCTAAACTCTAAGAATGAAAAAGAATATATTATGATTAGCAGACTACTATTTTAGGGAACAATTGGTATTTTCTAGGCATAAATTAAGTGCTCAACACTGTACCAAAAATATCTTAAACCTGACAAGCCCTGATTAATTTGTGGTTAACTCTTTGCATTTAGACCCTGACAAAGCTCTAGGCTATATATCCACTGTGTAAATTCATGCAACCAGGTAATGGAGAAGAGGTATTATCTTTTCAAGGACTTAATCAGATGCAATCGCTTGGATGTCCTCCAAACAATTAAATTTCTCACCCTGCTCTACACAGCTAGAGGGGTTTATCACTTTGCCTTGCTCGATGCCTGAATCCCTCCCCCTCCCAAGCAGCATCTCTGCCTGGGGAGGAGGGGCTGGCGTGGACCACTGCAGTCCCACAGCAGCAGTGCAATCGGAGCAGCAGCCCTGCAGGCAGCTCTGCATTCCCTTGCCTGCTTGCAGTACAGCCGATGCTCTCAGGGAATAGAGACGTCCCTTTAGCATCTTACCAGCCATACATCACCTCTGCTGCCCACAGAGCCCCTCTGCACTGTCCTCACATGGCCTTAAGCTGAGCCAGGGGAGGTTTAGACTGGATGTCAGGAAGAGCTTTTTCACAGAGAGAGTGATCCCTCAGTGGAATGGTCTGCCCAGGGAGGTCGTGGAGTTGCCATCCCTGGAGGTGTTTAAGAAAAGACTGGATGAGGGACTCAGTGATAAAGGGATGATTGGATGGGGAGTTAGGTGAAAAGACAAAAAAACCCCCAACAAAACAAAAACCCTGAGATTAACTCAGATAGTTAAAGCATGGTGTTCATGGCACTAGGATTGTGGGTTCAATCCCTGTATGGATATTCACTTAAGAGTTGGACTCGATGATCCTTGTGGGTCCCTTCCAACTCAGAATATTGGTGATCCTGTGACACAAACCATAGACCTCCCTGAACTCAGGGTCTATTCAGCAGAGGCTGAATTTTTGCTGCCTTTGTCCTGCCTATTCTGCTCCCTTCCCTCATGGGTTTTATCTACTGACTCATTTTGGGCTAGTAAGAAGCTTCTTAGAATGAGGGGTTCATCTCCCAGCACCCACTTACAGCCAAAATAAAACCAAACTTCTGGGTCAGCTGCCTCAGTCACTCCTCTTGTATCTCCCCTTTATTCACTGCTACCATTTCCCTTTCAAGGCATTTTCTAATCCTTTCACTCCTTTTTTCTCATCTTCCTTCAAATTGACTGGTTTTAAAAGTGCACCAGCTTTGTTTGCTCATCTGCATTCGGTAGTAAACAAGGAGAAAGGGGCAGCTTTGCTGTTGGGAACAAAGGGCTACAATTTTGAACAGCTTCCCTGCGGATCTTGTTTGGTCACAGCATCTCTTGGCTTTCCAACCCAAGGCAGATTGTGCATGTGGCCTTTCAAGCTGAATTTATTGCTTATGTTCAGTGGTTCTGCTAATTGGACCTATGACTTGACCACAATTCAGTGAGTTTAGCTTCAAGGATAACAAGCACATAGGTCAACAAGAAAATACATACAATGTTCTAAAATACACTAGATTTAGACATTTTAGATTAAAGTCATGCACTTTTAAAGGCAGGATTTGGACAACTTTCCTATATATTGGGGGGTCTACACAGAAACAATTCTGAAAAAGCTTTACAAAAATCTTTGTAAATAATATGAATTTCTATCTGCAACTTAACTGTTTTGATCAGTCATTAAAAAATAACCTTTAGCCAATGGCTTAGTATACTACACAAAAACATTCAAGGTAAATAACAGTAAATTGGATATTTGCACTGAATACCAAGCTCCGTAATTAGAACTGTCACCATGTGTGATTCTTTTACACCCAAAGTTTTTTAAAAGCACAAACTTCTTTAAAAAACACATTTCTCCAGAATTATGTCAAGGCACCAGCAAAAATCCTCCTGAGAGCTGCGGTCACAGCCAATAGGTCACACACCAGGGCAGCACTGAGCAGCTCAGAGGTGAGTACAAATCTATAAACCCTGCATGGACCTTAACTCGTAGCAAGGTCCTTATGCAAAACATGCAAAATATACTCCATA
Organism: Pitta sordida; assembly: GCA_013390025.1. Lineage (NCBI taxonomy): Eukaryota > Metazoa > Chordata > Aves > Passeriformes > Pittidae > Pitta > Pitta sordida. Next base: position 237,125 of record WEKX01015126.1, on the reverse strand, counting down.
TATCAAGAACTGAAAAATAACCAGTGCTTGCCATTTGAAAACAGATCCTTAAAATGCACAAGAACAAAAATACAGAGATATTTTATGGACAGGAAGACCAGAGACTAAATAAACTGCTTAAGATCAAACTGGAATTGTCAGTGGGAGAAGCCCCTATTCTTTGTTTGCTGCTTGGATGACTTGGAAGTTTGCATACTTTTCTCTTATGTGGGCAGTGTGTGCTGAGTGTGCAAAACATTTATTAAGCCTTCTTTAAGCATAAACAGACAATCTGATATTACAAAAAAGGCAGACAAAAATATCAGATAGGAACATCAAACAACGTATACTTTCCCATAACTGTTAAAAAGCGTTGGCTGTTCCTCAGGCTGCCCTACTTAGAAACTTTGACTGTGCACCCACTGTCAGGAGACATGTTTTCCTCTCAACATCTTTTTAATCTTTTCAGACTGGTAGAAAAACAGCAGTCTTTAGTTATCAGAATTTTGATGTTTAACAGCTTCAAAGTGCTGGTGGTTTCAAATTAAATCAAGTGGCAGGAAAAACTAGGACTGCAGGTATCCAGTGCATTCACTAAGTCTCCTTGAAGATATTATTTTTGGCTTAGATGGTAAAAATGTAATAAAGGAACTTTTCCAACCCACCTCTCAGCAATATTTCACTATGGGATGTTTTAACTTTTCAGAGAGTTGTGTAAGAAAAAGGAAACTGTCCACAGCCACCATCCAGAACATACTGTCTTCTACCACCTGGCTAAAAAAAAAAGCCTCTTTTGAGAGAAACTTCCTCAGAACTATAGGAAAACGCTGCATTTACACCTAGACTGAGCTTCTTTTCTAACTTGCTGCACCATGAGGTGTTTGGTATAATCTCTCTTATTGAGGAATATTTCTGCTTGGCAGAGCGAGCACCCCAGCTGGGCTTATTCACCTCTGCTTCAAGGTCTAGTCAGCAACCTATTTCTGAATATCTGCATTAATTTACCTACAGTCTGAGCATGAAAACATTAGCCTCAGCACCAGAGATGATTGTAAGATTCATACAACTCTGAAGGGAGCAGTAGAACAGGTTACAGGCTGAGAACACTCATATGCTGGTATTTCCTCACAGGCCAATGGCCAATCCAGCTGATGAGATGGTTGCAAATGCATTAAGGTGGTGATTAATGAAAGGGAAATGATTGCAATTTCAGTGATACCACGGTAGAGAGTCCAGACAGAATGGTGATGCAATCATGTGAGAAAGAAAAAAAAGTTGTGTGGGAGAAAATAAAATTATCCAACCTATGAAGGAATTCCACGTATAGCTATGAATGCCTGTACTTAAAAGAGATTCTGACTCAACCACAGAGCAGTGACTGTAATTAACTATAGTTGGTGCCTCAGTTCCACCTTTGCCTTCTGTAAGTAAAGCACCCCATAAATTCATGTTGGAAAGTGGAGGGGAAAATCTATCCAGGGGATATTGCACAACTCTGCTTTTCCACGAGTTCACAGAGAACACTGGAGACCACCTCCAGATGGGTGAACTCAAGGACAACACACATCATAGGAAAGGACAGCTGTTCTTCCTATGAAAATCGTGCTTAACCAAAGGAAGCCAATGATGGACTTATTCTGCACCCTGACATTTACAAGTAATTCATCAGAAATGGTTAATGTTAAGCACATTGGTTAAATGTGCTTAACAGAAAGTGAGTTCCACAAATGTATCTTCTAACAACAACAAATAGGACAGGTAAAAGTATGATTTATTAAACAGTACAGACAGAATTGTATCATATGGTTTCTCATTTTAATGCTGCCTTTAAGGAAAGCTCTTTTGAATATGTAAATCAGTGAGCTCTAACTGAAAGGTAGATAACTACTGCACTGACGTGTGAATTGTTTTGAGCTTTGTGAACTCAAAATGTGATGCATAAATTGCTGGTAATATTCTAATTTGAAGAATTTTGAAGGAAAAGAGGAAGAAGTTTGAAAAAGACCATTACACTTCTTGATCTGTCTAACCACTTGTTCTTTTCAAACTGTCTTTTCATTAAAGATAGGATTTATAAGGAATCAATGACAGCAATGGAACAGAATCACACTGTAAATTATAGAAATGAATAAACAAATTATTTATACACACCCACAGCACTTCCAAAAACATGGTTATCAACTTGACAGACAGTTTCTCCCTAAGGACCCAGCCAGGCCAACAGTACTGGAGATGGCCAAGCCAGGCTTTCCTGGAGTCACTGCAAAAGGAACACTCCTCCTCTGGAATGAAACACCTTGCAGCACCACACAACCTCTCCCCAGTGTAAGTGCTCCCTAACAGAGATGGAGTCTCACTGCAGGAAGCAGGGACACTTTGGAGATGCCTGACTCAGGGCTATGGATGCACGGGTGCAAAACACACAACCAAATCCCTGACCACTCTCTCCCCTCCTGTCCTGCACACGTACAAACTCATGCTGTACATGCATAACAGATGTTTTGCTTTGTATAATGTACCTCATATGCTAACTTGTAGAGGATATGAGGTACATTCCACACAAGCAGAGCACCACACCAGCCTAGCAGATCAAATCATCATCAGTGGAAAGGGTAGTTGTGTTACACCCTGTGGTTAATCCTCACTACTAGTGAACTACACAAGTACTTGAATTCTTATTTGGTACTAGTTGCCTGTAGCCTATCAGACTTCAAGGGTTTGCATAAGGATGGTGCTACATTAAAAATATGATTATGCAAAAACAGCCACTTCAGCAGCTCCAGGAAATACTTTCAGACACTCACTATTCAGCAACTACTACTCTTCTGACTCTCTTCTCAGCTCTCTTACTCCAGCAGAGGCTGGTTACTTGCGAACATCTTATTTCAAGAGGCAGCAGCCACAGGGTTAAGGACAAATCTGTAGTTCAGGGCTGACTTGACAGGGTTTCACAAAAAAAAGCATATACTTTTCCCTTCCATATTGTACCAAAATACAGACAATTGGCATAATATACCTTCATGCCATCTATGCATGTGTACTTAGAGGGGTATTACAAATAAGCATGGGACACATGAATGCAATTCATAGAATGGTTTGGGTTGGAAGGGATCTTAAAGATCCTCCATTTCCAACCCCCCCTGCATAAATTATTAATTTAATGAGTGAAGCACCAGGCACACCTGGGAGTCTAACTGGCTCCTGGTCAAGATGGGGTCACCAGAAACACCAGGTTTAATGCTACTGATAGAGATTTTGTTGAGGTAGCCTCCATTAGGTACCATGATATGTCATGTTACCCCCATGAAATAAATGCAGGCATTGTGTCTGGGTAACTTGCCATGATGGGACAATGGATACCTGCTAAGGTACAGACCTTCATTTCCTGATTGCACTCATTAGCAACTGGTGTGTTAACACAGGACTTGGATACTACCATTTATATTAAGAAGTAACTACTTCCACAAAATCCCATTAAAGTTGGGTAAATATACAGTAGGATATATTCTGCATAAACTAGGATATCAGAAACATAAGTGAATTCCTTTTACCTCACACTTAAAGAGGATCTTTAATTGTGAATTATTTTCAAAGAAAAAATAGAAATATTCTGAAATGAATTCTCAAAGTGAGATGTAACATTGATAGATAAATTGGGATTCAGCTGCCAAATAAGCTGAAATTCAAAACTGTGATTAGAACACAGTTGAAAAACAAAAAAATGAGGTAAAATACATCATTGTTGCTGAAACAAATTGTAAGAAATTTTCTGAAGTTTTCAGATGAAGGTGACTATGCAGTACAACATGTCCTGTATCTTTCTGCAACTACATACAAGGGCACAACTATATTTTAGTTCTGGTACATAATACAAAGGCATTAAACTCCTTGTGTACATCTCAGGGCACTAAATTTCATATGGGACAAATTGACAGTACTAAACTGTCATAATTTTCATCTTACTGGCAAAATTATGATTTATAAAAAAAGATAAATACATCCCTGAGTTAATTTTCTCTTCAATTAGCAAGACAATCTTCTTATTTCAGCCTAGTTCTCCTATCCACATTAGTCTTCTTTGCAGAAACACAAAAGAAACATGTTGGATTTATCTCCCAAGTCACCACACAGTGATCTCTGTAAAAAATAAAAAAAAGCAGACCTGTTCCATGGAGGTCAGTAATTACCCACCTTGTAGAGCACTGGGCAACAAAACAGAACTCCACAAAAATACCACATCAGGCAACAGAACCACGAGAAAGATTTTTAAAAGTGTTACATGTCCCAAACATCAGCTAGAGATACCAGAGCCTGATGTGCTGAATGCCCAAATCTGAAGTTGCAAGGCTGGAGGATACCCAGTCCTTTGAAAATTAGGACATTGCTTTAACTTGTCTCAAATGGACTGAATCATCCTCTGAAGGCACCTATCATTTTGCATTTAAAATATTGGGCTGTAGCCTGACTTAGGTAACCGAAGTGAGGAACAGTGTGGGGCAGCTGTACCACCATCAGCTCATCACCTGAAATGGTCTCTCCCACATCCCAGGCATTATTAGTTAAAGTGCTAAAAGGCCTAAGAGGTTTCCAAGTGGACAGGCGACCCTAGGCCCCATCAGACCCTTGAGCCCAGTTCTCTGCCTTCACAACACAGTCGTGCACTAGTCCGACTCTCTCAGCCAGAAACCCCCTGATGTCACTCTGCCAGTGGCCAAAACAGCTGGACAAGTTTCTGAATAGCAGCAAATCCAGCCCTTTATTGTTTGAACTTCCAGGCACACCACTGAGGGAGTACGTCAGGCTTTGGATAGGAAGGGAATTTTTTTTTAATACAACTCACAACTTGGATATGTATTTTCTTCTCTATTCCTTTCCTCTATCCACATCATACATACCAAGAGCATAGTTCTTGAATCCACCTCATCAAGCTCGGTCTGACTCAGTTTAACACTCAATTTTAGCAGGTGCTCAGTCGGTCCCATTAGTTGACAAGTATTTTGGCTCACAGTTACGGGGTTTAGTGAATGGCCAAGGGGAACAGATTCAAAGTATTCACAACTTATCCTGAAGCCATAAATCTAGGCAAGGTAAGAGCTTAAAATTAGCAGAGTTTTGACTTTTGGCACGGGGTTGAATACTCATGTATTCATAACCACATAAAGAAACATATTTTTTTAAAATTACTGTTCAACAACGGTGTCTTAACTTTCTTTTGCTTCAAAAGTATCCCATTTCCCCCTTCTTCCAACCCTCAAAAAAGAAAGACAGACCCCCAAACCACACCATCCCCACAAAATCGCAAACCCAACCCAGCCTAGGTGGAAAAAACAGAGGGACAAAATACTCCATTAATACCAAGCAGGTAGTGGAAGCAACATTGATTTACGCTCGCTGAGAGTCCAGCTGTAAATCTAGTCCCTGAGCCATCTTCCTATAATGTGAGGCTGCCCATTGTTAGTCCTCCCTCTTCCCCATCTCCTCCCTCCACAAGCTGCTAACATCAGGCATAAGACAGTTTATAACCCAAACTGACATTTGCATAGTTACTAATGGCCATTCGTTGTGACTGCACAATCCTGAGGCATCAAAGAGGTGAAGAGGAAAAGGTAAATGTTCTAAACCTGCCTAAATCAAAATGTAACAGTGCAACATCTTTTCTGGGTTTGTAAAGAAGAAAGTAACACTGAGCAGTGCCCACTTCAAATGATGCTGTAGTGCTACCCATACAATACAATGCAAGCATTTCATTTTTTGGGGGGGGGTCATCTTCAAAGAAGGAATTGTTTTTCCAGCTGAGAAGAAATGGTCTTTCACCACCAAGCTCCATGATACCAAGAATTCAACATTGTTAGTAGACAGCTCATCTACCAGTGCCCTCAAACATCTATCAAAAATACATTTAATCAATTTGCCTCTGACACAGCATCATGTCCCAAATCAAGGATACAACTGAAATCTTCCTCACATCTAGGAAAAATTCACTGACTTAACAATTTTTCTTTCAGACCCTAAATAACACAATCTTTTCACTTACCATAAGTCATGTTCTGAGAAATTAAAGCAACATCTGCCTGGTTTGTGCATTAACACAAACGAGTTAAGGAACAACCATTTGTGCCCAACCTACCTAAATTCTACTAGTGTCAAGTTCAACTGTTCAGAAACCATGGAAAAGATTGAGATTTGTTTAAAAAACATGAAATTATTATTAAACAAAAAATGAATGGGGATTTCTACTTGTAGTCCGAGTTTAAAGCTTTACCGGGTAACTGATAGACTTGTTGGCACATGAAAATTGAGATTCATACTAAAGCCTTCATATGGCCGAGATCTGTAAAACATCTGGCAGCCCCAAGAGAGATGAGAGGAAAGGGAATGATGGGATTCTCCCAGCTAAGATACGATTATGTCCTCCTAGGGTCCCCCCTGCCCCTGGGAGGTGTTCCCAGCTCTGCTACACTGGGCAGCCCAAGCCATCTCTCACAGGCCTTTGGAGCTGGGAGCAGGGCCCAGCCCAGAAAGACGAACGAGCTCCTCAAAGCCACATGAGCAGTTGCACACAAGTTGATCATTCCTGACACAGCATTTCAATTTATATCCATTAGCTGCAAGTTAAGTAAAACCTTCAAATGCCAGGAGTCTTATGGTGAAATTAGCAGGATTTCTGACGTTGGCATCAATTACTTTCCCTGCTGCCCACCAGTTTGCAGCAGCAAAGGATGTGACAGCAACAGTCTTTAACATTTCAGGGACAGCAGCAGCCAGGCTTTGCATTATGATCAAATTATTCTCCGTTCCCAAAGAACACATTAGCTCCTGAGCGCTACACACAAGAGGAAATCACTTCAGTCCTACTGAATATTGTATAAAACATAAATCATTGAGTATGTGCCAAGACCTGCCCTTCTCTTCTGCTGTGCACTGAACAGAGAACACGAAAAACCCTTAGAGATTTCACCTTTATTTTAGGAACAGCACTGACTAAGCAACTAATTTATTTCCAGACACTATTACAGGAAAACCAATTTTTAGTTTTCATAAACCAAACTATTCATGAGAGAGCTGCACTATAGAGTATCAAGCAAGCCATCCTATCAATCACTTATTTTTAAGGGAGGTTTGGCTTGTTCTGTGATACCACTCCAGGCTCAGGTCTGCCCTTGGATGTACTCAAACCACTTGCAGTGTAGGACACTGCACAGCCATCCAGAGGCAGAACTGCATGAAGCTGTAATATAGACAGAATTAAAGAGAAACCTGTATAATACAGACCCTTCACTCTGCTCCCTTCACCTGCTGGCCCCATCCCTTCCTCTGGCATGAATTAAACTGAACCTAAGCTAAGGCCTGAAATGCCTTGAATTTAGACAAACGGAGCGTGGTGGGTCCACAGGGTAGAGAAGCACAGTGTCTCTACAGAACAAAGCACAGCAGTTTGGAAATATCTCGCCTTGAAAATAAATGGGATTGCATATAATACAGGGTTTTGGTTTGGGTGTATTTTTAAGAAGGTTACGTTTCTCACACAAGTATTGAAGCAAGCCTTAAGAGAAACGTTGTTACACTATAAATTGCTTAGCCAGTCAAATGCATTGAAATATTACCCTCAGACTGCAATCCCCCAACTAAACAGGAACATAAATCAGCATGACTGTTGCTGCTATCACCAAGTCTAGGACACTGGGTGCTCCCATCACCTTTACTTTCTAACCATTGGCTGCCTTGGGCTCCTTACTGTATAAATTATACAGAAACATTAGCATTCTCTGTTGTTCCAACATGATTGGAAGACTCTAAAGGATATTTCTGCATATTGCTTAAGCAAAGGGTTAGCCTTGTGCAGTATCATGTGATCAACAAAAAAATCCCCGAGTACTGCTTGCTTGTGGGTGGTGCAGAGGAACAAGAAGTGACTCACAACTCATAGTGGAAAAATTGGGGGGAAAATGTTTTAAATAGTCAGGAAAGTACAAAATGGCAAACCACAATTATTGGGCTTCCTACGCCCTATGTACTGGGTATTAATACCATGTCTTTGACATGAGAAGACTGATGCCCGAATGCATAAGTTAAGAAAAGCAATTGCTGCTTTTTGCTACATTCTCCTACTAGAGAGAGCCTCTACATGTCCTGAAACTGCAGAGTCCTAAGGAAACTCAGAGAGAAACTGGAATAAGCTACCAAATCTCTGTATGACACAAAGGAGTCAGGGGGGAGTGAACCCAAAAGAAGTCTTTGGCGGAGCAAAGGCTCTCTGTTTTCTCTCATTCTTAAGATGCAGAAATAAAACACAGAAAGAAATCCACATATTTGAAATTAATAGGCAGATATTTATTCATGTGCCATTCTGGGTTGCTAAGACATTTCCTTTCTACAGCACAGTGTTGTATAAACAATAAAGCATTTTTGTCCACAAAGCAATTGTCTCACCTCACTGAATCAAGAGCCTCTTAGTGCCATGTGCCTTCTATATTGTTCTAATTACGAGCTGTGAGAAAGCAGCCTCTCACAGAGACAGTATATGGATATGGCTGGGCAGGCTATTGTTAAACTTCAGCACACCAAGTACAACGTGGGCTTCCTACAGCACGAGGAGAGTTAGCTGAGAGACTGCACATTTCAGCTCCCAAGCCATAGGTAAATACAGGTTGATAGGCAGCTCCTACAATTCTTTACTGCTGTGACCATTTTCAGCAGGGGAGGGGGGGAAACCAGCCCTGACAGCCACATTACAGACCTGCACATAACCTAACCAGCAAACAAGAAAAATACTATTAATTCAGGCCAGTTTCAAAGAGCAGCACCTCAAAACTCATTTCAAAGACAAACTGATGTTCATAGTGTCCTTTATACTGGAAGAAGCCTCAGGAGATCTGTATGCATACATTCACACAGAAAACATACCTACAGTTCAGATGGCTGCAGTGAATGTACTGCAGCATGGTAAGAGTCTCCTAATGTGCTCACTAGAACAGAAGGCAGTGGGTTTCTGAGTGCTTTTCATCATGTATAGCACTGCCACGGCAGAGAAGAAAGGGAAAAGGGCAGGGAAATGCTGACTCTCGCCCAACCAAAGGATGCACATATGTTAGAGGAAATCTACATGTCATTTAGGAAGCACATGCACCGCTTCCCTGAGCATATGAAGATCATCCAATTCCCCCCTTAGGGGGATTTCACAAAGGCACACAGAAATACTACATGCCCAGGTTTCTGTTAAGACAACCTTCTCTTTGATATGTTCTTGAAAAATAATAACAAAATACAGCCAAAGACAAACAGTCATGGCAGGGCCTTATTTCTACGGGGCAGAGTACAAGGTGTCATTTTTAAGGACATATCCTCAGAGCTGCCAAAGTGGCTGGCCTCTTTATCTGTCATTATGCCACAAAGCATAACTATTCTGCTTTATACCTCAGAGAGAAACAGCAAGCCTGGAATCACACAACTGAACAATGAGCAATGCAGTGCCTACTGAATTTTTCAGATCCTAGTGTGCTGAAGGGTTTTCTGCAGCTAAGGCAAGCAAATCTACAGCAGAGAAAAACCAGGCTCTGTGATCTCAGTCACAAATTTCCCTAACAAAAGAAAGTTGCGAATAACAGATTGTTAACGGCTCAGTTCTGTAAAACAGCTCACCACTAGGAAAAAAGAGAAACACTGAAACACCCTATATTTGTAACATTATCCCAAAAACTGATGTTTCAGAAGCCAAGCATGTGAAACAGTCCCAACACAAAGAAAAAAAATCTGCCTCTACACACATCCCTTTAAAGTACATGTATGTAAGACTAAACTATTAAGCAGTTAAACCCATGAGAAAGCTCAGCATTTAACCTGGTATCATGATTACAAACTATTTTCAACTCACAGACAGTTTGCATATCACAGTAACAGAAGTGGGAAATGAATGCACACCTTCTGCATCATCACTGCAATCAACTAATATCCAATTAAACATTCAATTGCTTTGCAAACCCCACAGTCGTGCTCACAAATGCTACTTTACAATGTTAACAAATTACTCTGACAGCTACCAAGTTACAGGCAAGAACAAGCTTTGACACTTCAATTGCAAGTTAAGAAAATTAAAACAAAAGAACCCCTGTCAGAATTTGGCACAGTTCTAGATACCTTTTTCTTCCGATCCCGGGATCTTTTCCTGTGTTTTCTTTTTTTCTCAGTTTCTTCCTCAGCATTTATTTCTAAATCCCTGTTTTTCTTTAACTGTGATGCTGCGTGAGCCATAATGCATTAAAAATCCTTTACAACAATGCTCCCTTGTAAAAGGTGATTTCCTCGGGCACCTTTAGCCAGCCCTTACAGCAAATGTTCCAGTGATTGGAAGGAAATCTGTGACCAGAGCCAGGAACACATTCAGGATTCAGAGATCTCGCAGAAGCTTGCAGTCACTACAAAAATGCATAGTTGCAGATTTCTTCCTATACCTTTCTGCACCTGAACCTTTATAAAACAGTGCAGCCATCGTAATGCATTTAACGTAATGAAAAAGACAGCTGGGACAGAGAAAGCTGTATTATGGCTGTATCCCCTGCCACCAGCTGGAAGTGTCTAAGTGACTCCACTGAAGGGGGAATGCTGAAAAGGCGAGCTTTCTATTAAAAAGAAATCCAGAGCAATAACATATGCTGCATTGTTTTTTCTTCACTAATCTTCAAGCATGATGTTAAAACCTATTTAAAAAATGCAGTGTTAATGATGTACATTTCTCAGCTAGTTTTGTATAGTAAGCCATTTAACCTATACTGAAATGGAGCAGCTCCTACTTTAGGTTAACTGCTGATGGTGACAAAAAAAATAAAATAAAAATTTCTTTTTGCCATGGAGATCCTGACTGCATTATGTAGAAAACAATGCATTCATTGCCCTATCTTAACAGTGTGTCCTTTATACCCATTTTTTCAATTCCAATACATTTTGTGATAGAGGATTACAGAAAGCTCTGTTGTCTTTTTTCCCTTTTTTTTTTTTTGTAACATACTTATTACAACACATCATACAGAAAGAAAGATGCAATCACACTAGTGTGTGAAACAGGCATTTAATTCATGGGAGATTGTCTGGCACCGTTCTTTAACGTGGTCAGAAAGGGAAATCGGCACTATTTCCCTGTAGTTGGAAATGTACTTTTAGGCTTTTATGTCAAGGCTTGCTTCAATCATCTTACTATTTTTGCCACCTGAGTCCTCAATGACTGCAGCTTTTGAATATTCATTATGGGAGGTAAAATAGCTGCAGCATTAAGGCCTGCAGGAGGATCCTTTACTAGGATGAACACAGAAGCAAGCGTCTAGTAAATAAGGAACCATATTTTTCTCCACACATAAGAACAATCAGCAGCTTGCCTCAAGACTGCTGCTTTTAACCTTTCCCAGTATTCCTAGCAGCATGCTTTGCTATAGTGAAGATTAGCATCTTAAGGCAGTCTGATTTCCTTCTGATAAGAACTAAAAGTCTCCTCAAGTGAAACCAGTGTGCTTTACATGGTACTAGAATTCCTTTTCAGCAGGAAAAACCCAAAATTTTCTGTAAAAATTAAGTTAAAACACGAATTTAATTAGCCAAATCATGCTGAATCTTCAGAGCATAGCATAAAATCCAGAGAGGCCTCACAAGGCTGGAAATATTCTTTCCCTGAACTTGAGAGACATTTTTTTGAATTCCGGCTGCTGAGGTCCAGTGAGCCATATGCATCCATTGCTTCAATTTTCACATAACATGGCTAAAAGTAAAATAATCTTTTAAATCTCCAAAACAGAAACTACTTTGAGCACCTAGCGCACTGTTTGTCTGCTGTTCACAGGCCAACAAAGTAGGTTTGAAAAGTTGCTTATTTTGGAGTGACTTGTAAGAAATACTCAAGGATGGAGACCACAGTTATGCGACCTTAGGGGGTTTTCTTCCTCATGCAGTAAAATCAGAGGTTCCTGTGTGTATTCAAAACTCCCTGTACCTACATACCACCATGTGCCCCTCCCTACTCCTCCACAACTTAAAGGTTTCTGAAGCTTCATCAACTGCTGCCTTTGGAAAGAGGAATGTTGCACTTGGGCAGTGCCTGGCTTTGAACCGCAAGCAGTAAATTTCCACTTATCTATGTGCTACAGAAGCTTGAACAAATGTATTTCTATTTTTAGAGATGCAAAAAGTCTACCCCAAAGATGCCCAGAGTGTGCTTTCACCTGTAAGGTCTAACTGCAAGCTGCCAAAGGCCACACTCAGGCAGGTATCTGGATTTTGGCCAGGCTCTTCAATGAAGCAGAGGGCAGCAGTGAGGATCCTCTGCTGTACCACAGGAACCCTGCTGGAGAGGGGAGGTGGCAAGGCTCCTGGTTTAAGGGGGCTGAGAAAGGTACCTCAAAAAGGCTGGTGGAGAAACTACCAAGTTTTGGTGGGAAATGGAAGACCACATTGTGAATATTTTTTTTCAAGAAGGGCAAAGAAAAAGCACCCAAGGCTTCACATTTTAGCTTACAATTTGCTTGCATGACCTGGGCAATTCTCCTCTCGGAAGCTCATTTCTTTCTCTATAAAATAAAGTTGACATTAGTCCCCCTGTCTGACAGAACGCAGCTATTAGCAGGGAAGTGCACAGAAAACACAGCAGAACCAGAACTGAAAATGGATTCAACAACATTCAGAGGAGTTGGATCCCCCTTATTCCCAGCACATTTCCACCAGGATTTGAAAGACTCATGAGCCTTTGCCTTAGGAAACCAACCTCTTACTCCAGCCACTGCTGAAGTGAGCGCTGCTGTCATTCACCTCTCTCTAGCTAATCCTGTGATGTTCCATAAAGCTTTTAACCATGCCAGCCTGCAATTAATGCCGAAATAACTTCATTAAATGGAAATAAAAATAATGTATGGTAAAGTGTAAGGTGTTTAAAATGCTTGAAGCATACTTTTAAAAATGCTGGTGCAGAGGGTAACACACACACATGCACCCCAAAAGCCCAAACACCACCTTAAGCAGAGGTCATAGTCTATGCAGGTAGAAAGCAACCCAAGCTTTTATTAATTAGAATAATACTAAGAAATGGGGATAATAACTGAATTCACCGAATCCCTTGAGATATGCATAAGCTGAAGGATTGTATCTGTCTGCGATGACAGTTTTAACCCAAGTATCTTTTCAGCTAATTAACCAATTGGAAAAAATATGGTTTTGTCACGTGGATCACAAACCCTGCTTGAACCACAAAGTTCAAACTCCTTCTGAATTAGATTTCAGAAAGCAAAGGTGCCTTTTCAAGCTAGGATTTTGAGAAATTGAGTTTTAGCTGGTAAAATAATGATATTAAAAAATCAACAAAAAATAGGATCCCTTATATTTGGAGAGATTCTAAGTAGGGAGATTTTGTGCAGCTTGCAGGCTGAAACAGTCTTAAACAGAAAACAGGTTTTAAAAGAAGTGTGAGTAAAAGATTCAGACTCCCATGGAAAGGAGACTGTATATGTACAACTTCTGCTTTTGGGGAAATGGTGAACTGGCATCATTGACTGGAAGGCAACGTGGCACTGCCAGATGAAAATTGGATGAAGTGTGAAGGTTTTCAAGCCAGATATGTCATAACTCACTTCAAGGGAATTAGGTACTGGAAATCTTCATTAAGTGCTTCTTTTCAGACTTCAGTAAAATAATTAAGCTATTTGATTTCACCCTTAATTACAAAGTTAATGAAATGCCAATGAGTGTTCCAGCACAATCCATAGGGTCCTGATAAAGAATGATAAACTGTATCTTACTTGAACAATGGGAAATTTACACTTTCTGTTAGCACAAGGCTAATGTCTACTTAGCTTCATCTACTCACAAAGTCATAATAATAATGCCTGGGAAGTCATTTTATCAACTTGAAAGTCAAGTATGTCATTCGGTTTAGTTTAAGCTGCTAGTCCCACTGCTAAAACTAGATTCAAGAGACTGCAAAACAGCATTGGCAGATAACATTGAGACAGATTTAGGAAAAACACAAGAAGTTATAGGGGGAAGAGGTATTCACAATCTAAATACTGGCATTAACCCATCAACTGGTCAGCAGCTTATAGAGCAAAGATACGTAGAGCCATCACTCTTAGACTTCTTTTAAACAATTATGCATCACAGAAAAAGTAAAAAAACTGTAAAAACACTGGCATACTAAGAATATGTCAAAAATAGATATGTGAAAATCTAAATATTTTAGGAAAGGTGGAACACCATAGAAACATTCAATATTTACACTTCTTGGATCACTATGGATCAAAAAAGGCTTATAATCACACATAGTGCTAGAAGGTCACTATGACAACTTTTTCTGGTAAACAAAGTATGTTACGTTTTTCTGAAGATGAAGAGTTATAGGAAGAATAGAAATAGCACAACGTAAAGGCAAGGAAAATATATAGAGAAAAATTAACCCAATTCTTGTTAGATAAAAAATAGATAGAAATCTAGATAGAAATCAAGAATTTAAGAGTAATCTGATAGAGAAGAAATTATTAAAGAGGGATGATACAGAATGAATGATAGAAGGGGAAAGGCAGTCTATCTTTCTGACTCTATAGCCCTGCTTTGGATTATTTTGTTGAGAAAAGCAGTGGAAATGAGAAGGAAAAAAATAACAAGATGTACTAGAAGTGAGGGCAATATCAAACAATTCATGAAAACAGTACTTTGGGAGAAGCAGAAGAATAAAAGTTCTGATAGCAAAAACATTCCTTGTGCAGCTCAGTTAACCATAAAAGAACCTTTCTAAAGAATCTCATAAGATTCATCTGCTCATGTATTAAACTAACAGGTCTTGTGTCTCAAAAACAAACAAAACCAATCAAGATTAAAAGCTTGTTTAGCATCATATTACTTTTATCTCCTGTTCACGCATCTGATGTCCAGGATAGGATGGAGCCATCATGCAGAAACATGCAGAAAATTGAGGTCACTAAGTAGCAAATGAATGGAAAACAAGAAAAATTAAGTCTTGTTTTGCTCTTCTCTCCTATTGCATGGAGTTTACCCCTACCACTTACACTTCTAACAAAATTGTTTTGGCAATAACAGAATCACAGAATATGCTGAGGTAGAAGGGATCCATCAGGATCATCAAGTCCAACCCTTAGCCCTGCACAGGACCGTCCTCAAGAGTCACACCGTGTAACAGAGTATCACCCAAACACTTCTGGAATTCTGTCAGCCTTGGTGCTGTGACCAGTTCCATGGAGAGCCTGTTCCAGTGCCCAACCACACTCTGGGGGAAGAACTTCTTTCTAATATCCCACCCAGTCCCTCCCTGACACAACCTCAGGCCAGTCCCTTGTGTCCTATCACTGGTGCCCACAGAGCAGAGCCTGTCCCTCCTCTTCCCCTCACAAGGAAGTCGTAACTGCAATGAGGTCTCCCCCCCCAGCCTTCTCTTCTCCAGGCTAAACAGTTCAAGTTGTTCATTGTTGCTCTCCTTTGGATGCTCTATAAGGGTTTAATGTCTGCTATCTATTCCAGTGCCCCAAGTTGCCCCTATATTGCAGGTGAGGCTGCCCCACTTCAGAGCAGAGTAGGACAATTCCCTCCCTCACCTGGCTGACGGTGCTTTGCTTGACACTCAGTGGTACATGGTTGGCCCTCCTTGGCTGCCAGGGCACTGCTGACTCATGTTCAACTTGCCATTGACCAGGACCCCCAAGTCCTTTTCCAGTATCTCATTCCCCAGTTTGTCCATACATCCAGAGTTGCCCCATTCCAGATGCAGAATCCAGTACTATCCCTTGCTAAACTTCATATGTTTGGCGACTGCCCAGCCTGTAATTTGTCAAGGTCTCTCTGCAGGGCCTCCCTGCCTTGGAGTAAGTCACCAGCTCCTCCTAGTTTTGTATCATCTGCAGACTTGCTTAGTATCCCCTCCAGTCCTGCATCCAAGTCAGTTATGAAGATGTTCAAGAGCACTGGGCCCAAGATGGAGCCCTGGTACTCCACTAGTGACAGGTCACCAGTGTGATGTCACCCCAGCCACTCTCACCCTCTGTGCTTGACCCGTGAGTCAACTGCTCCCCCACCACATGATGTGTTCATCCAGCTGTGTGCTGGGCATTTTGTCCTGAAGGATCCTGTGAGAGATAGTACTGAAAGCCTTACTGACATCCAAAAGGATTATATCAGGTGGCTTTCCTGGGTGAACTAGGAGAGTTACCTTGTCACAAAAAGAAATCATGTTGGATAAGCAGGAGTTTCCTCTCATGAAGCCATGCTGGCTGTGACCAAAGACTGCGCTGCCTTTCAGGTGTTTTTCAACACTTCCCAGAATAATCTTCTGGGTAACTCTACCAGGCACTTGAACAATTCCAGAGAAAATGAGGAAACATGAGAAAGACAGAAAGGGATGCATGCACTACACAGAAAGCGGGAAATTACCTAATTGCATTTTATACACCACTTTTATAATGCTAACCCCTTTATAATGCTAACGGCTTAAATTCTTTGAATTTACAGTATAAAATTTGAAATTGTATTGAATTATATTTTATTTCTTATTTGTCTTATTTAGGGCACAAGAGCTTAAAAAATGCTTTGGAAATGATAAATCCATGGATGCAGTGCTATTGGCCAGAAACTTACTACTTCTTAAATGACCCTTTGTAAAGTTCCTACTGAAAATTTAAGTGGAAATGTTAACAATTGTAAAAGTGAACATAAATAAACAAAACAAAAAATCCCCAAACCCAAATAAACCATCACAACAATAAAAACTCAACCAACCCACTCCCCAAAAACTCAGACGCCTTCCCAAAACACCCCCACAGACTGTTTTAATCATGGAATATGCTTGTAACTAAACACTCCAGACACAGAACCTGCCAGCTCAAAGGAGCAGTCATATTTAAGTCGGTAGAATTAAGTGCACAATTATATTCCTCTATGTAGGGGTGACAGAGTTTGCCTCAGCTGATGAAGCTACACCTCCTGCAGTCCAGCACACTCAAAATATGAGAATGGCTGTCATGTCTGTGAATTCAAACTTCAAGTTTGAGGCAGGACTTTTGAAGAAAACAACTGCAGATTGTCATTTTCCCTCAAGACTTACACTGAAAATCAGGACAGTTCAAATCATGTCTTCAGGGGGCAGAGAAAATAAGACAATAAGTCTTTAACTGTCCCACCACACAGGGCGATAAACCATCCTGCAAACAAACAGAGAGGGAAGCTATGGGCTCATGCACCAGCAACGGAGAAAGTTTCCTCTCATGAAACTGAAGATTGCCCAGGACCTTGAGATGACCAACCCTGACTTTCAAAACAGAGTAATGTTGTTTGACACTGATACAGAAAAAGGAAACTCAAGGTGACAAATATATACAAGAATGGTGTAAAGAGTTTCATATTTGACTTATAACAAACTAAGAAAAAGGTACTAATTTGTCTTGTTTATGGAGGCACACTAATTGGAATATAGATTTTACGTGTGTTTGTGGATGGGATTGCTGACCAGTCCAGGCAAGGTATCTGACACAAGGAACACTGGTAGGAGTAAGCCAATCTCTAAACTATTGCTGAGTAAACACAACAAAAATTTTCTTCCTATTCTTCCTTCACTGAGAAGAATATTGGTAAAACCCTCCATTCACTAGAAAAGCATGCACTTTTATAAAATACATTCTTCCCTGCAATTCAAATAGCATACTACCATCAGGACTGAAACTCATATATCAGTGTCTTATGGATGCCAACAAAAATCACTAGGAGATGGTAGTAAATGGGTTTCAAACACCTTAAGGGGTAGAAGTTATATCCCTGGCTGACCCTAGATCACAATTAGTGGCATACTTTTCAACCCTTGTTTGGGACTACTCAATAATGTCCCGAAACTGTACATTCAGTATGTTAACTTTCCTCAGATTCATACCCTCACAGTTTCTCTCTGCCTACTGCACCATGTTCTCCAGCTACTGCAAGCCACAGGTCAACAGGGTGACCAGGAGGTCACTGGAACCAAGTTTTAATTTGGAAATTCTGTTAGATGCCTCTGCAAATTACACCAACACAGCCAGGAATCCTGCATACAGGACGAAGTGCAAAAGCAGGCTTTGTATCAGTTTTCAACTCCCACACGCCCAACGTAAACACTGTCCGTGATATGATAGGAAGATCTATCTCATCTTAGTGAGCTTCGGAAAACAAAATGCAAAAGGCCATTCATCAGGATTTTACAGTTCAGCTACAAATCTCACCCTGAGTGATCAATTAATCACTGCTGCAGCTGTTAACTTCTGCTCTGACACAGGAAAGCAGTCGCCAATTTGCTAAAGCATCCAGTGAACACTGAGCCGGTGGCGGGGTTTCCTCCGACATAAGGAAAGCAGATATCACAGAGGTGGCTCTCAGAAGCACCTCTGCCAGGTCATCCAGTCCCCAAACACAGACAAGAGGAGTTATTCCCCACTCATCTCAGATGGAAAAATCCCTGTCTCAGAGTGGTTTAAAAATAACCCAAAACAGCAGCAGAAAATGGCTTTGTGGTATTTCAAGTTTCTCGGCGTCGAGGCCCCGCCTGCTGTCCCTTTTTTGGAGCAGTAGCAGTCTCACAATAATAAAAGCTACAGAAAAAGCTCTGCCACTGCAGAACCACAAAGGTGCCAGAGTTAATGTGCTTAAGCAAGTAAATTGCCAAAGAGTGGAATGGCACCAACACTCACAAACAGATGCAATACCATTGCCTGTAGATTGTAGATCACTTCTCGGCACCCTTAATTAGTATTTTTCGATTTTTGTTACATTTTAGTCAAAATATATTCTTTAGGCTGAAAGAAATTTTAAAGTGAGCCTTCACATGGATGATTGCACAATGTGTATCCAGGGGTAGTAGGCCTCTCTGCCTTAGGAGGATAGTGTGACTTTAAAAATATTATTTAACCTTTCCTAGCATGACACAGTCACAAGAAAAGTACTTATAACTTTGGACAAAGGCAGCACTTTATTACTTTATCACATGAGTTGTTTCCCCCCACATGCCTGAGACAATAGGGAACTGCACTAAGTGACACAGTGCCCATATATTTTTTCCTGCTCTGCATATCAAGAGCATCTTACTTTCCACTTTTGTCGAATTTCTATGGCACAAAATGCAGAAAATACAAGAAAGGAATAAAAATGGCTCCTTGAGTTTTTGTATGGTAGGCAGGGTATTTTTTTTTTATTTTTAATTTCCATAAACTACTTTAATCTGTAAGAAATCTACTAACATCCAACATCCCTAAAACAATGAAAGCAGGTACATGTGAGCCAACAAAGAGCTGAAGGTTCCCTGTTCACTGCCACACTTGCATGCTGGACCAAGGCTCCCTCAACAAGTACAGAGGATACTGTATTTCATATATCTTTTATTTTATATATTTATATAGATCTTTTATATATCTAACTTTAATTGCAGACTTCCTATTTTAGCCAAACTGAGTGCAGAATTTTCAGTGAATAGTTCCTGCCACTATACACACATGGTTTTTAAGTTTCGAAGAAATATTTAAAATGAAAATACAAAAGCAAAAAGGAAATCTGCAACCCACTCCAACATAAGAAACCCATTTCATCAGATTCCTTAATTATTCATTATTCCTTTTCCTATGTTGCAACGACCATCTTTGCCTCATTCCCAAAGGATCCTCTCCATAATTAAGTTAGGGAATCATTAAAATCTCAACATGTTGCCAGAGTGGGATTTCAGTGGTTTAAGTGTTCTGCATGCTCTATGCAGCAGTAAGTTGACTTTCATAGGACAAAAAAAAAAAATGCAAAAAAGCGGAATCATTAGCAATCAATCACAAGAAGCAGAAGGGTATCAAATGCATTTTTGGGGGGATAATATTTTTTCACATTTTCTCATAAGTAAATTCATATACCAGCCAAAAAAAATCTACAAGTCTACACTTAAAACAGTGGCATGTGAAAATTCTCAGTCTTCTGAAAATAACCACCGATATTAAAAAAACTCAGGGTAATATTAGAAACAGTTTTATATTTTACCTGGGGGAGAAAAAAAAAAAGATAAAAGGGGAAAAAACCACCCCAAAACCTCCACTTAGCTGTATAAAAAGTATCACAAAATAGTGATATCACAAAATAGTGCACTGAAAACCCAGGTAACATCAGGGCCCTATTTAGAACAACATATAAGAGGCAATTCCTGATCAAATCTGTCTGTAAGATGCACACACACTACACAGGGGGTGAGAGGGAATGTATTCCTCCTGGGAACTGTGTAGTGGAGAGGATGAAGTTGAAAGGGGAGTTGTTTTATTTGCATGGCCAACTGAACTCAAGTTCACATAAGGCAAATATAGTAGTGGGGATGTAAAAACAAAAGTAACAGCCTTGAAGACATAGGAAACAAATCTCTCTACCCTACACACCTCTGCTTGGGTCTCAGCTGGAACACCGTGTCCCATTTCAGGCACTAAACTTCTAGGAAAAAGTTGTCAGCTGGAGATGTGAGGAATTACAAATTGCTTTGTAANTATTTTATATATTTATATAGATCTTTTATATATTTTATATATCTAACTTTAATTGCAGACTTCCTATTTTAGCCAAACCGAGTGCAGAATTTTCAGTGAATAGTTCCTGCCACTATACACACATGGTTTTTAAGTTTCGAAGAAATATTTAAAATGAAAATACAAAAGCAAAAAGGAAATCTGCAACCCACTCCAACATAAGAAACCCATTTCATCAGATTCCTTAATTATTCATTATTCCTTTTCCTATGTTGCAACGACCATCTTTGCCTCATTCCCAAAGGATCCTCTCCATAATTAAGTTAGGGAATCATTAAAATCTCAACATGTTGCCAGAGTGGGATTTCAGTGGTTTAAGTGTTCTGCATGCTCTATGCAGCAGTAAGTTGACTTTCATAGGACAAAAAAAAAAAATGCAAAAAAGCGGAATCATTAGCAATCAATCACAAGAAGCAGAAGGGTATCAAATGCATTTTTGGGGGGATAATATTTTTTCACATTTTCTCATAAGTAAATTCATATACCAGCCAAAAAAAATCTACAAGTCTACACTTAAAACAGTGGCATGTGAAAATTCTCAGTCTTCTGAAAATAACCACCGATATTAAAAAAACTCAGGGTAATATTAGAAACAGTTTTATATTTTACCTGGGGGAGAAAAAAAAAAAGATAAAAGGGGAAAAAACCACCCCAAAACCTCCACTTAGCTGTATAAAAAGTATCACAAAATAGTGATATCACAAAATAGTGCACTGAAAACCCAGGTAACATCAGGGCCCTATTTAGAACAACATATAAGAGGCAATTCCTGATCAAATCTGTCTGTAAGATGCACACACACTACACAGGGGGTGAGAGGGAATGTATTCCTCCTGGGAACTGTGTAGTGGAGAGGATGAAGTTGAAAGGGGAGTTGTTTTATTTGCATGGCCAACTGAACTCAAGTTCACATAAGGCAAATATAGTAGTGGGGATGTAAAAACAAAAGTAACAGCCTTGAAGACATAGGAAACAAATCTCTCTACCCTACACACCTCTGCTTGGGTCTCAGCTGGAACACCGTGTCCCATTTCAGGCACTAAACTTCTAGGAAAAAGTTGTCAGCTGGAGATGTGAGGAATTACAAATTGCTTTGTAATTGCTTTAACTCTGAAGTCACCCTTGTTCAGAGAACAATGCTGAATACCTCTCTGAATCAGTGGTTAGTAATAAATAGCTTTGGACACACATATTCACACACACTTATCAAAGACAAACTCCAGTCAGTACTGCAATCCTGCTCATTTGTCTGCCTTCTCTTGCCAGCCCCCCACAACCTCTTCCTTTTCCCCCCCAAAAAGGCAACCCTATATGATTGGAAGCAAACCTGAATAAGAACCCAAGATGTCTCTTTTTTTTTTCCCCCCCTCCCCCAATATCTCTTCATTTGGCTTGTTTTACTTCAAACTGGTTTGTGGAAGGGCTGGGAAGGAGGAAGGGTGCATGAAAGTCCTGTTCAGGGATAAAGGCATTGTTGCACAAATTCTACTTAAAATATGTAATATTTTAATGCCTAGTATTTAATGAACCTAAAATTTAAATAATCATTACTACACAGAGCAGAAGAGAAGAAAATACACAAGATCTGTCATCCTAGAACAGCTTCAAGGCTACTAAAACAACAACAAGGTGAACTCCATGCAGTTCATACCAGGACACTGGAATTACACAGGCTTAAGACAAAATTCCAGCCATTATAGTTTTCTGGGGCTCTGGGTTTGTTTTTTGGGGACCAAGTTTGAGACTTCCTGGAAAACAGCAGGATACCAAAAGGCTATTGAGGAGTAAATTAGTACTGAGCTTGAAAGAACAGGGTGGGGAAAGAAAATCAGAAAAAACAGGAGATAATAAAATTGTACTGTGGTCCAGTTAACTCCCAGTCCTAGAAAAACTCCTGAACCAACCAATCTGTCATCCGCTGGAAGGTAATGGGATGAACTGCAATCAATCTGGATTTGTCAAGAGGAAACTGTATAAAATTAATTTAATTTTGTTTCACAGAAAGTGACAGATGTTGAAGACTGAAGAAAAGCAATACTTGTACGTAACATGCTCAATAAGCAAGGTAAGGGACGTGTTGATGAAAAGATTGTTAGGTTAATCCAAGAGGGACCTGCTAACTGAACTCAGGAACAAGATATTAACATTCATTTCCAATAATGATGGATGCTCTGAAAGTCTGTCCTGCATTTTCTTCTCTTTAATGTTTTATTAATGTTTTGGGCAATAGAAAAATTTGTTACCAACAAATGACTCCGACTGACTTCTGCTATTCTGTTGCCAGGAAGATTTGAATATTTGGAAAACAAGAGCAATCACAAGACTGTAAAACACATCCTCATTTAGCCCAGAGAAAAGATAACTGATGGAACACAGCAATAGTCCTCAAGTCCATAAAAGCCTGACAAAATGCATCAGAAAACTCTGTTCTCCACCATTGCTATGGATAGTAATAGGAGTAGAAAGTTTAAATCACAGCAACTGGATTTGGGTAAGATACCTTGAAAATTTTTAACAAGAAGGAATCTCTGCAATGGGATGCAAAGGAAACTTGGCGGCTTCATCGATGACATTTATGAAAGACATATGTGATCCAAACTACTACAGAGGCTCACAGAAGTAAGTAGGACCCCACAAAAGTAAGACCACATGTGTGTGCATAGCTCCTCTGAACAGGGGAAGTGCTGAACACTATCAAAATGGTTCATGCAATATCACACAGAAGTTGAGAAAGCAATGAGACAGTATGTAATTAAGGAAAAAAATAACAAAACAACCAACATCAAAAAAGCCTCTGTCCACCAAAAAAAGAACTCCCTCTCCAACAAAACAAAACCCAAAACCAAACTCAAAAGCAGCTGAGTCTGTCCTGTAGGTCAGAAAGGCCCCTGTGTGTCCTCAACACATGATCCACTTATTACAACTTAACACACACACGAGCATTAGAAGATTGATGTGTAAGTAATTGTCTAAAACAAAAATACCAACTACACTGCCAAACATATACATATTTGAAGAAACTGGAAACTTCCATCTCCCTGCCCACTTGCCAGATTACAAATCTGAGTGAACTACATGCCAGGTACGTATTTACAGGGCTATTCACAAACGAAGTATTTAAATACATAATTTTAACTGTGATCAGAATGGAAATTTCATAACTTTCCCTTGTATAATACGTATTAGGATCCACTTGGTAATACTTGGTCTGTGCCACTCATGACCATCCTGTGACTGCTGTATCAAGAGGACCGCAGACATCCCATCTTCCACGAGTCTGTTCTTAATTCAGCCTTACTGAGACAGCACAAAACTACTGATTTCAGTGTTGCATGCTTTAATAAGCTTGACAGTAAGAAATATATTTTCCCAAAATAAAAATCTATGACCATTAGCTGTTTTACATTGTCAGAAGCAGAACTCCAAATGAAGATCCCAATCAAAAGAGAACAGTGATGCGTTTGAATTATTCTGGGAAGTCTGAAAGTCTGGTAGGGGCCAGACTTTTCACGCAGGTAACAAGTAATAAGACAAGAGGAAATGGCTACATGTTATGCCAGGGGAGGTTCAGATTGGATATTAGGAGAAATTTCTCCACTGAAAGGGTTGTTTAAGCATTCAAACAGGCTGCCCAGTGAAGTGATGGAGTCGCCACCTGAAGCATTCAAAAACCGGGTAGATGTGGTGCTTAGGAACACGGTTTTTTACTCCAGTCTTCAGCAAATGTTTCAGTCACACTGCATGAGCCACAGAAGGCAAAGGCAGGGACTGTGAGAAGGAGGAACTTCCCACAGGAGGAAAAGATCTTGTTGGAGACCATCTAAGGAACCTGAAGGTGCACAAGTCCATGGGAACCTATGAGATGCAATCCCAGGTCCTGAGGGAACGGGCAGCTCAAGTTGCTAAGCCACTATCTATCATATTTGAGTTGTGGCAGTCTGGTGAAGTTCCCACTGACTGGAAAAGAGGAAACATCACTTTTATTTTTAAAAAGTAAGACCCAAGGAACTACAGGTGAGTCAGTCTCACCTTGGTGTCCGCCATGGTAGGACGGTCAAAACAAGATGACCTTTAAGGCCTGTTCCAACCTAATCCAAACCATTCTATAAGCCTATGAAGTCCTAGGCATCATGTTTCCCTTACACATCAAAATGCTCTGTCTCATAGCACACACAAATTTGAGACTTTACACAAACTCTTAATGGAGACCAAAACATTTCTGGTGTTAACTTGCAAAAGCACTACATAAAATTACAGCTGTTTAGAGATATTGTATAGTTCATAACTCATCTCTTCTAAATATGTATTACATAACTTACAAAAGTAGAGGGGATGAAGTTAAATTTTTAGCCTTGAGCTGCTTTCTAGAGTTAAATTATATATTCTGAAGGGTATTCACAGCTGCATGAAGACAGTCTAACAAAAGCTCAAGTTATAGAGGCCACAATCCAGTACAAATGCAGTTTCAGTATCTGTGTAGTTTGGCAGAGGCTATGGATACAGTGATAATGAAAATCAAATTTTGGCCTGTGTCACAAGAACGGTGTTTGTGAGCAGTAAATGAACAACTTACATACTATTCAGTGAATAAAAAAAAAAATTAAAAAAGGAGCACTAATCAGAATCAGCTATTTTTCAAAGGCTTCCAGTGTGTAGGCTGAATAATTGTCTCATCATGATAATAGCCTTTATGATAACCATGATCTCACCATTGCACTCAAAGATCCAAAAAGCTGCTGGTACTCTTACACCCACAACAAGGCATATTTGGTCTTTGCATTTGAAGAAAATCCTACTTTGCAGCTTCAACTCTTGGCTGTTAATGCAGGCAGGGTGTAATCTTGTTATTTTTATGCCTTTGCTTTCAAGCCACAAAACCTATAGATTTTCTTTGCAGAAAGAAAAGCACAGACTGTTGTTATGAAGACATCTCCCATTACACCAAAACAAATAGTGTTATCAGCAGTAATAAAAACTATCAATGTATACCTCATAAATAGAAATTGAGATACATTTTAATGTTCTATAGCTCATTTTTTCCATCTATTTACTGCTTCACAAAGGCAGCAGGTTACAGTTTTTTCTGCACTGAAACCAGGGCATAAAACACGCCTTTTGCCACTACTTCCCTTTCCCTCCTATCTCACTGGAAGCCTAGCTCCATCTATTTTTAAGTGTAGTTATATTGTTTTCTCTGGTTTAAGAAAGCAGTGGCAATTAAGACCAGCCGTAGGTCTGGCTAAACATGTAAACACAGGCAAAAAGAAATCAAGCCTTCATCAGTGCCCAACAAACAACACACAAGAAAAAATACAAGGTATGAAAAAGAGCAGCAGGTGAGTTTTCTGTTCCTGACAGACAGCCAGCAAGAGCAGCCTTGCTGCAGTGTACTCACTATGTACTGACACATGGTCAGTCTTCATCTCTTCTAACAATGGGCAGAAACCACTGTCTCATGACAAATATGTTGCAAACAGCACACCCACATTACTGAGGCTTCTTTCTATTTGCCTTAGTAAGATATTAATGTATTTAGTGGCCAAGAAACTGGAGTTCCTAGACAAGGCGAGGTCAAGGGAGAGGAAAGCACCTTAACTTGCAACAACCTAAAAGCACCAGCCAAGATTCATTCCCAGTACAAACTGGTGGCAGGGATTGCTGTGGACTACTGCCAGGTGGATTTCCACTCTCCTCCAGCCTCACTCCCTCCTGCTTTGAGCACTGGATATCATCACTGCCTGCCAAAACTTTACAAAAGTATGTCTATCCTTTGGAGTTTTTACAGCAGGTGAAGTCTCCAAAGCCACAGTCTCACTGCAGAAGAGAACAGCTGCGGCAGCACCAGTGTGTGCCAGTTCCTGGAAGGCTGCTGGAGCCAGCTCTGGGACAACCTGATTTCCCTGACAAAGGCTGGCTACTGCTGTCGACAGGAAAAAAGAAAAGCTCCCTGGCAGTCTGTTGTTATCCCGTCTGGAATATGGGCTGGCCTGCCAGGACATGAAAGATATAAATAGAAGCCACTCCAAAGGACGCACTTCTATTCTTAAAAAAAACCCAAATACTCCATGAATTACATATTCAATTTGATGTGCATGTTAATTCATTCCATGTGTATCTCAGGTAAAGTATCCAAAATCCCTCTCTGAAAAGCAGGAACACCATGGAAAACCATGGATTTTTTTTTTTAAATGGTAGAAAGAACAAGTCTATCTCTTTAATATTCTCCCAACATCTAAACACACTGACAACATCAGAGAGTTTGCAGAATAAGGCTCTCTGCATTTTAAAAAAAATTAATTAAAATTAATTAACCCAGTAATATGTAAACAGGAAGATGAATTTTCAATTTCTTGCATGGGTAACCTTCAGGGCATCTAGAAAAGGCCACAGTGAGTCAGGCTGAAGCCCTCAATGTTCTCCTTCAGTTGGCAGATTCTCAGACATATCCTTATTCCCTCAGTGGGACAACTTGTAAAATTGAAAATGGAAATAATTTACATGGTGACAAAACTGGAAAGGCCCAAAGGGGATTTTGAAGTCAAAACCTATGGGAATTCAGAATAATACAATCTCTTCTGTACAGGAAAAACACAGTTTATCGATACTGTCAATATTACGTGATAATATGAAGAACCTGATAAAAAAATTAAACTGGTACAGTGGGGATTGAATAAGTTTACTTTTTTTTTTAGCTCCAAGTACAAACCAAAGATGCTTTCCACCTTTGTTATCAAATCTGCTAAGGAAAACATTAGACTGACTGTTGATACTAACAGTATCAACATCACAAGGGAGAAAATACCTATTTAGCTAAATGATGTGCTCAGTCACAACAGATATATTTTTTGAGCAACAAATTTTGAGGTTCAGGCTCTTCTTTTATGTACAGACTAGATCTTTGAGTCAAGGGAGAGCAACACTACGCTCACTACGGTCAGGGACTTCAAACAGAATTTTCACAGAATCACAGAATCACAGAAAATTATGAGTTGGAAGGGACCCACAAGGATCATCTAGTCCAACTCACCATCTAATACCCGTACAGCGACCAAGAGCACATCCCAGAGTATAATAACAACCTAGATGCCTCACAGTCTAGCAGGCCACTCTGAGCCGGAGGGGGCCCAGGGTCATCCAGCCCTCACCCCCCAGCTAGACCAGCTAGACCATGTCACTAAGCTCCTCGTCCAGTCTTCTCTTAAACACTTCCAGGGATGGCGACTCCACCACCTCCCTGGGCAGCCCATTCCAATTTTGTCCCTCTGAAAATGACCTTGGGTCCATTTCTACCAACCCTTTGGAAGAGTATAAGCTACAATAAAGGTAAACAGAGTTTGGGGTTGAGGCTGGAGTTTTATGAGAGAAGATTCTGCAAAACCAGGTTTGAAGACGGAGTTAACCAGGAAAAAATAAAATTGAGCATACTTGTTGGCACCTGGCAGCTCTAAGATTAGGACTAGAGATAGTAAGAGACAAACTTCTCAAGCATCCTGTGGGAGTTTTGCAGGAAAAATTGAGAAGGATTGTCATGGGCACAAGAAACCAAGGTACTACTTTTTTTCTTTTTGTCTAGAAGGGATGGTAACTTTCAGTCCTTTCCCTGGAAAAACAGCCTGATGTTGATGCAGCGCTTGGGCTGAGGTGTCTGACAAGCACTTTCAACGCCTATGGTTATGAAGAGTTGCATGAATTGGAATCTATTGGATCCAAAGTGACAGACACAACTATGAAGAAATTAATTAGGCAAGTAAAACTAGAAGCAGAAACTATTTTTGGAACCCCAGACACTTTCTGCATTTACAATCCTACAGCAATTTAACTGTAACTTGCACATGGAAACAGCATTTCCTTTGAATTGTATAAAACTACCAATGATTCATTCCTGCTCATTTTCTCCACATAAGGTGAGATTTTATTCAGCTTTATCATATTCTTTATTCAGTTTTATCATATTCCCCTTTATTCATTCCTCTCTAGCTGTACAGATCTAATCTTTTTCATTTTCTCTCATACAAGAAGTTATTATTTTGCCATTATTTTAACATCTTCTCATTTTACATTTTTTAGTAAGGAGCATGTGAGGTGATGGGGAAACAGAAGTTCTTCTCAATGCAAGAACCAGCAAAGGAATATAATTTTGTTTTGCTTCTGTTTCCTTCCAAACTATTCCTACTGTTATTTACCTACTACTGGACTGTGAGCAGACACACTAAGGGGGTACCTGCATGCTCTAAAATGTTGTTACTAAACTGTAAGAGTTGGTCAGAAGAGGAATATTATCTCAACATTGTCATCAGGGATTTGGACAATATAGGTACCCCAAAAAACTGACACTAAGGTCTTGACAAGAGTTTGGCCTGCCAGTGATGCTCCCTGGACTGAGACTGGGATGTGGTTCCTATGGAAACCAGGGTACTGATACCTCAGACCAATGACAGTGTGGTACAAGACAAGATATGCCAAGTCTTCTCCATTATCCAGAGATAGAACGAGATATGTTGTAACTCTCTCCTCGTCATCCAGGGACAGAAGGAGATACGCTGTGAATCATCCAGTCCTGTCATCGCAACACGAAAACACACTTGGCAAAAGGCCACTCGAGACTGACCTTTTCCTTGGAGATACATGGCAGAGAAATATAGATTGGGACAGAGGAGTGGGTGAGGGGTAACATCTAGGATAAAGATGGCCTCTTAGCAACTGGACATTGGAAGCTTCTCCCACCCTGCATCACAACAATCTGTAGAGGTGCCCTGAGGACTCATCGCTCTGGTGGTAGCTATAAACTCTTTCTCTCTCTCCCTTTTTCTTTACCTTTCCTATCTCGCTTTCACCTATCGCATTCCCACTTTAAGGGCACATAATAAAGCTTCACTGTTTGACCAAAGCTAAACCCATTTTCAGAATTTTCTTTTGCGCTTTAAGATTCAGCAAATGAACCATCACATGTCCAGCCCAGCTGGGTGGACCGTGACACTAAACACAGAAGTAAAAATATCCAAAACACACAGGCTCTGTTCAAGTACTGAAATGTACCAGAGGAAGGAAGAATTTTGCCCAGTTTCCCCTCCAGTAAAGAATAGTTATATATTTACACTTCACTTGCTTTATCCAGTTCTGATTTAACTTACTGATCCTCATTTTCCCCCCAAGAACACAATATATTTTTCAATATTAGTCAAACTCAACAAAGGATATGAAATTGCTAGAAATCGTTATATGCTTTTACAGACACAGGACACAATTCTGATATGATCATATGGGTGCAGGAATCAGTAGTCACTCTGCTGAGGCAAATGAAGTAAGATCTGACTAACTGATACAAAGTAAGGCAAACCTAAAGAATGTTCTCAGAAATGCCACCAAGTCACAAAAGTCACCTGCAAATGGCATTACAGAAGAAAGGATGAGCAAGAGACAAATGAATGCTCATTTATTTCAGGACAAGACTGAGTTGGAGTTCCTGGAAATGAAATAACAGAAGATAGTAACATCTTGGCAGAGGCATGAGCAACAAGATATTCCTCATCCAGGGGTTTGGCAGCATCTCAATAAAGGGCTGAAACTTGCTTGTATCATTAAAACCATCAGTTAAATACAACCCAGCAGGAAAGTCACCTTAAAGCATAAGAGGTTTTTCCCAAAGATCTGGTGAAACAGGTAGCAGGGTGCAAGTGCAGGAGTGAAGGATTTCCAAAAGTAAAGTGACAAACTTTGGCCTCTATTCTACAAATGATCCTGTAGATTCACAATGATCTGGTTTCTGGATGACTGAGCACAAAATCATTTTGAGCTGCTTCCAGAGACTTATGGTAAGTTCCCACAGTTTTATTATAATGACATTCTGCATTCTTGACCAGCCATTTTCTCAAAGTTTGAGATCTGCCTTTCCGTAATTGCAAAAGCTAACGGATGCCAGTACCATAAAAGACTAATTATATGGCTGAGTAGGACCTGCTGAGTTCACACCTCAGGTCTTTGCTCAGGCACAAAATACAATCTTGCAATTCCACTCTAATCCTCTGAACCCAGGTACTTCCCTTCTTCCTTCTCCAGTATGCAAGCTTCCCACAATTCTAAATTTAGTAATCATGGATCACAAGGCAGTGAACTTCAGGTCCATATTTGCAACAAATAAATCCAACTCTGAATTTATTCACCTCATGAAAGCACAAAATAAAGTTATTGTCATCACTAGAATTTCAAACTCTCTTCATAAAAGAGCACAGTAGCAAGAACTGAGTAAAACCAATTCTCTCCAGGTCAGATTTCAAGGTAAAATATTGGCTTGTGGGTTTTGTCTGTTATTATTAAAACAAACTCACCCAACCTGGACTAGCAGGAGCAATGGTTTCATGTTTTACAGGTATTTTAAATTCTTCCCAAGGAAGTTCTGAATAACCTTGAGCTTCTTTTCTTTTTATCAGGGAATAAACTTATTGCACAAGTGAAAGTCCAGGCAGCAGAAACATGAATAAATGCAGGCAGCCTAGTGACTGCCACTATCTTATACACATATGATAATGAAAAAGGCTGACTTGACTGGAATATTTCACTTCTCAGGTCACCTGTTCATTACAGTGATGAAACTACTGTTCCCAGGACCAGAAGATGAACACTCTGGGCTAAATAGATAGATAGAATAATTAAACATATAAATAAAAATGTGATACAAAGTTCTTCCAAAAGATAAGTCTACAATTTTCAAGAATATACTGAATGTTCACGCAAAGCTCTTGTAAGAACAGAGATTAGATTTTAACAAAGCCACTCAAAACCTGCCCCTAAGCAGAACATTTCCTCCCCTTTTGGATCACGCTGGTTTTAGGACATGCTGTTCACATTGGCAACTGTAAAGGGGTTGTGTCATACCTGGCACAGATAAAGCCACAGGCAGATCGTCAAGGCCATGGAAGAAGAAGAGGCAGCAAAGGGAGTCAAGCATGTCAGAATGTGCCTTATGGGCATTCTCACTGAACAACAACATTAACAAAGTATTGCCAGTTGGCACTGTAAATTACCAAAAAACAAACAAAAAAAAAGGATTTCAGCATAATTTATGAGTGCATCTCATTTTAAAAAAATAAAGAAAAAGCCCCTCAAAACAACAAAACGAAGCTGGTTTTACCATACAGTCTTCAGAAAGAAATTACAGATCATACCAGCTCCCTTCTATCAATAGAGATTTCAAGACACCTGTGATCAAAAGTGACTTTTCACTTTGATGGCTCACATTATTATGACATGTGGTTGGAATGGGTAGAGTGAAGTGTCTGTTGCTATTTTCATTAAAGACTATTTTATGGCTCAATTGCTCAAAAAATTATTTTACTTTAAAACTACACTTGGCAGGCAAATGCCATAGCCAAACATGTGGGTTAATAGATTTGTCAAAGTGAAAAACATCCTACAAATAAAAAAAAAAGGAAAAAAAGCTCACAGTATCTGACACTAAACTTGCACAAAGTTGACATTTAATCCACCTATACCTTATTTAGAGAGAGACAGACCAGTTTTACTGTCTCACTGCTACAATATCCACCAGAAATCCACTGGGTTTTTACATTCAGGCAGGTCTAGAAATTAGCCTTCTCTTGCAATCATCACATGTACATGCAATCACCTCATCTCTCTGTCCAAAGCCCTCCACAGCCTTTGGGATCACTAGGACACTTCATCTTCCCATATCTGCAAATCCAGCCCAAGCACTTTAAAGTCTTAAGAACTTGTTCACACTGAATGGCCTGTGGAGCACAGCCTCCCACTGCTCCCACACCGCTCTAAGACAGGGCACAGAACAGCTTCCCTACGGCACGGATCCCTGTCCAACCCAGACAAATCCTCGTCTTGTTGCAGGGGACAAGTGCAAGCTCAGCTGCTTGCTGGAACTGAGATAAATGCAAGTTGCTGAGCGGGAGGCAACGCCTGAGCAGCTCCCTGGAGGGAACGTTTGCAAGGCTCAGGAGGACAAGCTGCTGCAGGACAACTGAATCCGACAGCTCAGCAACAGAGCTGTCAGCCTGGGAGCCGAGAGCAGGGACCATTCACACCACCAACACCCACTCCCAGGCTTCTCCCACAGTCAAAGACTGGTGGGGAAGGCAACTCCAGCCATGAATAAGGTAAGGTGGGATGCCTTTTCTCCATCTCCAGGTAAGGCAGGATTCAATACCCCTTAGTGGAGGACCAGAAAGGGACAGAGATGCCTACAAGTCTGGCAGCACCTGTAACTTGCATGTCTAATTATTCAGGAATTCTTTTCCATATTACCACCCCTGGTATCACAGGACTCCTTTTCCACCTGTAAACTGTCTCAAGGATCAATCCAAGTTTTTCCTGAGGATAAAAGAGGACAGACTGCGAAGAAAAGAATGCGGCTCATTCTTTATAATGATAACCTGAAGCATAATCACCAGCCAGTGACACATGCATGGGTCTGTCAGGAGAGCTGCACTATCAGCAAAATAATGCAGCACAATTACTCACAGCAGCCAAAACCAGGGATAGGGCACAACCACAACAACAGTGAAAAGCATTGAGTGACTTCAGGAATCATGAGAAAGCCAGAATCTGCTGAAGTAGGCACAAGAATGGTCATTTAGAAGAACAGGAGAAAACAGAGGGATGTACATCCATCCATTCCTTCCATCCCAGAGCAACAGTTTTTAAGGTAAACTGAGTTGTAAGCACATGGAATGATCAATGGTGTTTCCCCAAGGAGTGGAAGCACTCAACAGAAAATAGCAAAGTTACTCCCCATGAGATTTTTCATACCCATCTTGATACCAGGGAATTTCATGAATATTTTCGTTCAGGGATGTGCTTTCAGTCTCTGCACGGGTGTTAGATGGTGAGTTGGACTAGATGATCCTTGTGGGTCCTTTCCAACTCATAATATTATCTCGGTGTGTGTGTGATTTTGAAAGCTAATACTTCTGACGCACATTAAAAAAAATTGAGTAAAAGTTAGACAGTCAACATAAATATTTAATCAGTAAAGTTCTGACACACAGAGTGTGCAATAGTAGAAAGAGTGAAATTAGATATTAGCTATCCAAAGTCCCATCAGGTGCCTGAAGTTTAATTCTTAACTGTAAGCTTTTCTTCCAAAGGCAGAGAATAGAAATCCACCTCAGAGATACACAGAGCCTTTTGAGTTGATGTACTTAACTGCATGAAAAGCATTAACAGGAGTTACTCAGACAAATTTCAGCACGTCTACTTTCAAACTACATTACTTAACCTAGCTGAAAAATCTATTTTTTGTTGTTGTTGAATTGCCAGAAAACTGAAATAATTTCTTATGCAGCATAATATACACAGACATGATTTTGGTGCACTACCATCTTGTGGACTACTTCGGAAAAACAATACATGGAGTTTTGTATATACAATGAGTTCACATTCAGAGAACATACTAATCTGTGAAAAGAGCCCTAAAACTGCACTGGGTAAATATTACACAGAACTAGGAATGGTTCAGTGATTTCTTACTGCTTGGCAGATTACAACACACCTCTTTTTGACATCTTAGCACCAATGTGTGATGTCACCATGCTTTCCTGGGTGAAGGCCCTCACTGAAACTGCAAGGTCATACAGAGCAGCTGCAGAAGACCCACAAAGTACCGTGCTGGCTCTAACTCCTCTGCTGCACAATTCCAGGCTTTTACTCGTGCAGGTGTGGCGGTTCCCCTGGAGGTGCAGCTGCACCTTGTAGCCTGAAGAATAAAACCGTAGCCTGGTACTCAATGCCAGTATTGGGAATTTACTTAGGTTGGTTAAGTTAGCAATGTTTTACAGCTCATTCCTGTGTAGATACATGTGAACGTATATACTTATTATTTTTGAAGAAATATTTGTGAAGATGCATTTTATGCAATTTTTTTAAAACATGTAAGTACACCAACATTGTTTATGAGTACATAAACACATATATATTGTAAATACTTGAAATACGATAAATTGCCTTCTGGAACTCGTTATTGTGGGTGTCACTTCTCTGCAGTATAGTTAAACCTCCATGATGATTCATTCTTATGCATCTCTCTTTCTCATAACATAATTCTTGTGAGTATCCAGAAATATGTTAACAAACTTTAAACTGTGAAAATGACATGATCTAAGAATTTAACTCAGTGTAATGGAACAACTATATATAAAGAGCAAACCCACATCTGCCTTTTAGTTCACTGCCTGGTTATACTCAAGATTTCCTGTTAACAGTGAATTCAATGATACACATTTTAAAAGTGCGAAGAACATTAAATACCTAATCCTTGCCATGATCTTCACACAGACAGCAACTGCAAAAATATATGAACATGCTCAAGTCTGGATGTATGTCTACAGCATCAATAATTGTGTTAAAAGTACAGCAGCATAAAGAATACTATGTACTACTTTCATTCAACTGCCAAATACAACTACTTGGTAGTATGTGAAAAGCACTTTGAAAGGATACAGAGTTAAACAAGACATTTCCTTCTCTAGCTGCAAAAGATTAATCACTGAAAAAACCCGAATGTTTCACAGCAGCAGTACCAGCTAAGAAGAGGGCAATTGCCAAAGCTCATTAGGCGTGCAATGACTCTGCACAACTTCGCTTTGGCCTTTGTTGACCAGCCTTCAGTAGAAGACAAGGGGGTGAGGGTCTCATTCCTACAGGAAGGCATAGTTTACCTTTCAGTATTGGTCTCACTGAGTCTCTCTTAACAAAGCAAGGGCTGAAGCAGATGATGCATTCACACTACTTCCTTAACAACCAGTTGTGCCCCTTTCTGCTGGGGATTAGATTACACTTCCCAGTGGTTCCTCTCTAACCATCCAGGCACTTTACCAGGCCACCATTCAGGCTCAGTTCTGGTATGTCACACAAAGATCCAAACCAGATATTGCAGGATTAGATAATTCGGGGAAATGACTCCAGTTATTTCTTTCTGACCACGACCAAACCCAAGATCAGAGCCCTCGCCTTCACGGACAGACCACAGCTACCCCGTGCACTCCTTGGACACAGCCTGTTGTTCCGTGGCCACAGCCACTACCAACAACCTGCTCCCACTCAGTGGCCTTAAAAGCCAGCTCAGGGACATAACAGAGGCAATGCTATTTCTTTCCCCAGTGTCAAGGTGATACCCTAGTCCTTCATCCCTCCATGATAATTCCCAAATCCAAAACCTTCTTATTATTCCAAAGATCTGCTCAGATCTTCGCCAAGTTTTGAGAAATACGTACTCTGTTTTTATTCTTAATTATTTTGTACAAAGTCCAGTGCTAACAGTCCCTCATTGTCCTGGCCATGACCACTACCAGCTCTCCCTTTCCTCCAAGTCCCAAAGAGGACATGCTGAGCTTGAAAATGAGGAAAACCTTCAAACTGTCAACCTACATAACTTACATTAATCAATAAAGACATTTTGTTCCAAATCTTATAAAGCTGGTGACCATGATACCTTAACCAAGAGCTGTAAGAACATCCCGAATTGGTGCATACACAGCAGATTAAAAACCACCAAACATAAAACAAGGCCCAAAACATTCTTCAATATTGCATCACCTGTTGCACCACAATATTTATATATTCTTCAATATTGCACCACAGGTTGCTACAGCTTTGTAACAGACCCCCCCT
Organism: Pitta sordida; assembly: GCA_013390025.1. Classification (NCBI taxonomy): domain Eukaryota; kingdom Metazoa; phylum Chordata; class Aves; order Passeriformes; family Pittidae; genus Pitta; species Pitta sordida. The sequence goes on along the minus strand of WEKX01015126.1, from coordinate 200,973 downwards.
GAAGCCACAAGAAATTACTTCAAAGAGAACAGAAAGGTGTGACAGGAAGGTTTAACACTATTGTATCTTCTTAGTATAAATCCCCAGAGCTTTCCTAAAAGTTTAGGAATCCCTTCAGATTGTCTAAAAAAGAAAATTATAAATAGCCTAGTCTTAGTAAGAAATAAATGAGCATTAAATAGAACTGAAGTTCTCTGAATAAAAAGTTGAGACATTTATAAATAAACGTTATATTGCATCAACATAATGCTGTTAGCTTCTACGTATTACCAAAAATAGCACAATGAAAAGTTTTATTTCAGAGTAAATTGTTCCCAAAATGAAATTTAAATCTTGTAGTAGAACCTTTTTTCAATACTAGGAATTAAAAACATATTTGGCAGCTCTTCCCTAACAAGAATTCCTCTAGGACTAGCATGTGTAACGAGCCATCTAACAAACCCCAAAGCTGACCAAATGGTGATAGAGGTCACCACTTGGCACTAAAGTACTGCTGTGTATGATATACATGTATTATATGTATATATATATATGTTATTTATAAACCATTTGTGATTAAGGTACTGTTACAAATGCTGATGAAAGTGTGGCTTTCTACTTTTAGTGACGTGCTGCACAGTAATCACTGTTAAAGGCCAGACTGAAATCAGAGATTAAGACTTCACACTAACGTACTGATTTTTCACTTTATTTGGAGGAAAACACAGTAACAGCTTAAAACCATCACCAGAAGAATCAATTCTGTTTCAAGACGTTAAATTCTTCAACTGCGTCCATTTTTTTGAAAGAGGAAATTTTAAAAAATATGAGACACCAATATTGTAAGGGAAAAAAAAATATGGCTTGACTCCTAAAACTTACCCAAGCAAGAAAAAAAAAACAATGGTAATCAACATTCCTTAACACCTGACTAACAACACTGAATGAGGAGGGAGGAGCTCAACCCCACCTCCTCATGCCTATAGCACTTACAGATAAAGACCAGAAAAGATAACCTGTCCTCCAGAGTGAAAATCACACACATGAACATAACAAAAACAGCCTGACTAATCGAGTCAGGCTGGTTTTCATCCAAATTGATATGAAATCACAGTTCTTGTTGGCAGCTTAGTACCTGATCCAAAGAGGGATATGGACCCACGTGTGGCAGCCGTGGGCAGCCCCTGTTAACTCAACTGTTATCGGATGTCCCGAATCTGTTCTGAGAGTCAACAGAGCAGGACAAGCCAAGCACTGCTTAGCTCTTGCCCACATTTCCAGCACTACTGACTGAGGATGTTTCACGGCACTTCATAAACCCACAGTTTTATGGGGGGCTCTATCACATATGTGGGCAGCTAAAAATTATCTTATTTTTGAAAGTAGTTTTCACAGCTCAGTCACTAACGCAGAGCTAACAACATGCCTGCTTTTTGAAGCTGTTTCTGAATTCATAAAGATGAGGGTTGTTCAGGGGGACCCGGACCTATCCATGACATGAGAGCTACTGCAACCCAAGCAATGGCTTGTCCTGTGGCAAGCTGTGTTATAACAAGCAACAAATGTGAGAGTGCCCAAGCATTTAAGAGAAGTCCCTTTTCATTTCGGAACTCTGTAGGCCCATGTACACACAATCACTAAATCTGATTTTTCTTTACAAATGTTGGAGAACGCTGCTGAAATTTATATTTCCATCTAAGGAGAAAAATACATATAAATTTTAGTTTGGGATTTGAAACAGTGTCTTGATTTCATTTCAGATTTTGACGCTGATCACTGCACTCTGTAAATAGAAATGCCCTTGAACAACAGAAACAATTAACTGAAGTAGAATTCATTCATCTCAGTGGTTAATCTAATCCCCTCTATACTGAAATAGATACTGCAACATGTTCCATTAAGCAGACAGCCTTGGAATTTTCTTGAAGATAAGATTTTACGAAAAGAAAATATAAGTGGTACTTCTATTAAAATATGTACTTATAAATGGCCATAAACTAAATGACAAGTAGTTTCACCTCAACATGAGGAAGAACTTTGAGGGTGGCAGAGTACTGGAAGAGGATGCCCAGAGGTCCCTTTCTAGAGACATTCCAAACCCATATGACACATTCTTGTGTCACCTGTTCCAGGGCGGTTGAGCTGGATGATCTCCAGAGATCCCTTCCCACCCTAATGATTCTGTGATTCTGTAAGAAATAAATCTTTATGTTGGTTTTTTTTTTTCAAGTGATGCTAAAATTTGCCATCTACAAATTTCTGCCATTTGCAAATTATTATAATTGGTGAATTACCTATGATCTCTAAAATACTCATTGTTAAAAGTGGGACTTTTTCATTCACTATATTTTTAATAAATAGAAATTCTTCTGGGACTGAGGTCTTCCACCCTAGAGTTTATATTAAGTATTATCTAATGATAATTACAGCAACAAAAATTTTTCAAGTATGAAAGTTCACACATTCCATTCATGTAACCATAGTTAACAGACAGTATCACTATTATGAGCTCCAGAGTAGACACTTGTCACTATTAAGTAGAGGAAATACAGGTATGAAAATTTAAGAGTTTTCAAAGAGCTCAGCTCCTGTGGTGTCCTGACATTTAAACAAAATGGTTGAAATTTATATTTAAAGAGTTGGTGTATACTTGCAATGGCTTCCTTTTAAACATACCCTTGAGGGTTTAAATACTTGTACTTTAAAGGGGTTTAGTCATGAATATTTCACAATGTCAATATTTGGTTACAGACAACCAATATTTCCATAATGACAGGTAATATTTGTCTTTAGAGAGGAAAACAACATGGTTGGCTAGTTCAAGTGTAATAGTCCCAAAAAGAAATGGGTTTGTTAGCAGACAGGGGAGGAAAAAAAAGAAATATGAAAAATAACTCTTGCTTAACTGCTTTTGTGTGATATTATCTCTCTGTTGAAAAACACAAAATGTTCCCCTGCCAGTTAATGTCTACTTCAAACCTCACACAATTAGCAACCAGGAAAATCACCACAGGAAGTACATATGGCAAACACATCCTGACATCTGACAACCATTCCAGCCAACGCAACACACCGCCTCACTCCCCGATGAAACCACCTCTCCCATTTGAAGGAAAATCAGCTCAGAGATGCTGAGGGAGAGGGATGGCTGCCAGAGGGACCAGTGAGGAGGAGCAGGGTCATCAGGAAGCAATACCAGTGAATCAGCAGGTGACAAGCAAAGCAACATCAATGCACTGTCAGCGTGCTGCAAGAAAGGCAGTGCTTCCAAGAAAAATCAAAATCCTTGAAGGAGCTACAGGAGAGAAGGATCAGGGTAAAACATACCAATATTGTAAGGGAAGGAAGCCCAAATATTGGCTGAATCAAAGCTGCATTGAATGGAGTCACCACCAATGTTTTATTCTGGTTTTAGTTCAGCTGCATGGTTTAACTATATTACAATATATATCAACACGTGAATTTTCAACATTCACCTGTATGGCCTAGTAGCACCTACATTTAACTAATTACTGATTTCCATTGAGTATTTCAGTGAAAGGTTCATTGCAGCAGCAAACTCACAGACAGCACAGGTTCAGAGAGGAAACTGCATTTGTAATGCATACAACTCAAACACAGCCTGTTTCCCTACAGGAGAAATAAATCAGTGCTGCTTATGGCACACTTGACATACTGCCACATTACACCATTCAAACATACAGCGGGGTTACTAATGATATTCCTAACAAGAAGGAAGTTCTTTTTAGCAGTAACCAAAAGCATGACATGACACATTGACAAGCAGTGTGACAGCCCCTTTCTAATCAAATGTGCTCAACATAAGTAACGATTCACGGTCTGACACTCAGTGTCGAGATAAGTCGTCCATAAAGGCAAAGTCAATGCTTTAAGAAGCTCATAAATGCATTTAAAAAATAACTAAACGTCTATTTCCATCGGTTCAGAGAGGAAACTGCATTTGTAATCTCTATTTCTCTCACGCCACACCACGGCGTGAAAGCTGCTGATCCTCCAGTACAGCCCCGGTCTGTCACTAGAGGGTGCAGTTGTTCTGTTTCTTAAACCTAAACTGCTCACGAATAATAAAATGCTACTACGCATATGACTAAACTCTTTAAACGGTTTTGCTGAATTTTGCTGAAAATATATTGCATTTTTAATTTACATTCAGAGGAATTATTTCCCTTCAAGCTTCCCCAATCACTGCCAGACAAGATGAATTCTTCTACGGAGAAAGGGAGACTGTCCTGATTTAGACTCCAGCCGATTTCAATACTTTTGACTTCATATACAGTGACAGATAAATATTTGCAAAAGCAGAAGTTCCACTACAGGATTTACCAAGTTATCCAGGTTCAATCATTAGGTTGTTCCTGTTTGCATGCGTGCTTTTACAGCAGTTGTATGACTGACTTGCTATTAGGTATTTCCATTGTTTTGGCTTCAAAAAGAGATGATGTTTTAACAGCAGCCTGGCTTTGGCCCCATACCTGAAAACCAAAATGAACATCAGAGCAGTAGTAAATACAGACAACTGCACAGAGTTCAAGACAGCAATGATCAGCTTACCTTCCCACTTCTCTACCTGGAAAAACAAAGTGCAAGTGATTTGAGAGCCACAGCACTGACAAGTTTGAGGTGATGGTTGCAATTGTGTGTTGAGGGCAGGTGTAGCACCCTGAGGCTGCAGGAACTGCTCTCCAGGCAGCTGGACTTCATGGACTGAGATTTAGGCTGGATGTTAGGAACAGCTTTTTCACAGAGAGAGTGATCCCTCAGTGGTCTGCCCAGGGAGGTGGTGGAGTCGCCATCCCTGGAGGTGTTTAAGAAAAGACTGGATGAGGAGCTCAGTGACATGGTCTGGATGGTGGGAGGCTTGGATGGATGGAGCGTGGTGCCCATGGCTCTAGGGCTGTGGGTCTGATCCCTGGGTGGGTGTTCACTTGGGAGTTGGACTAAATAATCCTTGTGGGTCCCTTCCAATTGGGAACACCCTGTGAACCTGTGACTGACCAGCAGTTTTGTGCCTGCATTTGTAAGTGGCATCCCCAAACTTGTTTGGAGGAGAAGGGAGGCACTTTCAAACCCTTTCTCAAAAGAAAGGGAGAGGCAGCAGGTTACACAGCAGGCAGGCAGAGATACATTCACTCTGAGGTTGAGGAATAGATTAAAGTGGGTCATATGCACAAACTCTTCATCTGTCCTTCAGTGGAACTATAGTAGCAGATGTAATACAGGAGCAGCACTGTTCAGAGCAATTACAAAATATCATGCAGGCTACATCACAGACCATGTATAGTCAAGTCGAAATTGCCTCTTTCCAAATAGAGATTTCATCACTAGTACACTCATAACTCTTTGAGACATTATTTCCATCAGCTATCTACAACTAATATGTACAGAAAGTTCTTACATCATCTAAACCTACAACTCATTTTATCTACCTGACAGACAGGACTTTTTTCTTCTGTATCTCTGCTCTAGAGATCTGCAGACTAAGAGAAATCCAGGCAGGTCTTCCACTAAAGACAGTTGGCTCCATCTCCATCAAGTCAGTTTAACAACATCCAAGTTATTTCACACTCATGTTAAATGCAGCCAGAGGTGCACATGCCAGCACAGTAACACACAGCTGAGGAGGAGAACAGGGTTTCCTACTGACATCCTTGAGGCAGACCATCAGTGCTGCCATGGGGCTACCACCCTGAGAAAGGTAAGACCGAGTTTAGGTTCAAGATTAGGTTTGTCTTCTGAAAACAAATCACATAAGACATGCAGAGAGAGGGGCTCAGGAGTAGCCAAAGATCAGCATGGGCTGTGACTGACATAATTCCACAAGCCTAAGGGTGATCAGTGTGAGGCAAGGCAGCTTTCACTTTGGGGACAGCATGATACATTCTTTTCTTCTCCCCAGATTTATAACTCTTTGATTGAGTCTCATTTCCCTCCTGTGCTAAGAAGCAAGGACAGTGCAGCCCTTCTGTGGGGATGGACATGCAGCCTATTTAAACATATAAACTAAATTCAACTAAATTCGCCCTTTTGTGAAGAAGAGTGAGTACCTCAGCAGCCTGAACAGCACCCCAAGGCTGGAAACAAAGGAGAACTTGCAGCTCAGTAGCATGTGCAGCTTCCAGCAGACCAACACCACCACAAAGAGTGGGGGATCTGAAGTGTGAAAGTTCATGAGACGTAGGCATTTCTGAAAAGTTTAACCTACACAATCCTCTGTATGCAGCCAGACTTAAAAACCCCAACCATTAGGACCATAGTGCAGCTTTTCAGTAGTGAAAGAGAGCTTGTAAGGAAGATGGAGACAAGCCTTTTAGAAGGACCTGTAGTGGTAGGAAAAGGGGTGATGGTTTTAAACTAGAGAAAGTCAGATTTAGACTAAATATAAGGAAGACATTTTACACAACGAGGGTGGTGAAACACTAACCCCATCCCTTGAACCATTCAAGGTCTCATTGGGTGGGGCTCTGAGCAGCCTGGCCTAGTTGAGGATGTCCCTGCTCACATGCAGGGGGGGTGGACTAGATGGCCTTGAAAGGTCCCTTTTAACTCAAACCATTCTGTGATTCTATGATAACACAGTTCTGAAAAAGTTAGCGCCTAAGAACACAACCTACACATATGAGGTACCCAAATACAGCAACATAGTCCTGGGGAGAAGGGATGAAGGAGGAAGAGGGAAAATGCTCAGTTGTTTTGGGGGAGCAAAGGGGAAATAAGAACTGACTAAACTATCATTTCAATTTGAAGTAGATTCCCCAATCTGAAAAGGGAGTATTGGGTGCAGGGTTATTTCTGATAGAAGATCCAATCCATTGTAATGATGATGAGTGAAATGCAAATATTCTTTTTGATTTGTTCCTTAATCTGGTTAATATTTGTTTTATCACTTCACCTTGTGATCCTGCCAAACTGCTGCAGTCAACCATGTTATTTTCCACCATTTATTTGGTTAAATATTTCAAGATACATTTACAGTGTACCAAGCCCTATCTGAAGGCATGAGAATCTGTTAAGAGGATCCATCAGGTGGCTACAATAAACATCCATGTTCAGTGTGTTTGCTTTGAACTAAATAAAAACTTTCACTGTTGCTTCTAAATAGAATTAAAATTAGGTAAAAAAGGCAACTAACATTGAGAGAAAAATAGGAGGGAAGAAAAACTAACCTCCACTTTGTTTCCATATGTATACAGAATGCAGTGCATAAAGAATAATTAATGGGAATATGTGAAGTGAAAGCATTTTTTGAGCTCTGTGAAAATTATTCATATATAGAATTATTACAGTTGTCAGTTTTAGCAAACCATCTTTTATCAGCAGCATTTACTACTTGATGTAGTCTATAAAATCTTCAGACAAGAGATTGTTAATAACTGATGAAAGTGGCAGTCCACTGAGATTCCATGACAAGCCTCACTAACCCATAAACACGTGGTCATTAAGACACATCCACTAAGTCTGGGCTTTTTTTTTTCCCCCCAGAATTGTGACTGGCTTGAGTTGAAACAACTACCAAAAAAGGTATGTGGCAATGCAAAAAGTGAACTCAAACAACAGGCTTCATCTACCTTTTATCTTTTAATTTGTCCTGGATATTAATATATTTTTGAATGTTATATGTATATAATTATTCAGGCTTGGTAATTATGCAGAAGACTTTTCAAAAATACTAGAGGCAGCTACAAAATCCACTATCATTGGTTATAATGTCTGTAAAACCTATCAGAACCTAATTTTTTTTTTGAAGTTATAAATTATCCTTTAAATACACATCAGGAAAGAGAGAGTGAACTGAGAAAAATCTGGAAGCCAGTTTCAGAAACTGGCACAGACAATTGACTATTTTTATCATGTACAACTTAATTTTTCTTCCTACAAAGCAGCAGAAATGGAAGCAGCTGATCAATAAGGACTAATCAGCATTTGAGTGAACACAGCTAAAAGAAATGGTGAGAAAACAAGAAACTCAGTAGACTGAAATATGGGAAACATGGTTAGTTAAATATAAACATTGTCAAGGGCTGTTGAGAAGCAAGACAGAAGTGATTCATGTTTGTCTACAAAAAATGTGAAAAGCCAGTTTCTACTGCTTTATTTTCTTTTTAAAGGCTGGCCATGCTGCAATGAAAGCTCTCATTTTTTTTATTAAAGCATCAGAGAGGAGAGCTGAGTGTGATCATCAGGTTCACAAGATGTTAGTGACATGGTTTCTGCCTCCAGAGGAAAGCCATAAGGGCTGGCCTGGGGCCTCCTGGGCTTTGCTGCAGTGTTGGAGCCAAATGTTTGTGGGGGCAGGTGGCAAGAGGAATTAACACTGGCTTCATTCAAGAGCAAAGTCTGTTTATCTGCCTTCCAAGCAGAACCCTTGATGAATAAGGATCTAAGCCACCAGGATAAATTAAAGACAACACAATTAAACGTAAGATTAGATTTTTGTAATTAAGCTACTTGCCCTCATGTAAAATAAAACACTTGATTAAAACTTAAAAAACTGTAGTATTTGATGTATTGTTCACCAAGTAAGCCACTGTCATCACAATTAAATGCTGGAAGTAAAAAAACATGATAAAAAGAGGGAAACAGGTATCAATGAGCCCCAACAATAAATACAATATAGCTTGCAGACTATTACAGAGAAAAGGCTGGGAAAAAAAAAAACAGGGGGAAGGGAATAGTCTCTACCATCACAAAGCAATGTAACAGTTGCACAGCATTTTTAGAATCCTTAACTACAAATGACAGAAAGAGGCTGACAATGGATCTTCACATTCATTTGGGGGAATTTTCACAAATGTCTCGATATTTATATCCGTAAATATGTTCAACTTTATATTGAGCAGGATTAAAACAAAAATGTTATATCACACCCCGTTCCTCAAGAAAGGCATTACAATCTTCCAATAGCAACCAGAAGATGGTTCAGGGATTCTAAATAGATTAAGCATCTGAAACCCTACAGCCTGAGTTTACAAGGAAATCTATTCTGAACCTATTAGCAAGAAAACGAAAGGGGGGAAGTGTGCATGGCACCTAAGGGCAACTAATAAACAGCAGAGAGATGAATCTGAATTTATTCATTCCTTCTTAAACAGAAAGGTCACAGGCTAAGCTGAGAAAAGGAAAAAAGCTACAAAACGGATGACTGAATGCAATCACAGGCTTTGACTTAAAATTGAAGAGCTAGATTTCTACACCCCATCGCTGTTTGCAAAGCAGGCTGGGTCACAATTCATTGCAACAAAATGGTGAGAGACCAAGGAAATAATGCGAGATAGAAAACATGAATCAAGAACTTGTGTCCATTCCTAAAGGCTCATAAACTCTGCAAGTAGCTCAAAACAAAATAAGCACACTTTTAAGCCTACTGCTTTGCTGTACTTGGGATTCACAAGTCTAGAACTGAACTTGTAAGAGCAAGTTGGTTATCTAACACATTGTGTTATTATTTTACAGGCCTTTACACATTAAGTGTCAATGGTGATCATACAAAAGTTTTTACTTTGGACTATAAGGGTCAATATGTTTGAAAAGTAAAAATCCTTGCAAAAAACCAGTAGATTTCATCCCTCAGCAATATCTCTTTCCTCAGGGAATAAAAAACAACAAAGAGGCAAAACAAAGAAAAAAGACAAGCTCTGATTATATATATATATATATATGTATTAAAAGGATGAAAATAAACAATTCATAGTTAAACTAGATTACCATAGCTTAATAACTTTATTTTTTTTCTTGTTTCTGTGAACTATTTGTTAACTTCAGCTACAGGTAGCCAGGCAAATCTCTTGCTGTTGCAGAGCACAAGGGAAAAAACTTAATGTGCCCAGTTTTTCTTAAAATAATGATATCACTATTCACCTCTGGCCAGTGTTTGATACTTCAATTGTTAATAGGTTTCTGCATGCTGATATTATTTTTTTCTGTAATAAGAGTCACACAGATTTATTTAGTAATAATATAAAATAATCCTTTTGACAAATCATATGACTCTTTTGCTAAACAGAGCACAAATATCTGACTATACGTTACAAATATCTCTTGTTGTTGTTATCTTCACCAGAGGAGAGTATAGCTGCAGGATCTGAAATGACTGCCAGCCCTGCTGATGCCTGGATAGGAATAACATAAATAAGTAACTGCCTGAACAATAGTTTGACAAGTGAAGCACGTCTGACAGTCATTCTGGGCTAATGTGACATTGGAAGGAGAACAATGTCCATGTTTAGTAGCTGGCTGGTTTAACCCAAAGAATTGGCACTAACAGGCAGCTTTACAGTAGACTACACAACCACCATTTGGGTTTAGGTACCAAAATATCACCAGTATCAGTGGCAATGTCCGAAGACCATGGTGGTACATATATGATCATCCCATTCTGCTTCTGAACGCTCATGAATCACAGAATATTCTGAGTTGGAAGGGACCCACAAGGATCATCGAGTCCAACTCTTAACACTGTCTCCCTGGCAGGAATCGAACCCGGGTCTCCCACATGCCAGGTGGGGACACTTACCACGGTGCTGGTTTATGCAGCATTTCATGTGAACATGTGAGTACTGTGGGTTCTGTATAACCAAACAATTTCAGGTGTTTCAGGAGCACAACCATTGGTGCATCTGTCCTCTTTTTTTCAGAGTGCCCATGAGGACGGAACTTCTTGATCCAGCTGGAACACTTTCTGCTAGTCACATTTTGAAGCCTGGTCGGGGTTTTTTTTTCACCCTGAAAGTCTGCTAACCCTGCTCAAGCTGCTTCCAAGCCAACTCCACCAGCTGTGAGTGCCTGCCTAGGGCTTAAGCTTCAGGGTCCCAGAGGACTAAACACATTTCCCTTTGAGCTTTTGTGGCTTAAAATTGCTGCTGCATTTCTCATCCCCACCTCAGGCTCCCAGTTACCAAATTGCTTGTGGGAGAGAAATCCTCTGCTCCTGGCTGATCTAAATAACCTATGCAAACTGGGCACATGTCTTACAACATTTTTTGCTGTGGCTACGACTACAGCTGAAGGTGTGCTTTGTAACTATGAGTCCTTGTTGAGATGGATTGACATTATAGAATTTTCACCACCATCCCTCTTTGTATTGCAACTATCGAAAAAACATGTGCGAAAGAAGTGACATTAGGCGGAACTTTTTCACAGAGAGGGTGATCTCTCAGTGGAATGGGCTGCCCAAGGAGGTGGTGGAGTCACCGTCCCTAGAGGTGTTTAAGAAAAGGTTGGATGATGTACTTGGTGACATGACCTAGATATTAGGGTAGTGTGTTATAGGTAGGATGGTGTGTTGGTAGTAGGATGGCAACAGGTTAGGTAACAGGTTTGGCTAGATTAGATTAGGTAATAGGTGATAGGTTGGACGTGATGATCTCTAAGGTCTTTTCCAACCTTACTGATTTTCTGTGATTCTGTGATAACTGTAGATGCTGTTTTATACAACACATTTTCACACTTAATTTCAATTCAGGTTTTATCTGTATATCAGCCTAGAGCTACAGTTTTTCTTCCTATTAACCGTAACTCATCATCCCAAGACAAATGGCATCGATCACACAGCATGTTTCACTACTTTAACCCACTGCTTTCATGGGAATGAATCATTCACAAGGAGGGAGCAGAAAGCAAAAATGAAAAAGTATGGCCAGGAGCACTTACATTTCAGCAGATACTGATACAGTTGCTGTGATACAGCAATAGCAGAGGACAAAATTTAAACAGTGCATGGAAAGAAGGTTAATAATCTTTGATTTATTATGAGAATATACATAATAATTATGGTGAAGTATTAACCATCCACCCAAAACTACAAGAATTGCTATAATCATCAAGCTTGAAACTATTAAATTTAACAGAGACAAGGTGAATACAGCTTTAACCAAAGATAACCTGTCAGTAATTGAACAGTGTTCTTCCCTTCAAACCTTCTGATGCAGTTGAGTAGTTAAAGTGGATCAATAAAATAAAACTTCTAAACTCAACACAATCACAGAAAGCACTGTTTTCTCATAATTCAGATTGGGCTGAGAGAGTATGTGCCTTGAATAGCATCCACCCAACCTTCAGTATTCTCAACAGCCTTATAAACAAATGGGAATTATATCACAACAAGAAATGCAACATTCTCCCCAGAACCTCTGGCTCACTCTCCCTGATTTTCGTAGAACTTCTTCCACAATTAAGGAAAAAAAACCCTAAAAAACGCAGGATGCATCTTTGCTTTATTATCCAAAGCCCCTTTGCTTTCAGGCAAGACACAAAACTGTGTAGTGTCCTGTCTGCTGATGATTAGTAAGAAAAAACAAAAATATCTGTCAAGCCAGAATTTACAACAACACTCCCCTGTCAGTTTGAGAAACAACTCTGTAAAGGAATTGCAATCCAATGACTGGATAAGAATGGACGGCGTTACAAATACAGAAAAAATCCTTGTTGTTGCTGTGGCTGGGGTCTGGGTAGAAGGCTGTGAGCAGTGAGGCTGCCAGGGCCAATGCAGAAATGTGTTTACAATATGCAGTGCTTAAAGATTTCTGAACCTCAAGCCCAGTCTCCACCTTCATATTTTTATCATGCCCACAAAGCCAGACAGACAGCTGAGAATGTCTCAGAGTCAGTCTGTTTCTCATGTGCAAACATCAACTCGAATGCCCTACAGATAACTGGGAAAGATAAAAACCAGTATTGCTGTATAAAAGCTGCAGTATGGGAGCATTGTGGGTGGCTGGGGTGAAGTCAGTGCCCATTCCACAGGAGCACACCCAGAAGAATCGACAGGCACAAGGCAGGGACTGCGATCAGACAGGCAACATTGGGGTGCCTTGGCAGCCAGGGAAGCCACCACTGGCCTTCCCAGCCCTTGGCTGCAGGCAGCAGGGGCTGGGCAGAAGCTGCTGGTCACCGCTGAGGCTTGAGAACATCCTTGTACAACACTGTCCACAGCTAATTCGTCACCGGGGAGTTTTGAAAGGGAGGGACAAGAAGGAGGAAGAAGAAGAGAGAAAAGGCAGTTTTTATCAGCATTTAAGCTCTACCCCCAAGGGCAGATCTGCTACAAGCTTGCAAAGAGCACGGCAGGGAACTGCCCTCGGTTGGGCTCACAAGGGAGCTGCTTCCAAGCGGTCACCGAGAACAGCAAAACACTCATCTCCGAGTTTTGCCAGTGCAATGTAAAATAAAAACAGCCAACTGTAAATTTAAGCGACATTTAAGATACTACAGAGCCCACTGGGCAGAATTTGTGCTAATACCATACGTTTTCAGTGATTTCAGCCTCTCTCACGACTCTGAAGGAATAAAAAAAATCCTGCCGCACGCTTTGTGTCCACGGGGGGGCAGGAAGGGGTCACGCCAGAGAAAAACCCACCCATCTCTAACCAAACAGCTCTGCATCCCCTTATTTTAATTCTTTACTTCTAATCAGGAGAATACATTATCCGATTTTCCAAATTACCCTTGGCTCTTTTATATTACATGTAACAATCTGATAATATTCTCATCAAGCCACTTCAACTAATTCAAGTGCTCTTATTCTTCACTCCTCACAATGCTAGTCCTTCCTCTTTTGTTTCTATAACTTCTGTGAAGTAATAGGTCGTGGCTAAAGAGCAAAAAATGGCTTCGTGAGTTGTCTTTGAAGTGCTTTAGCAACAAGATCTATTTGCTGAGGGCTTTTATAATCCAGCAACAGGTACAATACAACATAAATATATACAGCACCATTTGGCAGAGCTTGCAAGATACACTGGACTTATTTGTATTGCTACACATCCTGGGATCCTGTTTAATAAATTTCACATTACATTTGTGGAGTTTAAAGATTGCAAAGAATGATTCTTCCTGGGTGTCTACTTTCAGCAGACTTTTTTTTTATTTCATAGAAGATCATTCTTCCAGATTCAATCACATACCTAAAGGTGCACAGAAAACAAAAAGGGTTGTATCCGAGCTATCAGAATCCAGACTGATCTACTGAGCTTTCTGTCCACTCTCTACTCCCAGGGATGGAAGAAACTTCCAAAGAACATACTCACTAAATATCCCTTAAAAATTAGTAAAAAGTTGTTGATGATGTAAGATAAAGAGCCAAAGCAAAAATTTGCTGAATTTCAAGACATTCATGTTTTTCTCTGTACAGCACTACCTGAAGCTCACACTGTGTCACCCAGCACTAGGTACAATGTGTTAACAGCTCACAGTGCTGTGGGCTTTAACAAAGGATGCTGCCCAAAGACCTCAAAACATGAAACACAGTGCAAAGTTAAACGAAGAACTGAGAGTTCTGGATGGGACAAAGAGTCACTTGCTTACTCAAAGATGAAAATTACAGTACACTGCAAGCCACTATCTGAAAAGAAAACAGTCAACCTCTGAAAAAGGACAGAGCAGAAGTCCAGTCTTTTCCTGCAGGAAAAAGGGAACTACAGTCTTTTCCTCTTTTCCTCTTTTATTTTAGGAAAGGAAGACGTGAGCCAGAAATGAACTTGTTTGCAAGCAAGGACCTACGTATCAATAGGTACTACCAGACTAGGAGACTAAGGGTACATTATTCATGATTGGTTTGAGAATTCCATCAAAGTAATGTGAAGAAAGGGAGAGAATATTCCTTTCCCACAGACACTGATCTTAGCATTCAAAACCCATATTACTTGTAAAAGACTGCACCAACTGCTTGACCACTTCACCAGGTGCTAAACTGGTATCCAGTCCAGAAGTTGAGCAAAGGCCCTAAAATTAGACACACTGCTTTGCAGTGGAAGCATGAAGACCGGAATCCAAACTCAAAACCATCTGAATTCTCATTCTGCCATGAGTCCTTACCCACATACAGAGTCAACCTGTATCATCAGTAACTGTCAAGAGCTCAAAAGCCCTTCATCTGACTAACCTTGGCCACTGTGGGGACAAGTAAATCCTTCTGAGTTGACACCGTCTACATTCCTTGGGATGTTTGTGGAACTACCAGAAATTCAACAGCAAGATAAAAATGGCCACAGCCAAACCCACGAATCTCCATTACACAGCTCTCCAGACCAGGACAGGTGATAGCACAGTGGTCTTTGGTGACATGGAAATGCCAAACAAGAGTTGAGATGTTTTCCATAAGACTGAATTTTAAATACGTCTGCAGTCACCATGAATTCAGCCAGTAATATTTCATTGGATCGTGGCTCACAATGAAACATGAAGATGTATTATCCTAATCATCATCTCAGTAAACTACAGGGTACACTACTGCATCTTGTCAATTTACATCATTTCCACTGACATTTCTGGTTAGCAAAAAGAAGTCTTCAGGCAAAAAAAAAAGCACACTCACAGAAACATCAGTTAGAACAAGCATGTGGCCATTTTCCCTGAAGACTCAGTGCTATCTAACCATTATATTTGTTCATGGCATCTTTGCTCTGAATTTGCTCAAAGAAAAAAAGCCTCATCTTCATAGTGACTCCTCCAGTCAAGTTGCATCTAGATCATTTTCATATGATGTTCAACCATTATTTTTGTTGGATTATTCAGTAACTACTTTAGCAAATTCCTTTATATATAAAACCAAATACATTTAGCTGAAATGTATCTAACAACATTTTGACTGTCCATGGCAATGCTTAGTAGCAATAAGAATCAGAATAACTGCACTTCAGTTGCACAACTTGAAGCAAACACAACTGAGACATCAAAATGACAGACTGGGCCCAGCATAAGTCAGAATGAACCACCAGGTTCATTCAGTTCCTGTTAAAATACTGGTATGTTGGAGTGTCAGGGCAGCAGGGATGCTCTGCTTGGAATTCCCTCCAGAACAAAACCTTCCCTGCAACCCCACACTCATGCATTTTCAGAGTAGGAAAAGAAAAAGGGTAAGAGGTTCAAGGGGAAAAGAAAAAAATGAGAGGTCAGAGAAGAGACCAGTCTGGCTAAAGAGGAGGCAGCACGACAGAACTACACAGTAGGTCTTTCTGATGTTCACAAGTTTGAACCACATCTGTGATCCCCCAAAATAAGACCTGGAGTCTGGTGACAACCAACTGACAGGCAAACAGGGGTCTAAAAATCAAAGCATTTCACAGCTACCTGAGGAATATGAGAACTACAGCAAATTATGTCCTTCTCTCAAGACATGTCATTTCATTGTCATGCTGTCTGTGATGTATGTCAGTTCATTCTGCTGGTGCTGATCAGCCTTAACTTATGGATGTCTTATTGATGCATGTTCTTAAGGTGTAAGTTTTCTGTAGTTATAACTTCCACATTTTTCAAAAACAAAGGGAAAATTCCTTTGTGTATGCCCATACCACCATTTTTCAATTTGTGGCTCCCAACACCAGTACTATTGCTAAGGGAACAGAGAAAAAAGCAGATTTTTCTCTTCAGGGTACTCTAAGTGACAGGATGGGGTATAGATTAAGAATCTAATTCAGCCCTTTGGTAGAATAATTGCATGAAAGAGAGAACACAGAACTCCTCTCTGTCTTATGTTCCAAGTAGCCTAACCCTCATTGCTACAAAAACCTTACTTTCGGGGTTTGGTATTCTTAAAAAGTAAATATATACTCTTTTCCCACCACAATTTGTGGGAGAAACATTTTAAACCTTGTTCCACTAAAGTGAGCTAAGACATTGCTGCACACCGAAACCAGACTGCGCTCAACTGACCTCCCTTTGCTAATTTTTGCTCCTTAGCAAATGAGGGTTGAGAAGTTTTGCCCCATTTCATAATAGTGAAGCAATTACTCTTGTTCTGCAACTCTGGTTTTTATCTAGCACATAAGCTATTAAGTTTTACTTTGCACCACAGCATTACATAATTAGCTAGATCCTACAGTCAAACTAAACCGTGTTGCTGTGATACTAACAAAGCTACATAATACTAATCACAGTGTTCGGACTAGTCCTGCTCTCCCAATGGCACTCTCTTGTTCATCTTGGATATCAAGAAAACACAACCAAGTTATAACAATTCCTGAGTTGCAATTTAGCTGAAGCTTTAATTTAGTACCTAAATTGGATGATCTCTCAAAACACAAGGAGTAAATTCTTCATACCATTTGGATTTCCTTATCCAAAACAGGTTATACCTACGAAGAGTAGATTAAAAAGCAGCCCAAGTGCTAGAAGTGTTCCCAGTCAGCCATCCCGAGCAGGATAGATCATTCCCTTAAAAAGATATCCGGATTGAGAGCGACAACAGAATCATGGTGCCCAACATCCACAGTTAAAACTTCCCCTTTGCAAACCAAATACCAGTTGCAGAATGAACCAAGCTGCCAATCTCTTTTCGTGTCTAAACATCCCTAATTTTGGAAAACAAAGTACAACCTGATGAAATGACAGGGTTCCTTGAGAAAGAAGCCAAACAGAGCCCTGCAGTCACTAAGCTGGTGCCTTGTGCAGTGCCAATAAGAACACTTGGGCAGAAGTGGCAGAGAATCATCAGCAAGCTGAGCCTTACACAGATTCCAAGCAAGAGAATGCAAAAGCACCCTGCTCATCCTCTTACCAAAAAGGTAATTTCATTTTCCTTCCATAAAATCCATTCATATTTTCCAAAACAAGACATGATGTTGTTTTTCACCCAACACTTGACATTTCTTTGCTTAATCAGAAGTCACTGGAACAGAAGAAAAATCATACTTGAGGCTGGTACAGTACATTGTGTTTGTTTGTTCAATCTCTGTGCAACTGCTGAAATATATTAAACTGGGGAAGCATTTTACCACTTGGACATAGTGAATTAAAACAATAAATTACAGAAAGAGCGTCTACACACGTGTAAATTCTTCAGATGTCCAGTAATACCCTGGCACATTATATTCCTATTCAGCTTGGTGCAAACCCAGGCAGGTTCAAATTCCAATCAATCTTCTCCCAGTAGCCATTGATTTTGCCAGCATCAGTTTTCAGGTCACATTTGGCACTGCAGTGCCCACAGAAGAAATTAATGGGAGCAAGATAAAATGCCTGCATTTATGGGTGGTAAAGGCAGCTGGATTTGACTTCGCCACTTCAGTGAGCTTTCAATACCAGTAATGGGAGAAGGATTCCAAAGTTTATCTCAACAGCATGATGGAGTTCATCACTGCTGCTGGACTCAAACAGCCAAACATGATACAGAGAGGACCATCAGTATCAATGAGACTTTAAATCTACATTTCCCAAAGCTGCTTACTCAGCTATGACTCAGCTAAATCATCTCCACAGCCAGGCCACTTCAGTGGTGAAACCTTGCTCTGAACACAACAGGTTAGCAGAAAGTCAGCATCACTGAAAAACCACTGAACAGGGATGCTCAAAAACTGTTCACAAATAAACACCTCAAACGCCTTCAAATTCACATTTTATAACCACAAACTGGCAGAATGGGATCATTTAATGTATTTTTGCTTTAGCCTTTTCTAGTCTAAACACAGTGCAGGAACACTTAAAAAGCAACTCGTACATTACACATTTTGGAGCAGAAGATTCAAGTATGATTAAACATACTTAGGCTAGCTATGTTAGCAAGCAGTGCTTCTGTGCAATTTATTAAGTGAATCTACAGGCAAAAAAAATAAAATAAAATTGAAAAGGTAGAAATTTACTACCCTAAATTCTCTTCTAACAGAACAGAAGAAAATACATTTTCATCAGCCTCACTAAAAGAAGACATCTTTCTAAGCAGGAACAACAAAAGAAGATCTAGTATGTGCCAACACTGTACAAAACCAGTAATTTGCAGGACCACTTTCACAGAATTCTTTCTATAGGAGTGAGCTCCGCAAAACCATTTTTATGAAAGCAGAGAAGCCAAAAGAAGGAGTGGAAATGTATAAACCAAGGTTAATAACAGGCAGTAGTTTTGAAACTGTCATGTAGTGAGGGACTTAAAAGCAAGGAGAAGGGGCACATGAATATAAGTGTGATTCACTATATATTCACAGTAATTAAATATTATACATTCTATGTAATCCTCTTACATAGATACATTCATCTGTATCCATATTAAAAACATTTGTGCTTATTTCACAGTCACTACTTCTTATTCATATCTGAGCAGCTCTTGGGCACAGGTGGCATTTAATAAATAGATACACAATGG